>JAJPEM010000001.1:6600000-6903293 GCA_022985005.1 Trichoderma koningiopsis
TCTAGTCCATTACAAGAATCTACAAATCGACCCTGGCGCTGAAAATATCACCTTCGATATTGTCCATCATTTCCTTGCAGCTCGCTTCTTCTCCGCGTGTAAGCAATCACTGCGTTCAATTACTTTCTTCATCATCATACAATTGGTGCGCGTAAAATACTTTTCTCATATGCGTCGTATTCTCGCCAGTCGCAGATACGCACTGCATAGAGGCCTCCGTCTTGTTGCGAGCTGAGATGGAGTCTATACGAGAAAAAGTTCGAATTTTGTGACTAGAACCGGCAGTGATAGGATTGCGCGCATCAAGTCCCGGCAGCGTGCAGCGCAGGCATGCCATGCTGCCTTCTGCATGTATCCAGTTCACTTCTTCCCCTGAGTTTAATCCCAGCGACAGCGTGCAAGCCCCTGCATTGCGTCCCGCGGCGAGCCATTCGTGTGTGGAGGCACCACTCCACTGAGGAATCTTTTATTGTCCGTCTGTCCGGGGAGAACAGGGGACTTGATGGGTTGGTGATATTTGGACCACAGAATAGAACAATATACTGTATATACGCACAAGTAGGAATAAGAGCAATAGATGTTATGTTCTAAAGCTGTATTAAAGATCTTAGTTTATAGCATATATAGTAGAAGCAATACATGTGATATCAATAGTAGAAACATTGAAGAATAGCCAACAGTAACAGACAACTCCAGTATAAAGCAGATAACACCGAGGCTCTTGCAATGTTGTAAATGATATCCCATATTCAATAGAGCTGCATCGGCATAGGTACTTCAAGATTCCATCCGTACTTTTAAATAAATCAATCCAACCTGTCATCCTCTTTCTCAGTATATTCTTAACCTTTAACATCACACATTCTCTTCCCTGCTCCCTATTGACACTGCCGAACGACGCTGCTGAGCATCTTCCGGCCACGGCTGCTGCCTCACAAGGTTCACACACATGAGCGACCTGAACCGCCCACGACTGCTATACCTCTCCACCATATCTCGGCACTGGAAATTCTCCTCAAACACCAGCGGCGCAGACGAAATGCCCTTGCAGCCGCCGTGCCAGTAGGCCCTGCACTCGACATACTGCGTCACGCCCAGCCTGGTGTCCCAGACGCGCAGCGACACCGACCGCGCCCTCGTGGTGTAGCACCGCCCCAGCTGGATGTGCGAGATCTTCTCGAGGGGCGGGCAACGCTCGATGTCGTCGTTGGCGTACTGGTAGTTGCAGCGGCAGTCGTAGGGGAAGACGTTTGTGATGTTGGTGAGGGCGCGCTCGATCTCGTCCATGCCGCGGAGGGTCCAGGGCTTTTTGGCCAGGCTGCCTGTGTTGAAGAACCAGGGCGGCTTTACTTGGCGGGGGAGGATGCCGGCGAGGGAGGGAACGATGAGAAGGAGGGTGGTGAGGAGGAGAGAGATGCGGAGACGCATTTTGCTTGTTGATGTTGAATAATCACTTGCTCAACTTCTTTGTGTCTCGAAGAAAAGTGTCTGATGAGCGTGGTTTTCGGGACTGGACTGTGGTGTAGGAGTTGGAAGATGAAATATTGTGAATAGGGGAGTTTGAGCGATTATATAGATGGGTAGTATCCATTAGGGTTCGCTTTGAGTTTGAGGCTATCAACGCCCTTCGAGCTTCGGTCCCATCTTTGCACTTGCAAGTAAAGTTGCAGTGGCCGGCTGCCCATAAGGTACTCATTGTCGACATTCATATACTTTTGCATGGCAGAGTTCAGATGCAGGTAGTTGAAGATTCTCCACGTACAGACA
This sequence comes from Trichoderma koningiopsis, assembly GCA_022985005.1. Taxonomy (NCBI): domain Eukaryota; kingdom Fungi; phylum Ascomycota; class Sordariomycetes; order Hypocreales; family Hypocreaceae; genus Trichoderma; species Trichoderma koningiopsis. The sequence goes on from JAJPEM010000001.1 coordinate 6,601,768, forward strand.
TATATACTTCGAACCATTGGTGGATAACGAACTCGATACCAATCATAAATCCAAGATGGTGTAATCTTGGCCTGCATATGCGACATGCTGTAATTTTTGGAGGGAATCTTGCAAAAATTTTGAGCAACTTCAAAAAAAGGTTTAAACGTATGAGTCAGTGCATGTAGAAGACAGTTGCAAGCTGGATATCGTCTCCTCTGTACGCGCGTCATGTATCTGGGGTATAAATCTATATCTGCTATTGGATTGCAAATATTCGTTCACATGAAGTAAGAGAAAGATATCTTGTGGCCCAAGGCCAGCGTTTCGCTACGCACATGTTGATCCTAATGAGACGTTTGTTGTTAAAGGCGCAAGACACCGCCTCGCCCGTCCACATAAAGGCTCCAGAAACTAAAATAGGGACTTCAAAATGGAAATCTAAAAATCCACGTATAGATAGGAATCAGATACTCATTCGTACAAATATATTGCGCGTAATGGTACATTAAGGGCTATTAGATTTGCCACTATTGCTCCCTACATGTATCTGGTGGCTGCCCCTTTGGCGAATTTACTTTCTTCAAGATGGACTGGGTTTTTCCATATACTCAGATGATGTACTTTATCCCTCATCATTTGTAGATTATTGTCACATAATGCAGCCAGGAGAATCAAGATTGAATAAAGCACGCGGTTCACATCCAAGTAGTGGCCATTCAAAACTGTCAGTAGACCAGAATCGCTTACTATACTGCTAAAGCTTCGTATGTTATCAAGGTCCCCACTACTTACAACGCGAATGCAATCAACTGAAATTGTAAAGCCAAACAGTTACCAAGGCACAACATTGGGCATAAGCCGCATCATGCCATACCATGGGCAAAACATTTTAGTGAGTTTGGGACAAATATACAGCGGCCACCCATGACACAAGAAAAAAAATCAACACCCATCAATCAAGCGAACCATTTTTCGCCGTATCACCGTGGGCCTGGATCCATTTTGGCACTAAAAACAAGTGGCGTTAAGCATCGATCAAGGAAAGAGAGCCAAACAGAAAACATAGGAGACAGAAAAAAGGAACGTCAAGTCGTTGTTTCAGCCGTCGCTTTTCAGGCCTCCACTGGCCCCTGACTCCGGGTCTTGCGCGCCGTTCTCCCCACTGCCGGAGGAGGAACCGCCTTCTTTTCCTTGCTGCCGTTCTTCTTAGGGCGGCCCGGCTTCCTCGGAGCTCCGCCGTTGGAGCTCGCCTCGCCATCGTCAATCTTGGCCTTTTTGTCTGCCGGCTCGCTCTCGTCGGAGTCTTCTTTCTCGGCAGGTGCAGCAGGAACATCAGCCGGGCCCTCGGCTAGTTTGCGTTTCTCTCCGATGATAATCTCGGATACATCAGACTTGTCATCGTCATTGCCGGTCTGGAGAGCGCCTGCCATCTCGGCGGGCTTTGACTCGCCATTTGGAGTCACGGGCTTGTCAACAATGGAATCAGGGCCATTGTCGCTGGGAACAGATGCCGCAGGAGTTGGCAGCGGCTCTTCAATGCCAGTGATTACCACGGGCTCTTCTTGTGGCTTTGGAGACTCTCCCGTCTCCATGGGAATATTCAACTCTGGTTTTGGAGATCCATTCACCGACTGAGTGGCGGGAGTCTCAGGAACAGATTGGACCTCGACGGGTCGTGGAATCTGATGGGTTCGTTTGAAAGCATCGACGAGGTTGAAGGGCTCCGTCGACGGCTTCGCCTCTTCAGCTCCTTTTGTTTCACCAACGATCGGAAGCTCTTTGGTGGGTTCAGCCTGAGCTATGGGATTCTCGGAGACTTCAGGCTTGGCTGTCTCCAAAGTGGGAGCCCCAGCGAGGGCCTCGGGAGCTGTAGGCTCAGGCGCGCCAACTGTTGATGAAGCTGTCAGCAAGAAGGCTTCCCGTCGCTATATATTACAAAGCAGCGGCTGTGTTTGAAGCGCATGGCGGAAAGCAAGGCCATCTCCACAAGGGGCGCATCAATTGAGATGAATTGAGCGTGCGCATCACCACACGCGACGCGGGTCACGCCCAATCGCATATACAGCGACACGACACACGTACCTTTGTCAACAGCTGGAGCGATGCCGTCGGCCATGATGGATGATGTTTATGACGTAAGTCTATCAGATAGGCGTCGCGCGCCAATGATTGGACAGCGGGCTAGATGGATATGGAGATGCTAGACACGGCGTAGATGCAGGTGGTCGGGGAGTTGCGCACTGCTCGCGAGATGCAAATCGATGGCAGCAGAGGCGCGGGTGCACTGGAAGCATGAAGCAGGAGGATTGAAGGAAGAAGAGGCAGCTTCACCGCAGGAAGTCGGTGCCGGTTCCACAGGCAGTCGATACCACTCTCGTACCATAAATCCGAGGTGAAGTCGCTCGCCCGCAAGTCTGCCGTAGCGAGGAACCTTGCCGCGAGGGCCATGGGCAGCAAGGAGACATGCCGGCGGCGCCGCCTGTGGGTATGAGAGCAGCGCTGATTCTGATTTGCCTTTGCGCAGTCAGACAGAGCAGCAGATTCGTCATAATCCAAGCTCCACAGTGTTTGCGCTCGCGCGATGCCGCAGGAGCTACAGCTGCCAGGGACTACGAGACCGTGAGACGGGGAGCGTCACGGTGTGAATTGGCGCGATCGGGACGGTGGTTTGAAGCAGCAACTCTTGCGGGGAAACCTGCAACCTTGGCCTGGAGGCGACGCCACCGCGAGCTTTCAGCTCCGTATTCGTCCAGTCGCCAGTGCATCCGTCCAGCAAGCGGGGCGCTACCAATGCAATGCACGTCTGTTCGGCTTTTAACAGGTACTGTCCAGACAGTGCCTGGAATGGAGCGTTGGCAGCCGGCACTGCAGGGCAGCATGGATATCCCCAGCACCGCCTGTCATGTGGTGTGGCTGGCGGTCCATTGCAGCAGTAGTTTACCGAAATTTGCACGTTTGAGATTCTCATCGACGATGGCGAGGAAAGATGGAATGGTTCATGTCTTGAGAGCTCCCAATCGATGGAGGAACTGTATGTAAAACTGTGCTGCAGCGTTTAACAAGGCACTGTCGCAACTTTATATCCCAACCCTGTCCATCGTCAGCCCGTAGAAAAGTCAAAACGCAGCAGTTAGACCAAACGTTTTCTCAATCCGTGCATGTCAACTGTGTAAAAATGAAGGGATGCGTCAAACTTCGATCCATAATATAGCAAACATCATCTTTTTGGAGCGTCAAAGGAAGAAGGCGCTGAAGAGCTCAAGCTACGACATCTTCCAATTGCACTCTGCTTAGTCATCACAGCCAATAGCCCCCTGAACTGCCACTTTTCGGCCACCCGCCAGCTTCCAGAAGGACAGCTATCACAGCTGCAGCAGACGCGCAAACCCAACTTCAGCACACTCCTTTATCGCCAATTCACGCGTCTCTCGTTTCCTTCTTCTCGTCGTTCTATTTCTAGCGCAAATTGAAAACCATGGCTCCTGCAAAGATCACAAAGGACAAGTACTCGGTCATTCTGCCGACGTACAATGAGAGGAAAAACCTCCCCATCGTGGCATGGCTGCTGAACCGCACCTTTACAGAGAAGTAGGTGGTTTGCCAAAAGGGAAGCGTTGGATGCGAATATTCGGGCTGACAACTTCGCTTCTTAACTCACAGCAACCTGGATTGGGAACTCATCATCGTCGACGACGGCTCTCCCGACGGAACCCAAGAGGTTGCCAACCAGCTCGTCAAGGCCTACGCCCCCCACGTCGTCCTCAAGACTCGCTCCGGCAAGCTGGGCCTCGGAACGGCCTACGTCCACGGCCTGCAGTTCGTCACCGGCAACTTTGTCATTATCATGGACGCCGACTTCAGCCACCACCCCAAGTTCATCCCCCAGATGATTGCCCTGCAGCAACAGGGCCGCTACGACATCGTTACCGGCACCCGCTACGCTGGCAACGGCGGCGTCTTTGGCTGGGACCTGAAGCGCAAGTTTGTCAGCCGCGGCGCCAACCTGTTTGCCGATACCGTGCTGCGACCGGGCGTCAGCGACCTGACGGGTAGCTTCCGCCTGTACAAGAAGAGTGTTCTGGAAAAGGTCATTTCGAGCACGGAGAGCAAGGGATATACTTTCCAGATGGAGATGATGGTTCGCGCCAAGGCTATGGGATGCACTGTTGCCGAGGTGCCCATTTCTTTCGTTGACCGAGTGTACGGCGAGAGCAAGCTGGGTGGTGATGAGATTGTTGAGTACGCCAAGGGAGTGTTTTCTCTGTGGCTAAAGGTCTAAGGATAAGGAGTGAAAAAAGGGCAGAATGAAGGATGTATCATATGGGTTGCTATGAGTTGGATGGGCCGGCGTTTTATGTCACTGAGAAGGGTAGTCTCGTCTCTAATTAATCAAATATACCATTGCCATTTTTGCAGAAATCAACGCTATACACAAACTATGCCATCAAGACCAATTCATCTACATGTTCCTGCCTCCTGTCACCATAATGACTTGGCCTGTTACATACGAAAAGAGCGGACTCGCCACGGCTAGAATCGAGCTCGCAGCCTCCGTCGCAGTCCCCGGCCGTCCCAAAGGAATATCCGAAGGCGGCGCTGAACCAGGCTTGCCTCTCCCCGGCACACCAAGCGCAATCTTCTCGCCGCCCGGCCCAACTACAAACCCGCCGTCCTCCTTTGCCGCCGTCAAACGAGTTTGGATATACCCAAAGGCAACCGAGTTAGCCCTCACCCCAAACGCCGGGCCCCATTCCTTGGCAATCGTCTTGGTGAAGCCAATGAGCCCCGACTTGGCCAGCGCGTAGTTGATCTGGCCCGCGTTGCCGTGCACACCTGACGTCGACGACACGGTGACGATGCTGCGCGGCTCGCCGTCCTTGACTCGAAAGTACGGCGCCGCCTCGCGGACCATGTTGAAGGGCGCGGTGCAGTGCAGCGCAATCATGGTCTCCCACTGCTTGTCCGTCATCTTGTGCACGACGCCGTCCCAGGTGTAGCCGGCGCCCATGACGAGGATGTGGATCTTGCCGTTGCCGAAGGCGGCGGCTTTGGCGATGAGGGCCTTGATGTAGGATGAGTCGAGGATGTCGCCGCTGAAGGAGATGGCTTGGCCGCCGGCCTTGCGGATGGCTTCTGCAACCTCATCGCTCTTTTCTGCAGAATATCAGCAAAGGAAAAAAAAGAATTGACGAAAATATAATACGTACTGGCGTCAATGTCTGCGACTACGACTTTTGCGCCCTCATTGGCAAAGAGGCGGGCGGTTTCGGCGCCGATGCCTTGGCCTGCGCCGGTGACGATGGCGGTTTGGTTGGCGAGAAGGCCTTTGGGGTAATTGAGGTGGCCGACGACCTGTGAGATTCTGTCCGTCATTTTTATCAGATTTGAGATGTTATATGTATGAAGGAATGAGGAGTGTTGGCTATGATGAAGAATCGCTGAGAGGGATGAAGTGGTATTAAGTGCTGCTTGACGTACCGAGGCTCGCGGCTGGCGGCGTGTAATGGAGCCCCGGTGTGGGGTATTGATATCCGGGGTACATTTCTCCTCTCTGAGTTGGAGGTCTGTCTTTGATGTCCGGTCCGACTTCTTTTTTGAATGTACTTGATTAGAATTATTATAAATATTATGAAAGGGAACGAATCGTCTCTTAAGAATCGCTGGCGCTGTCGTCTTGTACACGGCTTGGTTATATAGAAATGTGCTATGGCTATTCATCCACCTAGACGCAAACGCTGTTTATTCTAATGTGATATTCTATGAAAGCGAATAGTAGAAATGATGATGACGAACAAGTGTACCAGATAAGTATGTAACGCATTCATCATTCAGAGCTTGAAATCGGCATTCGTCTTCTCCCACCCAAATGGCGATTCTTCCATGTTGGCAACCTTTTCCGAAAGTCTGCCCTTTAATATCCGGTTCCTTTCTGAGCAAAGCTCGTACGTTGTCGACAGATTAAACAGTAAAGTATGCGACGATAGGCCTGAGTCGACCAATTTCTCCAATATTGTGCGACCCTGTAGCATCATATCAGTATGGGTGTTGTCCGAGCCAGCAGTCTTTGCAAAACTCACCTCTTGAATTCGTCCAAGGTAGATCAAACACACGGCCTGGTTCACTCCAACCATTTCATCTACCGTCATAATATCAAATTCCTGCCATTTCTGCAATGCCTGTTCATAATTCGAGTCTGCCATGTCGCACAGGGCCAATATGATCTTCTCAACATTCTCCGTATCCTCGGAACACTGGCTTGCACACAGCTGTGCATTCCGTGTGTCGCCGAGATGTAGCCAAAGTAGTGCCTTTGATAAAGCCAGCTTGCCGTCGCCACGGTCTTTCAGACTGCCGAGGTGATGCGCCGCGCCAGAGAGGTCGTCCATCTCAATCAGAGCCCCTGCAACCTTGATGCCCAACTCATGGAGCCGCGATTTCCAAAGCTCTCTGGCAGAGTTGTCATGCACCAAAGACGCTTTTCTTATGTTTTCCCTAGCCTCTCTGGCAAGATCATGGTAGCTCATGACAGCGCGACGAGGATCTCCAAACCCGAGGGCCTGCAGCCGCACGTGCAGCACGCGTAGCTCCCATGGCACAAGATGCTCGTTTGTGTTGTCGTCTATATATCTCCGAGGGTCATTTAGATCTTCTAGTGCCTTGGCCTCCTGGGCTGCAAGCGACGTTGCGTCAATCAAGGTCAGGCAGGCAAGTCGGGTATACAGAAGCCTGAATATCCTATTGGCATCATGTGGATCGATGCTACTCCCGTTTATGACTGAGCCTGTGAGCTCTTGGGCTGCTGCAATGGCCGCTGCCCTGAAATGGCCCTTGGCGAGCAGCTGGTCTATCGGCACTTCTGGGCTGGGCTGCTTTTGTGAGTTTCTGAATGCAGGAGGGATGTGCTGTGAGTTTAGGGGATGGTAGATTTCAGGCTGCAAGAGAAACGCAAAGTCCTTTGGCCTCGTTTCTACCATTTGAGGAGTCGGAGAAGGCGGAGCCTGTCGAGGGTGCGCTGCGTTGGAGGGAGATCGTGCTGGTGAGATGAGGGTTGGGCTCAGCTGAGAGGCAGAGGCCGTCGGAGATGTTAATAGCCCACTAACAATCAGTTAGACAGAGACATCAATCAAGATGTGATAGTTTATTTGTCCAATAAACTGACTTATCGACGTCTAAAGGGCCTTTGGTGGAAGATCTTGGTCTTGATGCTGTGTACGAATGTTAGTACGATGTGCAGCGTCTCATTCCCGCAGTATCGTGAGCAGTGATGGAGGGGCAATTGTCCAAACATGCACGAGTGCTCGTCATCCAAATTGCAACTCCCAGAGCACATACCACGAGTAATAGACGCCTTGTTTCTTCTATGGCCCTGCTCCTGGGGCGGAGTACTTAGATGATCGCTCATTATGTCCCTATTGAGCGTCGAATTACACAGTATTGGAGTTGTAAGGTTTACGGGCCAGTGGCATCAACACGAGAGGCGATATGCCTGTCGGATAAATGCCGGCTATTCCATCAACTCTCAAGGCTCAAGGGTAGCGACATCATGCATATTGCGTCGTTCAGGATGGTTTAATAACGAAGAGTCTTGATAATAGGCGCTCAAGAGTCTTTTTGTGAATATTTTAATTTCTAGGTTGATGTCGCATCTATGCAATTAAAAATTTTATGCTCCATTTTAGGGACCTTTACCCTGAATTCAGAAGTGAGTTGCAAAGCCCAGTCCTAGCCATTAGTTTTCCTGAAGAGATGAAGGTGTAAAACAGCATGAAACTGGCTCAGCTCAGACTCTTACTTTCGAGCACGGGATATTTTTTTTCTCATTTCAAGTTTTCGTTCAACTATTGCAAACGTTTTGGTGCGAGGCTGGCATTTCCATACCAGCTGCTGCTAAAAGTATATTTTTCCGCACTGAAGCCCCACCAAGTCGCGGTTCTCAGACCTTACTTTTAAACTCAACTTTTCTCACACGCGACGCACTATGAGGACCAGAAGGTCAAATCGCACAAAAAATTACACGCTCGATAAGTACGATTTTCTTAGCTCTGGAGACGAGGGACAACAGACTCCAAAGCATCGCAAAACTGCAGATGATCATGACGACAATTTTGAGGCGCCCGCGGAAGAGCGGAGCGCTGCAGAGGAGGACGAAGATGAGGACGAAGAGGACGTGCAAATGAATGATGATAGCGCCAGCGAAGTCAATGCGAGAGAGAGGCCCTCTCGTCAACGTCCCAAATCAACAAAACCCTCCAAGCCCTCGGATCCTGGTGAAATGGAAGTGACGGGATACTTGGATATCGAGCTCATCCCCCCAGAAGGTCAGCATAAGGGATATGTCGGGCCGTACGAGAGAGGAATGCGCGGCAAGGCTCTGGCGAGGACCTTGTATGGGCCTCAGCCTGAGCGCATAGAGATGGCTCACACGCTGCTGGAACGATGGAGCGGATGGACGCTATACCCGCCAAAGGTACCGCAAGACGAGGATGAACCGACGGACAAGGGGTTTTGGATCCCTGGCGGCCTGGAGAAGGAAGCCCATCTTGCCAACCAATGGTATGAGCAAGTGAACAAGGGCCTGTCATCTGACGATGTGTGGTCGGAATTATCTCCCAACGAATCTGAGATGTATCGATTTCCGCAGCTGAGCATGCCTGTTTTGACTGGACCACATGAAGAGCAGCAGGAGGTATCGATGGAGCCAGGGATCAGCTACCCTCTGTCACAAAGCAACATACCGTTTGACCAAGATGAGGACGAGGACAGGGTTGAGTGTGGATGGATGCTGGATGTTGGTGGCCTTGTCTTGGGCATGGACTGGGCGCCTCGGCGCGACAAGAACCCGAAACAGCTGCTTGCCCTGGCCGTCATACCTCAATCCGACCAGGACTTTTACAATTATGAGGAAGAATCTGTTAAGCCTGGTTTTCAGCAGCAAGGTATTGTCCAGATTTGGGAATTCAAGAGTACCAAGACAGATGAGGGATTCACTCGCACCTCAAAAGAGCCCGCAACGCTGCGCAAGACTTTGTGCTTGGACTACGGAAGGGCTAGAAGGATCAAATGGAGCCCATCGTGTAATCATATTGCGGTTCTCTCGAGCGACGGAAATGTTTATATTGCGGATGCTGGGGATCTTGATGGCGATGAAGAGGGAGCCTACTGTAAGCTGTTTGAATCATCCATCTCTGCCCTCCTTTTCCCATGGTACTGATGAAAGTATAGACAAACTACAGAAGCCGTTTGCGGTGCTCAACTTGATTGACGAGTACAGCATAAAGGCTACTGCAATAGCGTGGGTCAACTGCAATCGAATGGCCGTCGGCTACTCTGATGGGTCGATTGCTCTATGGTCGATATATCCGCAGCGTCTCCTGTCTCGACACCCAGTCCATCACAGCGACATTATCGACATGGTATCTGGATACCCAACATTACCAAATATCATCGCTTCGATTCCAGTGGGCGGCACCGCTAGAGTCATTGATCTCCAAGCCCCGAGCTACGAAACTACCGAAGCCCAAAGACCATTGGTACATACACAGCCGGGTCTCTTGGCTTACAGCGATCATCTTCTTGGTTTCTTATCTATATACCCATCTGCAAGCGCGCTGAATACGATTATTGGATTTTTACATCATGCGCACTTCCCCGTGTGCAGGAGGGTCTTTACCGGAGATAGCTTCCTCACATGCCTGGCTGTTGGGCGACTTCACCCTTTTCTGCTCATCGGTGCCACGGACGGCTCTCTTTGGTGTCTCAACGCACAAACCGAAGTCTTTAGCAACCGCCACGAGTCAACAGACAAGATACGAGTCTTTCAGCACGAGCACCGGCCAGGACATCTATTCCCTCCAGACTCTCCAGCGGCAGCTCGAGGCGTCTGTCGCGTCCTGCACGGCTTTACAGTAGACAGGAATAGAAACTCAAAGCCAGAAGCAAAACAGAGCTCAAAGAAGGGTAAGAAATTACGGGCCAAGGAGCCTGCTGAGGCTGCGGTAGAGGATGGAGAAGGCGAGGAGGACGATGACGAAGCTGGTGATTTGACTGACCCGTTTCGCGCCACTCTGCATGAGGCACTGACAAGAATCACTGCCATTGAGTGGAATCCCAACCTGGATCATGGATCTTGGGCAGCAGTGGCCATGGGTTCGGGACTTGTACGAGTAATTGATTTAGGGCTGGAGAAATACCCCGAGGCGTAATAAAAAGGCGAAATCTCGGTGCAAATGCCGTGTCTATATATATATGTATGTATGTACCAGTTCTATGTTCTAATCAATCTTTTTCTACACCTACAAACACTGGGAACCCATGCCCGCGTGATGGTGATCAAACGCCTTTGCCATGCCGTAAAAGTGAGTGGCCGCCGCAAAGAGGACAAACATGTGGAATATTTGATGGGAGCTACCCCAGATGTCAAAAGCTCCTGGATAAACTCTCTCTGGAAAGCGAGCCTAAAATGAGAAAAGTTAGAGGTTGTAGCTAGTGATGTGATCAGAGGACAACAAACCGCATAGAGGACTGCACCGAATATGTACAGGAGGCCTTGTAACACAACCCAGCTGAGGCTCATTCTATCTTCGAGAGCTTGGTAGCCGAATTTGAGGAAGCCGTGGCAAATCGGGATGATACCAGAAAGGCCCAGGCTGATGAACATCATGGCGCGGTATGGTCTCCAGGCCGGGGTTCTGAATTTGTCGACCCAAGAGACGGCCACGCATCCAATGCCGAGGATGCATATCTATAAGATTCTTGCGTTAAGATACAAAAGTCTTCCGGGCATAACGAAACAACGCAGCACATTCTTTTGGGTTGAACGTTGTATGATAGTCCACTCACCAGATACAGATATCCCGTCATCAGGATAGGATGGCAAAAGAAGCCATAGTACAGCGTCGGCACGTAGCTCCCCACAATCAGAGCCACGATGCCCGTGTAATCTAATTTATTGCCCCATCTAGCAATCTCCTGGCTGTGATCCGTCAAAGCGTGATACGTGGCGCTCATACCGAGACACACCACGGCACTGCCAAAGAAGCACGCAAAGACCAGCACGTCCGACGGATTGGCCGTCTCATAGCGCGGATGAATCACCAGATACAGCCAGGTCCCTGTGATGATGGCAACGATGGCGCCGGCGAGATGCGACCAGATGTTGACGAATTCATTGTGCAGGTAGAAGAGAGAGCGGGCGGACTCGGTGTAGGACGAGCGGGTAGGCCGGTAGCCGGAGAGGATGAAGGCGTTGTCGCGGCGCCAGGCGGGGAGGTCATCCCAGAGGAGGAGGAGCTTCTGCTCGACTTTTTGCTCGGCGTGCTTGACGGCTGAGAGGAGCGAGTTGGAGGGGCGGCGTTTGCGGAGGGAGTCTGATGATGGGGATGAGGCCATGATGATTATAGCTGGTCTTTGTGAAAGAAGAGAAATATGTCTATTTGTTTTTTATTTTTTATGAGAATAAATATGATTGAAATGAGAAGAGATAGTTATTTTACTTGAGTCGAATCATCTTTATTTGACTCGCATCATGTTGTTGAATAGAGATTTTCAGTGAGTTGTTGGGATTGAAGTCTTCATGCGGGCGGGCTTCTTGCTTTGAGATATTCGGGCCTGGGTGGACCTTTCGGCGGAATGGTTGGGGGCCTCGGCGCTGGCCGGAGACTTGCTGTGAATTTTATCGGAGGCGATTGCACATGACAGGTGCTTGTAGAGGCTTGTGGCAGATGACGCTAGATTGACAGGCATTTGGTCTTTATATGACTTTTGGTGTTAGAAATTCGATTTTTTTTTTTTTTCTTTTTGAAAGACAAAAGAAAAAGTACTCTTTGGAAAATTATTCATTAGAGAATACACATGTAGTGGCATACATATCTTGCCAAGAAACGAGGCTTGCTTGGGAGGCCTCTGCAAATCGTTTGCATTCCTCCAAGCTGAATGCTGTGCATGATACAGGCATATCTTCGGGAAGGCATGGAGTCCAGTATGGTGTGGACAAAAACTGAACACTTCATATCCTCAAGACTTGACGCCAACTAATTCTCACATAGTATCACTTCTCGATGGTAGAATCGCTACTTCAAGCGCCGCGCTTCTGGGCGCATCGCAAGCGAAGGGACGGCGCAAATCTCCGTAGAGGTCAAATCAGTATATAAAAAGTATATTTCCCAACGCCGGATAACATTCCCTGCGGAAACTACAGATCTTATCCCGAAGAGCGGTGCGGCCTTTCCACTTGATCCAACAGTCGATGCCGTGTGAATACATGTAGTCATCTACCACAGGACATCCTCTTGTAGCCGCCCATATTATCGCAAACTTCGCAGCAAGCTCATGTAAACGTTTCTCAATAACATATTGCTTCGTCGTCCGTCGTCTATTTCTTGCCGCTCTTCTTGATGCCCTGGGTGCCAGTGTTCAGAGGGCCTCTGCCGCCGGCCTTGGCAGCCAACTCCTTGCGAGCCTTCTCGTCTGCATAGTGTCAGTCTACGCTGCGGCGCTTTCACGGGGCACGGGTGAGATTCTGAGCCATACCAGCCTTCTTCTTCTCAAGGAAAGCCAAGTCGTCCTCGTCGAGGTCCTTGTTCTGCTTCTTCGGGGCCTTTAAGGGCTTCGCCTTGCCGCCTGCAAATCTCGAGCGTTAGCGGCCATGGAGGGGCAGTTTGGCGGGGCTGCAAACAGCAGAGCGAGGGGGACAAGAGCGGAATCACCTTCTCGGTTAGCACCACCCATTTTGAATGTGTAGATAGAATAACAGCGGAAAATGCACGACGGCTTTGCAGAGAATCTCGAGCTGAAGGGTTGCTTCTTTGACGTGCGAGTGGCAGGTGGCAGATCGTCAGCCCCAGAAAAAAAAGGCCTCCAAAAGCCAGCCCAAAAAGTTGGGCGGTGAGACGGTTGCAGGGATATCTGCTTACTTAATCACGCTAGGCTGAATGATCCTTGCCGCTCTTCCTGCTATCTGAAACCCAACCGCCGTTATCTCGAAACTGTCTCGCCATCGCTTCGCAACTCCAACCGCCCGGCTGACTCGCTGCGTTTTCTTTTATTCGTGTCTTTCAGCTACTCACCAACTTGGTCAAACCTTGAGAATCATTCAATTCACCAAAGCCACCTGAAGCCATCGTGCGCCGGCACTATCTTGTGTCCAAGTTCTTTAGCGAGTCAAATCGCTGACCTGGTTGGACTCTTCGCCTGCCACGCGCTTGCTCTTCTGATCTGTTACTGACGCATTCTCTGTTGCTATTGAAAGGGAGCCCACAAGAGGCCCAGAGGGACAAAAAGAATCAGATAAGAAAAGACATCAAAATGACGTCCAGTTCCGACGAGGGTGAAATTGTTGAGAGAGCTGGAGATTTGAAGGCAACTTCACTGTCGCACGCGGAGAGAAACGGTGTTGACCGTAAAGACAGACAGCGGAATAGAAATTCCTCCCCCGATATCGATACGACGTCAAAATACAACAACAGTTCGTCTCGACGAAGCCGCTCGCCGCGAGGTTTCAAGCGGTCGCGCGATGATAGGGATCGCCTCCCTCCCAGGGCCCGAGATCAAGACGCTCGCCATGATCGCGGGGCTTCCGACGACCACCGAAGGGATGATTACAAAAGATCCCGCGTAGCATATGACGATCTCGACCGGCCTGCATCACGTACTGCGAATCAAGGCTACGACTGGCGCAGTCGTAGGGACCGAGAGCGCGATCGAAGCCGCGAGCGGGATCGGTACCATCGCGACCGAGATCGATATTCTGAACGTTCGCCTCGCCCTCGGAGCCCGTCGCCTCACCAGTACCGCCGCGGAGACAAGCGAGGTGGCGATCGATTTGTCCGAGAAGGCTTCTCTGACCAACACGACTCACGGTCATTGCGATATGATGATGGTGATGTGAGCACTCGGGGCAACAATTCTTCAGCTAGGAAAGCCTCCGCAGGGGATAGAAGTCGGGCACTGGAAGATGATGCTAAAAGTCACAAGGGAAACACTCAAAACGACGGTTCTGTGCCCGCCGCCATCTCAAGGTGTGTTGAATGCCTCCATTTCTGCCCCTCCCTGTCGCGAACTGAGACAAGACATGCTAATGCGATAATAGAGAGGTTTCGATGCCGGATGGACCAGAGGTAGACTACGATGAAGCCGAAGAATTTGATGAAGAAGCAGAAATCGAACGCCGTCGCAAAAGGCGCGGTGAGCTTTTAGCAAAATCTAGTTCTGCAACGCCTCTGCTTCTTCATGCCGTCGGAGCCGCCACTTCCAAAGCTCAGGCATTGTCGCCCGCATCTTTACAGTCGGATACGCCGCTGCAGTCTCAGCATTCAGATAGCAAAGCGTCCCAGTCGCCAGGCTCAAGTATGTCTCATCCTAAGCTTGATTCATTAACAGTGGCTGACTTGACAGATTTTCCTTCGCCTCGATCGCCCATGTCGCATGACGCGCCCTCTCCCGGAGGCATTGATCCCTTCGACGACAAGGATCTTATGAATTCTCACGGAGCAGTTAAAGCTAACGACGAAGATGGCCCTTCTGCTGCTGATTACGATCCTACTGTTGATATGGTGGAAGACGAGCGTCGACATGAACTGCGTCATGGACAAGTCGTCATCCATGGTGAACCCGAGCCTGTAGCTGCGCTTGAGCAGAACCCTGTAATTGAAGCGCCCAGTGCGCCTCCGCAAAAGCCATCCGCAGGCGAGGGAGACGATGATGACGATTTTGACATGTTTGCGGAAGATTTCGACGAAGACAAGTATGCCAGCAAGGCTCAGGCGAACGACACGGCAGCACCTGCTGAAGCCAACGATGCCGCAGAGGCCGCCGATAAGGGAGGCATTCTCGAAGGTGACGACAAGGATGGCTATTACAAGATTCGTATTGGTGAAATTCTCAAAGGCCGTTATCAGATCCAGGCTACACTCGGCAGGGGTATGTTCTCTGGAGTCGCTCGTGCGGTTGACATTACCACCAAGCAGCTTGTTGCTATCAAGATGATGCGAAATAACGACGCCCTTCGAAAGGGAGGCTACACTGAGATTGCTATTCTCCAAAAACTCAACGAGGCAGATCCTGAAAACCGGCGGCACATTGTCAAGTTTGAACACTCTTTCGATCACCGAGGCCATCTGTGTTTGGCTTTTGAGAACCTGAGCATGAATTTGCGGGAAGTTTTACGCAAGTTTGGCAATAACGTAGGCATCAACCTGAAAGCAACAAAAGCATACGCATACCAGATATTTGTCGCCCTGGCCCACATGCGCAAATGCAGCATCATCCATGCCGATTTGAAACCGGACAATATTTTGGTCAACGAAACTCGAAACATTCTCAAGATATGCGATCTTGGCACGGCTATTGATCGTTCTGATGCCGCGACCGCGCATACTGAGATTACGCCGTATCTCGTAAGTCGCTTCTACAGAGCCCCTGAAATTATTCTGGGAATGCCTTACGACTATGGAGTGGATATGTGGTCTATAGGCTGCACTCTGTACGAGCTCTACACGGGCAAGATTTTGTTCACGGGAGACAGCAACAATCAGATGCTCAAGACCATAATGGAGATTCGTGGCCGAATAACGCCAAAACTATACAAACGCGGTCAATTATCAAGTGTCCATTTTGATGACCAGGGCCAGTTTATCAGCGTTGAGCGCGACAAGGTACTTGGCAAGGTATGTACAGTAACCCGGTTTCCCTCTTTATTGAAGACTATGGCTAACGTTTACATGCATAGACGGCACTGCGACCATTGAACATTGTCAAGCCGACACGGGACCTGCGCACACGACTCTTGGCCGCTTCGAGCGGTATGAATGATGCTGAAAGCAGGGAGCTCAATCACTTCATCGACTTACTAGACCACTGCCTAGCTTTGAATCCCGACAAGCGATTGAAGCCAGCTGATGCGCTCAAACATCCCTTCTTCGTCGCTCGATCCGGAGTACCCCGGCGATAGGTCTACCGGGTGTAGGAATGAATACGGAATCCAGGAAGATTGCGACTGCACATACAAAACTACTGTTGGAGGGTTTCTTAATTCGCAATTGTTTTTTTATTGGCTAAGACGATCGCTTGTTCCTGTTACAAATTCTGATGCTTAACGAGAAAGATACCTTTGCTCACGCTACAAGAAACTCGAAGCTTCTGCACATGCAGGAGTGTCTTGAATTGCTTCATACATATGAAACCTGCTGTATCCCAGACGAGACACCCATGGCGTCGTGGACATACAGACAAATCACTTATATCTTAGTAAATACTATACATATATGAAACACCTCTTCTGGCGTACGCATTGTTGCTGTATACATATTTCGCCCATGATTGCTCTCTACATAGTTATGTGTAAAACCTGATATATCATGCTCTAATTCTTATCATGAGAAGATATCACATGTGAATCGGGTCTCGAGTGCGACTGGCATACAAGCTAAGCCTCTGGTACCACGAGCATTGGACACAACGACAGGAAAGCAAGGCTAGCAAAAGCACTTGAGACCGACGCAGTGTCATGCTACTAGACGTGTACAAGCTATGTCTGTGCAACGCACCTCACGAATTTGGCTTCCTACGTGGCACGCTGGCCAGTTTTGCCACACTTTGAAAAGACTGGGAGATTTTCACTGTTACGTCGTTGGGCAGAATCTTGTGACGTGCGAGTTGTTAAGTCGTATTTGGGGTAGGTTAGACAGCTATGCGATTTTAGCAAATAACTAGTCCAGTCGTCGTAGTATGACGGCGGATGCGACCCGACGCTGTGTCGCTTGGAAACACTACGTTGGTGTGGCAAATTCTTCGAGGATGGATGCTGTGTTGGTTTGAGGGGTTGATGAGGGATATTGTCATGAGAGGAAGTTTATAGGCAAGGTTTTCTGGATTTGTGTGAGATGTTGCGTGTGATAGAGCAGTGGGATGGAAGACGTGGCGAATGTAGGAGCACCGGATGGTATGTAAGAGGGTAAAATCCGGTGATACAAGGATAATTAGACTGAAGAGCTATTTCACGGAGTGCATAGGGAGAAATTGAGGGCGTATGACTGAGGTGTGATACTCACTAACAGGATGATGGGACTAGAGGTGATCTGCAGGATTGGTCTTTGGTGTTGAGGGAGTAAGCCTAGAAAATCACCAAAGGCAGGACAAAAGACACTGTTGGGTCGATCTGAGGTTCCATCGTCTGGAGAATCAAAGAAGATCTCAGAAATGGTTGTTCATGATACAACTCTTCGTCATCGATTGGATAAAGACCTCTGTGATTACTCCGGTTGATGTCATGAAGCGGCGCTGATCTTTCTTGTTTAGCGGCAGAATTGGGAATGGGCTAGCTGGAGCTTTGCTTTGAGCTTGATTTTCCCTTGGCATGCCTTGCTTAGGCCCGGTGGGTATCAATAAAGCAAATCGGGCAGGAGGCTATTGAGTCTTTTTGCCGGTGGTGGTGTCGTTTTTACTCTGAGATGCGATGTTGGGATTTTCGGGATTTGGGCTATCTGGGTGGTTAGTGGGAGCTGTGCTGTTTTGTGAAATAGTGACGAATGGATGATTGAATTGATTAGTCGGGCTGATCTTGGATCGGTTTGGGAACATGGGAAGGGGCGTGGGGGGTGAGTGGTGGATTGAGGTTCCAAGAATTACATACAGACATGGAGTTGATGGGTCAAGATGGTGTCTTGGTCTTGCATCCAGCAGACTTGGAAATCAAGCCCAAAGTAGCTTGTGACTATCGACTGAAACATTCTTAGAACCTTACTAGCATGTTAAGTAATGTCGACACAGTGCTTAGGAGTTGCTGGTATATCGCGAGGCGAATCAAGTCTCTTGAAGTCGAGGTGTTTCTTCCGGCATATATCTAGCCTTGAAACGACGATAACAACCATAAGATGCGGGCCAATTGGAAGAAGGTTTCTGTGATATGTTGTTTTATTTCTTATCGTAGGTTTCAACGCAGCGTACAAAGTCTGGGATTAATTGAATCTGTTATCGCCAAGGACGCCACAGGGGCAGCATCTGCAGTATGGAAGAGACAGGATAGTGGCCAAGTAACATGTGATTGCCATGAGGAATGCCAGTATTATGGGAAAACATTACCAATATTCTTTCCCATGAGCTTAGCTATTCTTCATGTCTGTATCAGTTTAATTGTCTTTCCATCTCAGGCCTCGACATTATTGGCTTCGGCCTGACCCGGCTCGGATCCGGCAGGTGGGGTTGAACGGGCCGAAGCCCCGAGTGTTAGACGGCAGCATGCAGGGGAAAGTGTGTAAGTTTTGTAGACCGTTTCATTATTTATGGCTTGGTTTGAGGATCAATATTACACATGGAGAATAGAGTTTTGGGTTACGGGCAAAGAGCGCTGCAGGGGAGCTGTTCTATAAATACAAGAATCGAAACAAAGCAAAGTTAAAACCTGAAACGTTCAATTTATTGCGCTATCTCTTAGTTCAAATCAATTCTGTTGTCTGGATTTAAGCGTGTCTGTCTTTTGTTTCATGTTCTTTCTTTTAGTATCCACCAAACAAAGAAATCCAGCTCTTTCGAAAAGAGCCCCAAATCAGCTCTGCAAGCGGCCATATTGGGCTGACTCAAACCCACTCCCAGGTGGCTGTGGCACGACCAATGCTGAGCGGTCCAATAACCTGTTGGAAAGCCGTAGGAGAGAGGTCAAGGTCATCTTCAGCACAGCCTGCACAGCGGTCAACAACCCTCACGACCACAGACCTGCCCTCGTAGTTAATGCGGATGTTGCGACCGCAGGGGTGCTCGCTGTCGTAGAGAGAGTGAGATACGGCGCAGACGAGCTCGCTGTCGGAATTGGTTGCTCCGCAGGCGCCGAGCCCGACTTCGTAGTAGGTCATGGAGCCGGTGTAGGCGGCAGCTGCTCGGGTTTCTGGTTCGGTGGGAGCAGAGGAAGCAGTGATGGCGAGGCAAAGTGCAGAAATGACGGTGGAAATGGAGACCATTTTGAAGTACTTGAGATGAGAAGTGAGTGTTTGGAAGTAGAGTAGTTTCTTGGAGAGAATGACAGAGCTTGCAAAGTGGTAGATGCTTCGAATTGTGCTGTGTGAAAACTTGATGAGCAGAAAGGAGAAGTTATCGTGGGATTTCATGGGAGTTTTATAGTCGAAGGCTCATTACTATTATCTCTCTTCTTTGATTTCATGACTGCTCGTGACCAGTGAACAGAGTATCGATCTCATGTTTGCGTTCTTTGACGGCAGTGTATCAGAAAGCCTTTCTGCTGTTAGTCGTCACGAACAATAGAAGTTTGGCGGAGGTCCTCCGCTCTCGTATATCACGAGCCCAAGATGAAGACGAGACACTGTTTTACATTGAGTGATTGTTTGCATATTTCTGGGGTGAGTGGATGTTGGGGCGGGCGCTGAGATTGCAGTATCATGATCTAGATTGAGACTTTTGGTGTTTGTTGGGTTTGCGATGCGTTTATATGTGAATGTATTCTCACAAAAAGCGTTCTACTGAGCGATTTATGACCGAATCAAAAATATGGTACCGTTGCTATCCTTGATTGAATGTGAAGTTGGATGGTGATACTCGAGGCGCGGTAAATCATGAGCGTAGGAGATGCCAAACCCAAACTTTACACTCACTTGATATCTCTTCCATAGACATGAAAGGCCAATCAAAATGACACTTTGTGTTTATTCACTATACGCAAAGTTGGACTAACAGAACTTTTCAACAGAAGATATTGCATGCAGATGAGTATCACCATCCACTAGGCTCAAGATCAGCAGGTCCAGATCTTAGAACAATGGGTTCAGCCAACAATGTGTCGAGCATGAGCCATTAAACTGCTTGATTAGGCAAAGAGACTCTACAAGTCAGTCCTGTGCAGCCAACGCCCATGGCACCACTGCAATATGCGTCGGTGAGAAAGCAGTCCTCCATAGGATACCATTTGAGCTGCGGCTTGTAATCCAACGATGCTGACCCATGTGATTGCCATCACTTCACAATAGCTTATTCAAATCCGACTTCTTGCAAGCCATTCTTCTAGGTCAAACAAATATTTCACTGGATCAAAGTTCAGTGGTTCGATTTAGCGGTGAAGGCTGGCTTGCATTTGCTACAGTATGCACTGTTGAAGCATCCACGCTCCATTCTCTTCGCGCGACGACCTGACGACTATGATAGGACTTTCGACTTCGAAAGGCTTTGATCTCGCTTCTTTCTCTTGAACATTGATAAATATGACATTGTTCTCGATACTGTCCAAATACAATGCGCCTATCTGACAATCACCAGAGGTCGATCCATCCCCGCATATATGCGGCTTTTGATGCCGATTAGGGACCAGCCGCCTCCACTTGGCCCGAGTCACGCCCTTCCGGTCGGCAACCAGAGCGCCGAACTGTGGGAAGAAGACCGGGACTCTTATCATAGACAATGACTCTTTTTCTTTTACTCTCTTTCAGCCACGAAAGCTGATTTGATAATAGAAGCTTTTAATCATTCCTTATCAATAGGAGGCATCGTGAGGAGAACGCACTTGATAAAAATTTATCCGGTTAGACTTATCACAAACCGTAAATGAGTCAAAGGGCGTCGTCCAACGCTTTATAACAAGTTTGTTCAGAACTGAAAAGTTGGTCCAAACAAAGAGCATCGCACGGCGTTCTTCGCTCGTTAGTTCGTCGATCTACGCCTAACAGCATCAAAGGCATCACGTTCTACATTATTCGACCCCTATTACCTAGTCGACGAGGGGCTTCACCATGGGTAGCAAAAGCGAGCTTGCCTTCATCTTGTCCTCCGTGACAGAAACTTCGACTGTGGAGAAGCATCTCGCTTCGCTTCGAGAGCTTCTTCAGCACTGCATCAATGATGAGCCCGATACCTCGTCTCTTGGGTTCCTGGCGCCGCTCGCCGACCACACAGCAGACAGTTACTGGCTCGAGCTCATGTCAACGGTGACGGGACCTGAAGCTACGACCACGCTGCTCATAGCAACGCCGCCTGGTAGTGACAAGGTCGTTGCCACGGTGCAGTTGGCGAGGATGCCAAAAGAAACACACGCTTTCAAGGGCGAGGTTCGGAAGCTGATGGTACATCCTGATTATCGGCGGCACGGGCTGGGGAAATGGATGATGGACGAGGTGGAAAAGGTTGCGCGGGAAGCGTTTGCGCTGGAAATGCTATTGTTGGATACATCGAAGGAGACGCCAGCGAGGGAGTTTTACCTGAAGACTGGGTGGACTGAATGGGGGATTTGCCCTAATTATGCAAAGTCGTCGAGTGGAAAGAAGCACGACTGCTGTTTCTTTGTGAAAGACTTAGTATAGCGTGATCACAATCTTTGTTGGGCGGACAATATGTATCAACAGCAACGTATGTATTCCAGTCACCAAGGAACTACAGATCTTTTACTCTATTTGCAGTACTATATCAAGAAATATGAACAGAGTATATGAGATACTGCTAATAGTTTTTAGGAGGCCAAGTAAGGAGTCGTCTATATAAAATAGACACATTATGTCTTGTACGGCAAGATGCGGCCCCACACCGGTCTTCCGCCCCGAGACGTCTCACCGGAGCCGAACTATCACAGCCTCCGGTGGCTCACAGGTCCGGAAGGCTTCACATTGGCGTTTTGCTTATGTGAACATAGAAGCTTCTTGGAACTAGAGCTTTCCGAGCTTCCAAACTCCAGTGGTCCACATGACTCGGAATTTTGCCCAGCAAGGCTTTTTCCCGTGCAGCCCTCAAAGCTTCTAGGATGATATCCCACTTGTAAGTCAGAGCTATTTCTGATTCTACTCAAGACACTCCCTCGCCCCTGCGGGCAGCTGAGTCGCTGAATGTCACCTTCTTACTTGCGGCAGAAAATCACGGCCCTCGCTGGCCTCGTCATCAACTACTAATTGTAGATATAGTGTGCAATTTTCCTCCTTAAGCCTAGTAAGAACTCGTGGCAATAGCAATAGCATCGTGCTGGACCCTTCTCAGCATTACGCGAACTTAAGCTTCATGCTTTCAAATCCACCACACGCATGGAATGCTTTGCATCCCCAGTTATAGTCTAGGATAGGCATTCTCGCTGGCTTCCTAATAATCTTCTGGCGCAAACACAAGTCAGTTGTTCCGGCCGCTTAAGCATATCACCGCTTATCGTCATCCGGAGAGTGTGGAATCTTGGGGCGAATCTCTGCATGTCCCGTGGCAGCCGTGATAAGAAGTAGGTCAACCCCGATTAAGTATCACAGTGACATATTAAATCTGGGCCGCTTTCAAATCAGAATATCGTGGAGCGTCATTTCGGTTTTCCACGTGCAATGGTAGAAGCAGGCCGCTGGGGTCAGCTTACAGACACTGTTTGAGAGTAATTGCATCTGATATACGGTGTAAGCCTGGATCCGTATTCTCCGATTACACATAGGAAAAAGAAAAGGGTGTCTGAATTGACTTTACCAGCAACATTTGCTCCACGATGATGCATCTTATTAATTAGAGGAATGTAGTCAACTGTGTCGGTTTGTGAATTTGTTGGGGGGAATTGAAATTAGATCCAAGACTTTCGACGGATGCTTCCAATTGCCACCAGCCTATCACCGATCTTGTGGCATTTGACGGACGAAATGATCCCACGATCTCACTGTATCTATGTGCCAGAATGCCAGAGGAGTACCTCAACAGTCTCACAGCTACGGATTAAGTGACCAAGAGCCGGAGATCAACAGCGTAGCCACTCGCAGAGGCAAGTACTTGGCTCAATTAGAGATTCAGCAAAACATCTCAAAACTACTCCTCTAAACACCGATCTAGTCTCGCAATGGACCGAGATCTCGGCTTCCCGTTGACTGTTGCACGCCCAAAGATCTCAACTCCGCGGCATCGCAATCTCTAAAGCTCCGTGGATTTAAAACTGATACTGTGGATTTCCGCTCTTTCACCTCTTAATCCCCAGAGAAGCAGTATCATAGTGTTACGTATGCACTTCCCGGCAGTACCGGTCGGCCGCCGCATCTCAACCGCATCCCGGAGCGGTCCCCCACAGTCCGCCATTCCATCAAAGAAGACCCGTGACCGATACTCTACAAACTCTGTTGATATAAACTTCCAGACCTTGTGGAGAAAAGGGGATAGCAGCTTGGCAATACTGATGGAGTCCCTTTGTTTCAATAGGCGTGCAGGTTAACGCCATCCCGTGGCTACTAGGCGCTTTTGACTTCAACGACAGCCGGCTTGTCTGTTCTGCCGCTCAGCAATGGGTATAACACTGCCACCACCTTGTAGATGATTCTCCCGATCCATCACACAATCTCACGGTGGCTTCCATCTAGGCTGATATCCGCTAGGCAGGGCCAGTTTGTTAGCAATCAGATAGTCCACCAGACGGACGGGGCGTCTTGGTTGGTCCGGTCTGTGCTCATTGCATAGAACGAACAATTACCATACGCCTCCATGGCTCCATTCCAAAACGGCATCGGGTCAGGCTTGGGAGTAGAGGAAATCGTACACCTTTGGCGTTCGCCTCTGTTGATCCACCGTGCCCGACGGACTGGGCTGCTGAAACTATTGAAACAAAGTGATTGAACGTATCAGCGAGGCCCGATACACTGAGGCTGGGCCTTGGCAGTGATCCGCCTTTGGCTGTATAAGGCGCTATTGGAGTACCGTCATTGCAGCCCAACGCCATAGCTGAGCCCAAGTCTCGGCCAAATGCAGAGTACCTAGCGGAGTAATAGAGAAACTACAATAGGCCATCTTATCACCGAGTCTAGATGCTTCACAGCGAACGGCGGACCGGCACTCGCTGGAAGCCATCGCCGGGTGAGCAAGATGCAATTGATGGCCACCAATTGATGGCTTCCAGCGACTGCCGGCGAATGATGCTGCCGACCTGAAAACTTGTGTCATTGTGCAACAACGGACACTACTAGGTGCTTCAGATGGGCCTAAAACATGGCTTCTTTCCTTGCATCTTACAGTCTCGGCTCATCTACGATATCAATCCAGAGACACCATACCGATAAGGGAAGCCATACGAAGACAACTGCCGGTGGACCCCTCCCTCAAGCCTGGCCTTCCGGAGACTGTCAGCATTCAAATCCACGGCTCACTAGTAGATACCATCTCCATTTGCCTTTACTGGGGCGTTAGTCGTATGCAATTCCTGATTCTTTCAGACCGATAAGTTGCCTTTCAAACGACTTGTGGAGAAAGCCCGGCATTGGGCATACCGCTTCGCATCCCGTGCCTTGCTAGAAATGATGGGAGGCAAATAATAAGCAACGGGTAGGCTTTGGGATCTCCTCTCTGACCACATGGGCAGCCGCTTTTTGATGCAAGGGTCAGGTTTTGCTAAGCACCCGATGAGAACGTTGTTGCCCGAGCCCATCTATGGATGGATACTCGTTGCTTGATGCCACGCTGCTGATGCTCCACGAGGTGTTTCGGTGCAAAAGATATGGCAAATCATGTATAACAGATATGACACTCATGCTCCTCGCTGCAAGGGAGAGTCATCCGCTCTTGGCCCTGACATGCTATACTGTACAGATGGATGACGTCCAATGCCATTCACGATATACTTGTAAGTAAATAAAAAACAAACTTGGGCCAAAATCATGCACAGCGACCCAAGCAGGAATCTCCAAGCGAGCTGCTCAGGCTATCAACTCTCACGTTTTTGCTTGCTTGCTCTCACCGGAAAAGCTCCTCTCTCACCACAGCAACAAGGCAGCTTCTATCACAAAAGAAAGCGCTACAGCATTCTGTTTCTTGCATCCTCCACTATTTCCCTCAAGCAGTAAGCACCGCATGTGACTGCGTGCTCTTTCGTGTCACAGCAGTAGCGCAGCCCAAATGCCGCCTGACCCTCTTTTTGCCTCCTCGTCTAAGTTGCTTCATTCGTACATTGGGGGGAAGTTCTCTGCATGATGCACTGTAGGCCTGGATGCTGCTGCTGCTGCTGATACAAGCCAGTAGCCTAGAAGAGCAGAGTCTGCGTGCTCCTCGCACATGGCCACACAGCTGCGCCTTGGCTTGTGTTAGTCATTGGCAGATGCTGCTACTACCTGCTCTCTTGCCCATCCTGGAGAGACATGCATAGTGGCGCTATCCATGTGGTGCGCATACGTGGCGACGGGAGAGAAGCTGATGCTGCCCCCCTTCTGGAGCAGAGAGTCGTAGCGAGTGGTGGGAGATATTCGGCCCCGTTATCTACTGTAGGTGCTCGTCTTCTGTTGTTTGTTTGTTTTTGATGGTCATTCCCTCTGCTTCAAGCGAGGGTGGAGAGCGACTGCATCGTAATTCATGCAAGAACGGGATGGATGGAGGTGGATGACCAGAAGAGAAGGGATGCGATGGCTTGGCCTTGTGCTTGAGCCTGAGCCGAGTGCGAGAGAGTGAGCTTCTGCTGCTTGCTCCTGGGACCTCGTCTCTTGAGCAACGACTCATGCTGCACCGTAGCAACACCAACTACACGCTTACAAGACGGGCTTCGTACAGTACAGCATGTAATACCTACTGCTCGGCAGCATGCAGCAGCTTGGTCCTCTCTTGTAGGATGCGGCACGGCATGATTGTGCTCCGTGAGCAAGAAAAAGAGGATTTGCTGCAAAATGATTTAGGAATCCTGCAGACAGCCACAAATCAATCAACCCGCAAGGCTTTCGGAGTGTGTCTGTCTCTCTTTCCGGTGTTGGCTTTAACGCATTGAATTTTGATTGTCACTCTGTCAGCCCGTCGGTCGTACTAGCAAGTTAGTCATATTCATGCTCTCTTTTTTTCAGCTGCCCAAGAGTATACTATCCAACGGCTGCTCGCAGCTATCATTCCCGACCACTGGATTCTCAGCCCTTTCCCCTCAGAAGCGGTGTGATGGACGCTTTGACTTTACTAAAGTCCTATCACTCATCACTTCGATTACGGGGTAAAATCCAGGATGCCATTTTTTTGGCTATGGGACACTGGTCTAGGCTTGAACCCCCTTCCCATGTTAGCCGGCTGGGATTTACTAGTGAGCATCTTGGTCTTATTCTGCTAGCCAGGCTGCCATGAGGCTTGACCGGGGTGATGCCCAACAGCAGGAAGAAGGGGAAGAGAAGAAAAACCGTTGGCTCCGAGTTCCAAACCACGATCCCCGGTCAGAACTTGGAGGAGCCCGTCACCCATGCCGCTGTGTCTTTGGGTCCCGTGAGGTTGCCGTCATACAACCGGGGAGGGGGGCGTGGTGTGTCTCTTCTTCCTCCAGGCCTCTATTTTTGTTTTCTAATGCTTCACCCTTTTTTTGCCTGATTGATAGTCGGTGCACTGGCCCTCGCGGATGTCTTACGGATGAGCAGAAGCCCTGGCGTGAGAGAGACAGATGGCGCTACCGGGACACGGAGCCCGGCTTATTTACATGCAATCTTGCATATTTCATACGGGCGTAGGCTGGACATGACGTCCAACCAAGATTCGTTTTTCCTTGCAGTGACTTTCTCTTGTGCGGACGGGCCGTTGCAGTAGCAATGCTTGCTATCATACGGTAAACCCTGTATTTCTTTGATCTACATCAAAAGGTCAGAGCTTTGCAGCATACTCTGTGACCATACCTCCAAGATGATGCCGCAGTATGTCAAGAATAGCCTGTTCTCATCTTCTCCATACTAGCAATACACGTAAATCTCTACCAAACGTGCATAAGCAGTAATGACACCAGTACTGGCTCAAACTCCAGCCAAGGCAGGCCTTGCTAGCTCTCCATAGCCCAGCTCCCAGCTACCAACTCCCAAAGCCACTAAAATCCTGCCCGGCGTCTAAGTCACTGACGCTCCTAAATAAGCTCGATTCTGTGAGCAATTTCTATTATTGTACAAATGAGGATGAACGCCTTGCAGGCTAAAGTAACTCCTCAAGAAACCAGGGCGGTTTGCTGCGCTATCGACGGAATCTTCAGCCTCAGTTTCATGACGCCAAAGCCGAGCAAGGTCCGGGATGCTACGATGACTACAAGTATAACCACGGGAAGATGATACATAGCGGCATGCCATCTAGACTCTCCTTGCATCTCCGTGGCTTGCGTCAAAAATCAATCCCCTTGCGTCTCTCCCGTCGCCCTGCTTGCTTTGGAAGTAGTGACACCATGCTGCAGTAGAATAAAGTAGAGAGGAACACAAAGCGTTGCAGTATCAAGCCATTGCTTCGTCATGCTCCCAAAGCACGGCTATCCATCCGTCCTGGATATGCCTTGCATCTCGATTGCCTAAAGCAAGGCCATCATCAAATTCCTCCAAAACAGCCTCACTAACAGCAGCTGCTGTAATAGGTAGGCAGAGAAAGACCATGACTGCATCCGCCCGGCCTCATGGCATCATTGCAGCCGTCATAGCCAGGCATTATCAAATCCCCCCTCATCACTAACAAGCACTTCAACCTCATCCAGACCCCAGGCCTCCCCTCCAGTTTCTGCCCGCGAACCACCCTTGGACGTAAAAAAGCTGCAAAACTGCTTGATAGTTCCGTAGGCATATGTACTGAATCGACCCAATCATCACGTCTCGCCTCACACCCAGTCCATCATCTCTGCCCAGCGGGCTTTCAAGCCAGCCTTCATTCGTGCAAGCTCCCTTGTATCGAACCAACCAAGCACGATCCTCGCCCTTCGCCACTTACTTTTTTTTTACAAAGCAGCTTTTTCCTTCTTTCTCTATCAATCTCCGTGGGGACTCTGCCTCGATTCCTGCAAGCTTGCGTTTCCTGTCCCATCCATCCAATCTCATTGGAAGCAATCGACGCAGCGCTAATGCTGCATACAAGTAAGCCAGCTTTTTTTGGGCCAACGTACGAGATGCGGTCATTGGCACGTCCCCTAGCTTTGCATGTTGCAGAAAATACCACCTCACCACACCACCTCATCAAGCGTCAAGCATCAAGCATCAAAGCAGCTCCTCGCCCATGCCCGAAACAATCATCCGTCGAGGTTCCGTCTCTCCAATTAGAAGCACAGCATGCGGTCCCCATCCCCCACCCGAGCACAGTCCAGCCAGATATCAGTTGCTCAGCTTTTTTCTCCCTGCCCTTTCTTTCCTTTTTTTGCAATCTGCTCCACACACATCGACGCCTATTTCCAAGCCATTGGCTCCTTTCTCATACCCTCGTCATCTCCAATCTCTGCTCTCAGCGAATAGCAAGTCTCCCAGCTTCCCTTATCCCCCTTCAACAAGGGTGGTCTGGGTCCTTGCCGTCCCCTCTTTTTATTTTCAAGAGCCCAGCCCAATCTAGTCCTATCCAAGCGCAGTTTGTTCATGGGGCTTCTCCAATCCAGATTGTGATATCGGTTCCTTACCACCCCACAGCGTCACATCGACCCAGCCCAGAGCCGAAAAGCCAATTTCTGCCTCTTTTTTTTCTCCCCTACCCAACGCCAAACGACACTAGCATCCTTTCCGGAGTAGTCGATTCAATGCTTCTCTGTGACTAGTCGTTGCCGTGCTACAAAGCAACGAGGGCCGCGATCCATGCCGCGCTAATTTCGTCTTCTCCAACGAAAAAAGCACAGCTCATCTGGCCTTCATCATCCAGGAATCCCATAAGCCTCCACATCATTGAAGACGCTAGCATTCGTCTATCGTAGCTTCAGAGCTTAGCGTCATCCACATGCCCTTCTACTGCCTCTTCTAAAGAAAAGACTTGGAGGGAAAGTAGGCTGGCGCCACGCCAGTCCCATGATTAGAACCAAGGACCCCCTCCCTACTTGTGTTTCTCCGCTGATTCACCTTGTAATGGCAGCATTCATTCTGTCCACCTGCGACTGGGCGAGAGAAGCAAAGTGCATAGTGCAATGCAGAGCTCGGTTACTAATGTGCGCTGGCTCCTCACGCCCCCTGTCTACTCCAAAAATGGCGCGTTCTTTCTACTGTACTAACTTGTCAATCTTTGACTGGGTCCCGGAACCTGCGGCCACTAGCTCAGGGGATGAACTGGCTCGCTGGCGTTGGGACCACATGTTACCCATAGAATCGCAGCGTGTTCCATTGGTGTTGGAGAAACAGTAGCGGTTGGTTAGGCGGCAGACCTGGGTAGTGAAATTGGCTGCCCATCTCGTTGGCCTGAAGTATTGGCCCAGCCTGAGTAGCGTTCGTGATCAATACATCACGTCACTAAAGATAGTAGTTAGCACACCCATTGTCAGATTCAATATGGGGAGTTAGCATTTCACATTTGCCCCATCTCGCTCAGAGAAGCTCTTCCATATGTTTGTCTTCATCGCAGCAGAATCAAAGGACAATCTCGTGGCACATTGTAGAAAGCAATTCATGGTGTCTGATAAAACGTATATTGTGTTGATAGACTTGGGCTTTTGCCCGTCTATCTCTCTTTAAAAACGTGAGCGGTAGCAATTTAAGCATCTCCGCGTGGGCTAGCGAGCCCAAAATCTTCTATCTTTGCGTGATCTCTCACTAACAAAACACCAACTCAACATTGTGTCTTGGGCTTCTATACCCAAGTTCCTTGCCCATCGCAAACATAAGAAAGAAAAAATAGACTGGAAGTCGGTATTTTGGTTGTTTCCAGTAGCGAAGGAGTGTAGTGAAATCCATTATCGGTTTTGTGTTTTTCTCAAAAATCATCAAGTGTCGTTTCCATCTCATGTCCATCAAAAATTTTGACAAAGAACTCCCCGTCTCTCATTCTCCAGAAAAAAGAAATGTCCTGTATGCCTCTTTCTCTCAGATATATAGTCTTTGCGCCGGTACTGAATGCCTCAATGTGAAGGACACGCTTTCCCAAACTCCTCTTTTAGTAAAAAAAATAATAAGTAGAAACTCCTCGCTGTAAAAGAAAAAAAAAACCAGTGCGGTCAAGGCGAATTGTTAAAAATTGGTCGATAGATACAACACAGAGAGAATCGAATATTAGGCATTTGATATCTCAATTGAGACATCCAAATTTTGTCGCGGAAATTTTGTCGAAACGCCTTTTCTTTTTCCTTTTGGATCCGATTTGCGTAGCATTAAATAAAAGGTGTTCTCGACAAGTTTGGCTTCGAGCCTTTGGGTCCTGATGCCCGTGTAAAATCAAGTGAAAGAATTATGTTCAACAAAGCCAAAAGTATTGGGAGGTCGGTGTCGAATAGGTATTACAAAGTCGTGATGTTGGTCTTTAGTAGCAGCTGTGTAGCGACGACAAGAAAGACACCTGCTGGTGGAAAGGCGCAGGATGCTGCATCATTGGCACCTGCTGAACGTATTTTACCACCTCCCACAAGTGGAAGAAGGATTTCGGTGTGCAAGCAGGCTGTACAGGAATGGGTGCCTGAATAGGCACCGGAATCTGCTGGCAGGGCATGTGCGGTATAGGTGCTTCCACCACGGGAACAGGGACAATAGGAGCATGTAGAGGAACAGGAACAGGGCCAGTGTATTGTTGTGGAATAAATTCCTGGCCGTGGAAGATAGGCTGCTGTTCACACAGTTCTTCAGGCTCGTATGCTTGGATGTATTCCTGAGGCAGATCTTGCTGGTCGGACATGAAGTCATCATCCTCTTCATCGGTATCAAGGTCATCAAGAGTTGATACGCTGGAGACGAGTGAGCCTTCATCCGAGGTCGCAGAAGCAGAAGAGAGGGACTCGCAAAAGTCGGCGACGATTGCGTCCTCGTTGGAAACGTATTGGTCTTGGGTAGTAGGAGTGGGCACGTTCATGGGAGCCACTGCTGGTACGGTGAACTGGGAGCAAGCAACGATCCTGTTCCGCAGCTCAGACAGAGTGACCCGGTGCTCGGGGTTGGGGTTGAAGATGCGTCCCAAAATATCATTGAGCTCATCTGTCAAGGGAAGGATAGTCTTGAGAAAATCCTGGGAGCGAGCATAAGCTCGGTAGGTAGAGTCTTGGAAGGAAGCCTGCTTCCATGGGTTGCGTCCGCAAGTGAGGTTAACTAGGATTACTCCCAGACTCCAGACGTCATTGGGGGCACACATGTAGTATGGTTTCCTTGCAGAAGGGTCCAAGCACTCTTTACAATCATCTCCGTTAGCCAAATTCTTCATGTCTAATATGTTCCAAAGTTGGTATGCTACATACCTGGGCTCATGTAAAAGGTCGAGCCACATCCGTAGTCCTCGGAGCGGTCTTCACTGGTGGCCAATCCAAAGTCGGCGAGCTTGACGGTCTCTCCATTGTCGGTGACAAGGATATTCTCAGGCTTAAGGTCCCGGTGGTAGATACCCAAGTTGTGGCAATGCTCGACGGCATCCAAGATCTGAAGGAACACCTTCTTGGATAGTTCATCCTTACCAACGTACTGGCCACGCTCTGTGATATTCAAGAAGAGATCACCCTCAGGGCAGTACTCGAGAATAACATAGATGCAGTCAGGGTCGTCCACAATCTTAAGCATGGACACCACATTTGGATGCGCCGATGCGTGGTAGTGCAGGCGAATCTCTCGCTGCTGGTAGGCAATCTGGCGGCGTTCCAGTGGTGTTCCATCGGCATTGTACTTGCTCAGGCACTTTACAGCATACCGAACTCCAGTGTTGATATCCAAGGCATTGTAAACGACACCATATGCGCCGGTACCAAGAATATCAGTGAGCTGGAGCTTACCCTCAAGAAGTCGTCCTATACGCTGTTCTGGGGCAAGGGGCACACATCGGGGCTGGAAAGTGCGTGTCGCAAAGGGCTGTTGGACGTTGCACTTGGGGTCGTCGTACGTGGGAGAGGCCGGGGGAGTGGGATATCCATACGGGGCATGGTGCTGCATGTTAAGCGACTTGTAGGGGGCTCTCCAAAAAGTTCAGTGGTCCAAGGATCCAAGTCAAGTACCAGAGGATGGAGAGATTGATATTAGATAAGGCGAATAGGATGATAAAAGAAAAAAGAAAAAAGGAAAAAAAGTCCTCAGGATAAGAGTGGGATGGTACGTTTATTCCTGTTTGGAAGTTGTCGAGGTCTTAAGGGAGGTTCCCTAAAATCACAGATCGAACTTCCAATAGGATACCAGGAGCAGTCGCATAGAAGGCCAGAAAAAAGAAAAGGGTTCTCGAACAGCCGAACAAACGGGTCAAGAACGACGTTGAATTGGCAACTGCTTCGGGGTTGACGAGGGTTGTCGGATTGGTAGAAGAGGTATGTTATAGGATGAAATGGCCTGGAGTCCTAAAATCCAGAAGAGAAAGCTGAATTGACGGGAGATGAGGTGTTGAAGGAAAGTCGTGAACGTGTTGATGCGTGTAATTGAGTCCTCGGCCGAGAGTGGGCAACATGAGGTAGATATCAAGCTGCACCTTTAGGACACGGCGTGGATCTTTGGGTAGAGCGAGGCGGCGTTCAGACCCCAGCAGAGACGCACCCCAGGCGTATTCTTCGTCTCGGGGCTTGAGAATTGCGTGGAGCATCCACACCAAGGGCCCCACCTTTAAAAGCTCATCAGACCCTGGCCTGTTGGAAGAGATGAATGGCATGGATGGTGTCTTAGTCGGCAGGGGGGAGACTAATGCGCCAGCTATTCTTAAACCAGCGCTACCAGGTTCATCGCCAGCCTTGGTGGGCGCGGGACTAGTGAGGCAGGGATCGTGGCGCGACGCTGAGCAATATACGAGAAGGCGAGGATGCTCTGACACACCAAATGAAGTGGTTCGCTGTGACTGTGTCATCCGCTTGCTCGCTCGCCCTCACACACGCCCCCTTGTGCTCGGCTTGCGCTAGCGAACCCTTGGTCCCACTCACAACGTCAATGATGGTGGCCAAAGGAAACACTTGGGCGATTCCAGCCCCCCGATCCAGTCGGCTTCAACGGTGTCACAGTGAAAGGTTGAGCCGCCGTAATGGGGCGAGCATGTCGGATCTGCGGCGGCCCACCGTGCTGTAGGTCAACGCTCTTTCGCTTTCAGTCAAACCGTGCACTCGCACTGCTTTAGACCTGACTGGACTGACTGGCTGGCCTCTTCCCACCACCCACCCACAGCTCGCTCTCCAGGCAAAGCGTCATGGTCTGCCGCGTGACTGGCATGATCTTTCCCATCTCTAGGAGAGAGCCAGCGAGAACAAGCCTGACTCCATGCGTTTCTAAGCCGTTCGAATGTGTGGCTGCTGGAATGGAAACGGAGGTTCTGGTCAATCTTTGTCAGGCCACCGGCAAAGTTGCCGCGGCGGAGGCGAATTGTGAAAGAAACGGATGATGTCCTGGGTCCAGCATGTTGTACTCCGCAGCAGCAGCTAGTCTTCTGTGCACTTGCTCTCAGGCCGTCTGTATTCAGTATGCGCTGGGTCCTTTGCTCCTCCTCTGGCTGCCGCCTGAGCAATCGCAGCGCCAAAGGACACACGGCAAAAACACGGCACGGCACAAACATGCTGACCCTCGCCAGGACGTCTGGTGGGTACAGGCAGCAAAGCCAGACTGAAATGCATGAAGCAATGCTGCCTGCCTGCTGGCTGCCAACCTGCCTAGTACCTTATGCTTACAGGCAGGTATCTCCTAGTAGGTCTCTCTGTCCAACCACGAGAGGCTCTTGTGTCAAGTCATCATGACACGGAAGGGAAGCTACATGGCGTAGCTCATTTCATTGTGCCGTGGCAGCACTTGACATAAGCGGATATAAAGTTGTAGATACCTAGCTGATCGATGATTGCAAGCGGCCATTTCGCGTGTAGACTAGACCAGCATCAACACAGTGGAGGGAGTGGGTAGGAAAACCTGCAACACGAACGGTATGAGGGACAAGCGAAACAGAAAAAGCAAGAAAAGAAGATGGCGTAGCTTACACTGTGCTGTCCCGCCTGAGCAATGCAGCTGTGTGCATGCATATCCCCATCAATAGTGATAGCGTCGATGGTCGCAGCCAGCCAATAAAACGCCGACTTTGCATGTATTTTGGAGTTGCTGCAGGAGCCAGGTAGCGATCGCTACCGTATTGTGACTGGTCCGAGTGGCTGAATGCTCTGCCAGCCCACGTCCCGTATACTGGTAGTGCTGCAGAATTCATACCAGCACCGTATGAGTCTCTCGTTGGGAGTGCTGGAGAGTGCGAGCACGGCGGGTGTCAGACAAGATTCAGGAGTGCCAGTTTTCAGATTAACGTGTACGGCGTTTGCTGGCCAAATCAGAGGAACAAAGACAAAAGGGGCCAGCCAATAGCATATGTGAGGAATGCAGTGCAGGTTCTAATAATATGATTAGGCGCCATGTGGTCGACAACGCGGCCAGTGTTGTTGGCATCAAGTTGTTCCTCTGCGCTGGCCGTCGCTGGCGGCCCCCATAGGGAACGTGGACAGCTGGAGAGAAGCATCGAAGCCGGCTGCTGTACGCTCTGCTGCCAACAAGCCCCGAGGGAGCGTGAATGTACTCTGTGCTCCATACCCGGCTGAAGAATCCAGTGACCCAGGCTCGGTTCCCGTGTCGCCACAGACCAGTCTTTGTTCGTTTACTTGCTCACCAGCGGTCCACCACCTCGCTGCCTGCCCCCGGCTGCATGCCGCATATCAAACCCAAGCACTGTGAGTGCTGGTACGGAGCAAGCGTGGCCAATATCGCCCGCAGCAGCGATGAGCCAACTGCTCAGCCGATGGTAGACCACAGGCGTTGTTGGCCAGAAGCGGACGCCTGCATCCGGTAGTGGTGGCGGCGTCATGGTCTGATTGGGACGCGATGCCAGGAACTTGCAAAGAGAGCATTGCAGAGGCCATGAACCAATCAGCCGTCGCCAAGCCCCCACCCAGTTCTCATGCAATGCTTCACCAGCCTTGTTTCTAGTTGAGCAAATCTCAAGGTCGACAAGGGAGCAGCGGGTGGAGCAGCAGAGCAGTGAGGCTGTCCGTACTACAACATACTCGCACAAGCACTGCTGCTCCCGTAGACGATGGTACGAGGACGGTTTATGGGGACGGGCTGGAGGAGGCGTCCAATCGAACGGCCGTCGGTGCCCGCCGCTGCCATGCCGCCGCAGCGTCAACCTGCTGCACTTGGCAGGCGCCCTTGGTGCTGGGCTGCAGATATGCGACGCCTTGGGCGCTCTAGACGCTCGTCGAGCAGGATTAGTGATTTAGTGCTAGTGCAGCGCTGGCTGCGGCCGCGATGGAGGGCCATGTCTGGTTCCAACGTCTGGGCGACTGACTGGCTGGAGCGACTACTGTAGCTGAGAGACTGACTGGTGGCTTGGCTGATGATCCAAAGCAAAGACGCTGTGCACGCCAAAGCAAGGGTCTCGTCCCTTCTGGGGCCGTGCTCCGACGTCCGCGTCCAGTTGTCTGTCGCTGTCTCGGAGATGAAGATGGAAGGGAAGGGAGGGCCCCGTGATGCCGTTGGTGACTCCAGCGCACCAGTCAATATTTGCACACGTCGTGACTCGATAGAGTTTGTCTAGATCTTACTAGAACCCGGAGCGAAAGACGGGCCATCTGGGCGCTGTGATTGGCCGGCGCCGCAGGGGCCAGCAGGTACTTGTACACGTGCACGGCCACGTACACAGTTTGCGGCCGTGGCAGGTCTGCTGCAGCTCCAGCGCGGGCCGTGCGCCCAGTCCGGATCTCGCACGTGGCACGCGTACCGTGTACCAGGCCGCACCAATTAGCGGTCTGCCAGGCCTGGGTCTCCTATTCTTCGTCGTCTCCCCTGCGCCTCAGAGAAGTTTTCCTCTCCTCCCTGTCATGGCGGGCGGCCCGCATCTAGCCGGCCCTGGTATAGCCTCACGCTGGATCCTGTGCCAAGCGAGACCTGGGATCTGGCCTTTTTGAGCTTTTGGGCGCTCAAGCAAGGGCGGTCCTTGTGCGGTGGCCTGTGCTCCTTTGACTCGGCGTGAATCCTTTGCTGGCCTGGCTGCTGGGATCCGGCGATCGCTCTTTGACGGCGGTGCTTGTCCGGCCTGTGTGTCTACTTGCATGGACGAGCGAGCACGGGCTTTCGGCTTTGCTGTTTGCATTGCGATCCGCGCGGCGATCAGTCGAGTTTGATGATGACACTTGCGCTGTCTGATAGCCGATGGTTTCATCATTCTTCGATCGGGACGGCACCTTGGATATGCAGGGCTATGTGGCCTTTTCGCTTGTGTGTTCATGGCTGAAACTGACAGGGCGCCTAATCACTTTACTGGCTGCTACTGTACAGTATGTGCGAGATGCGATGTTAGTCGTTGCTCCTTTGCTGCTGTACAGTATGGCAGCGGTAATACGGAACCCTGCCGAAGAAGGGCTCTTTCTCTCTGTGTGTGTGCCAATTTGGAGACATGTTTCGTCTGCAAAGGCTGCTAGACAAGGCTTTTCTCGCTACCAATCTAATCTGTTGTTGCTTGCAATGAACGAACGCCTCTGCACTACCCAATGAGCTCACATGCCCTCCTCACCCTGGTCTAGGCTTGGCTGATTTTTCTGTTCGCAAAAGACAGAATGCTGGCTGGTTACGGGCCGTTGTGTGCACTTGAATGGCAGAATAGATTGCCTCCCAACCCTCTTTGCTTGGATCCGCGGAGCATATCCTGCTTGGGACGCGCCTCGGAAATGGCATGGTCCTGGCTCTGAATCCATCAATGTGACATGGAGATGGCCTCTTGGCCTGCCTGGTCCGAACATCACTTGAGAAAAGGGGGGTCACACACAGTCATTTCATCCCAGAAGCTTTGATGCTCCTCCAACAACCGCACGCACTAGAGCCAAACAAGCATCGAATGATTGGATCTTGGAAATCCAAGAGCAACACAAGGCCAGCAGATGGCGTCGAGGGCGGCTTTGGGATCCAATGATGTTACCGACCACTATCTTTGCTAATTGCGGCTTTGCAACGCCGTGGCAAATATCTAGGCCCGAAGCTGAGCAACGCCATCGATGCATGCACGTACAACCTCAGCGGCAGACCACAGAAGAAATGACGGCGGTTGGAGCTCTGCGGCCATGCTACCGACTGGCCGCTTGCCAACGGTCTTGACCATTGTTGCCCGCTAGCCCTTGCAGCAAGGTCAGTAATTTACGTGAGGCAAAACATCGAGCATGGATCGTCAAACAGGCTTGATCGATACGGGCGATATACTCCAGCAAACATCAACAATCCATGGGGCTAATGATCAGCAAAGATGATGCAAAGTTTTCTTTCTCCTCCCTCTTTCTCTCGATCTTCCTTTTTTGTCTTCGATTCACAGATCTGTAGACATCAGTAACGGATCAGCCGATGCGGAGCAAGGAGTCCGCCTTGGCTAACCTGGCAGACTTGTCTGAAATGTCTACTACACCAGTGCACTCATACACACACACACGCTCATGCAGTTTTCCAGCCGCCAGCAGTAGCTTGCTCATTAAACCGTTTAATTTGCGTGCAAGTTTTGCCTCTGCCTGCAGCAACCCTGCATGATGCCAGTTTTATCACACAACCATACGTGCGTACCGGGTCATGCTCTCCAACGAATTTTCTCTACCATGTTCCTTTCCATCTTAGTGAGACAGTTCGCAAGGCGGCACGGCAGAAACAGGACTAGGCACTCACATCCACAGTAATTAGCCCTCACAAGAACGCTTGATGGCCAATAAGTCCAACGGAGCAATATTACGTCTCCAACAATAGTAACAGTACTAAAGGCAAGTAGAGTCATCCAGCGCCTGGAGAAACAAAGGGAGGCAAAAAAGCAATATGGGACGAGGCGGCTCTTGCGTGGCTAGTCCGCGGCTGCCTGCAAGTCATCCACGGCACGCCACTCCCATCGGAATATGGGATCTCGCGGTGCCACAGTTAGACGCTGGGGCTAGTATTGCAAGATTCAGATTGATTGCTTACGTTTCCCTATCTTCAGCTTTGGGCGGTAAACCGGCCATGCCGTTTTGCTACGTGCAATCGCGGCCACTAGTCGCTGTTGTTGGATCAGAATCACAGTAGCCTGCTCTAGTAGCATCCGCCTTGTCGATAGCTCAGCTGCCCACTGTTTCGAGCGTGCATGACCCCTAGCGGTTTTTCCCTTCACTCTATCTGTTTTTGCAGTGGATTTTTCTAGACCCGTAACTGACTTAACAGCTTGCTCACTTGATCTGGCTTTGCCGCGCTCTGCGCTCATCCCGAGCCCCGACTATTGCCTCTCTTGGGAACACGAACACGGGCGGCGGAGCCCGGGAATGTGGGGCCGGAGAATCCGATGGTCGTGTCTGGAACTAGAGCTTTGGAATGTTCTTGGTGTTTTCTATCGGGCCGGAATGAGACCTGAGTCTGTAGATAATAGGAAATCATGTAAGGGAGAGAGGAAAGTAATTTTTTGGTACTGAGGCTGAGGTAGTTCAGCGGTGGTAAATAATATTGCTTCGTTTGCTTTTGGGAGCATGTTGCCCTGAATTTCGTGGCTATCTACTCTGGGGCAGTACAATGGCCAAAGCTAAAAGGACGCGCCGTTAACAGTCACAGCAATAAGAACGTCACTTACTTGTCTGTTTCAAGCGCCATCCGGGCTTTGAGTTTCGGATAATATAAGATTCTGACGTAGAAGCTTGGGGGCCGAGTTCTGGACTCTTCACCTGACGCCTGTTTGGACAGCCCGCTACCCTAGAGTGAACAGCATGTCGTATATCTCCTTGGCCACGGAGGCTTTAGAATGAGGCACTCATTAGCTACCAAACTAGTTTTTGAGCGCCCTGATTTTACAAGAGCTTCAGTTCTCCAAAATCTCTCCGCCTAAGCGAGAGCTTCAATGTGGCGGCGTAGTTCTCCAATTCCATCCAAGCCACCGCCTGATGCGATCAGCCTTCCAAGGCTGTGACTGAAGCTCCAACAAAGCGATGGCCTGAGCTCCCTGTGACTAAACCATTTCTTTCAATGATTTGCCTGGAGATAACCAGGTATACCATGGGTGGCGACAGTCTACTTCCCAGACGAGCCAGGACAGCGTCGAACCAAGGCGCCACTGAAGTCAAAGCTCCAGGCCCCGTGGCAGCGGGGAAGGAAGCAGATCGAGATGTTGCTATGGGAATTGGCCCATGAGTTGATTTCAAGAAACTAGTTCCTGATTTAGAGGCGTTAGACGTTTGGAGCTATGATGTTTTGTGTAAAGTAGTTTTATTGTGTTGTGGCGACTGGCGGCTCGGCAGTCGTTGTTAATGCTTACGTGGTGGACTGGGAGCTAATTGTTGCTGGGCCAGATCTAGAGGAGAGCGTACGAATGACCTGGACTTGGTGTTCGAGGATACTATCAGCTAATAGTACTTCAAACTATGGGATCTGGTGATTTAGCTGGAGATTCGCTTATGCTATCACAATGGCGCGACGAAGCAGCGCATATCACTTTATGATAGCTGCATGGTGATACATAGTTAAAACACTTATAACGGTCTTACGATGATACCATGTTCGTACAAAGAGTGGGATACAGTATATAGACGAAATGTTTCAACGCATTGACGGATCTACAATGATGAAACAGTCATATATCTGCTACACTTACATCTCTTACATCTAAAACAACCTGTATCTGATACCGTCAGTATTAGCAACTCCATTCTCCGCATAAAGGCGCTCTCCATCTCTACAAGTGGAAGGCTAAATGAGTGCATTAAGCAGCAGAATCGTTTACCCCCTCTGGTAGAAAGAAGCCTAAAGCGGCACATACGCCTTCACCGCATTGATTGTGCCTTGCTCGACAAGTAGCCATCATGAACCATAGCCTAATTCTCTGACGTTACATGAAACTCACTCCTCAGGTAATCTAATTTTTATCTTGCCGAGGCGAAGGAACATAAAAGTGATTACTGATTGCGGGAGCTGCGAACGAGTGGCTGTTGATGGCGCTTTAGCATCCGTCAATAGCTTGGGGTGTAAGTGGTGGCAGAGCAATTCTGGCTGCCCACGCCATTGTCTTTGTAGTAATCGATACGAAATCGCTGTATACACGGAGAAATACAGCGCCATATTGAGCCTGCTATGGAAATGGTATGATTCTAGACCAACGGAGATGCCAGGCAAGCACCTGAGCGGTGTTGGAGGCTTGTTTGTGGCTATCTCAGCTCTAGTCGCAGTGTCACTATCATATGTTGAGTCGCTGCTTTTGAACCATCGGGGAACCCTAGTAGCCACAGTTGCAATCTCGGCGGAGCAGCAATTCATTGCTATCATCACTAGCCAAAGAGGGATGAGTGAAGTGATAGTCACGTTGTCAGAACAAGTTTTCAAGAGAATTCTTTCCCACGGGGAATCCCGCATTGATTAAACAAGAATTTTTACCCCGTACGGAGTATACGGTTAGAAACTAGCTGAACGGGATAGTACGGAGTAGAGACGGGGGGCTCCGGGATACAACCGCTGCGTTGTGGCCTATCGTAGTGGCAGAGTCGCATGATGGTGAGGTGATCTGGTACGCTTCTTATGAGGCAGGTATACATCGAGCACCCTGCTCCGCTGTGTGCCATGGTATCGTCATATGATCGGAAGCCTTATAAAAATAATCAGATCGTCGGAACGAGGCTCGTCCCGAGGGAGAAAGTCTCCGAAGGAAAGTCGCCCAAAAAGGAGATCATACGACGTGGAGGCTGAGGCTGTTCACGTGTAAGCAAAAAAAAAAAAAATTCTTCAACGCATCAGGATTGTTCACCAAAGCCGTTGTTTGCCGAAGAGGAAAAAGAAGCAAAAAAAAAAGAACATTGCAAAAGTTAAGAGTACTGATCATATGGTGTTGAATTGAAATGGCTAGACTATGAGATCATGCGCAAGCTTGAAAATCTTGCCAACAAGGAAGCTGACTTGCAACACAACAAAGTTACGGTTGACTGCACTTAGAAGTGGCTAAAACAAGACGCTGCTGGTCTATTCATTGTATCATATCGTGTTAAATCAACGTGAAGAGGATGCTAAATGATCACATTGCGTGAAAAGAGATATGGAGTATATCTTCTCGCTTTCCACCTCGCAAGAGAGGTATTACTTGATGCCCGAGACTTGATAGAGACAAAACTATTAGCTTCATCGATTAACACGACAAAATTATGTAGATGCTTTTTTCAACTCAAA
The DNA here is from genome assembly GCA_022985005.1 of Trichoderma koningiopsis. Taxonomy (NCBI): domain Eukaryota; kingdom Fungi; phylum Ascomycota; class Sordariomycetes; order Hypocreales; family Hypocreaceae; genus Trichoderma; species Trichoderma koningiopsis. The sequence continues at coordinate 6,642,648 of JAJPEM010000001.1, forward strand.
TCGGTTAAACCTGCTGCCATTGCTGGGTTTAAGTTCAACCAGGATACAGCCGTAGCAAGAGAAGAAAGAAGAATACCTGTAGCTACAAGACGTTATAACTGGGACTGATATGAGTTGTTCAAGTCTATCTACTACCTTTCGTTTCTTTTGAATATAACAGTTGCTTAATATTGCATGTAAACGACGTATGGGTGAGATGAATCCCTCTCTCTGCAGGGTAGAGATCCGGTAGATTAAGGCGAGCGGACAAAGCGTGGTATACGCTCTATGGGACACTGCTTCATCTGATTGATGTGAAAGGTGTTATTAATGCAGCTGATGGTAATAAGATCAAGCGTTATATATCGTATGTAGGAATGGATATTGAGAGACAAGTGTGCCTACATCGCGCAGCTGTTCACTTTTATAGGTCCGTAGCCCACGGCTTAGATAGGCTGTTTATGCTGTGTATATCTTATGTTCTTACCAAGTTGTGAGTTGTAGCTTAGAATTTAAATCTAAGAAAGGATGCAAACATAGAGAACATGTATCTTATGTGTCCGTGTAAGTGGCCATTTAAGAGCGAGAGGAAGACACGCCCAATTGCCAAGCTGTCTAATAACATTACCAGAAAGAACATAATTACGAAGGAGACACCAGAGTTTGGTCTCTTGCACGTAGAGGCTTTCATGTAAATTAAAATCGTCTTCTAGAAGAGAAATAAAAGATTCCTATAACTCCATCGGTATAGCTCGAAATCGCAGCTACTTCTATAATAACCATCTAGAGCCTCCCGGACTCAATAAGCAGACCCAAACTCCGTTCTTAAATGAATGAAAGATACATCTAGTTTGCAACATAGCAAATGACCCTCTCGAGGCTTCACTGAAGCCTATCTGCACCAGGCGTGGAACATATAGCCAACAATGTCGTGCTTTATCTTTCTGCCGATCATAGCGAAAACTTGATAACGTCGAACCCAAAAATAGGCAATACCTTGTATCCCCTCTAATTCAATCCCAAAGACGTTCTTGATATAAATCATAAACCTCTCGCTTGCAGTGGAGCGGCCCTGAAAAAACTTTAAGAAAGGCCTAGGGAATGAAGACCAATATGCAAAAGCACAAAAGATGAAGAGCAGCAAGGCTTCATGGAGCAACAGGGTTGATTCAAATCAATCCAAGTGCCACTCCCAGCTGATACAACGCGACCAAAGTAAGAATGGCGACAACAAGGTTAACAAAGTATCGGAAAGCGACATTCTTCATCTGGGCACGGTTGCGGCGTCGCGATCGAGTCACAAAGTCAGAGTTGTCATTGACATTGGGAAACCCGCACTCCTTGGGAACCGGCTCGCCAAGGAAATCACAAAGAGGTCCCCATCCATCCGTAACCTTGTACTCTAGCAAGCGATCCTTGGGCACCAGGCTTCGCACCTCTGCGTAGTGCTTTCGGAAAACGTCCTTGCCGCGGTTCGGAAAGTCGCCCTCGAAAAAGGTGTCGAAAAACTTCTTCAGCATGGGGTAGTACATGCTTGCCGCCCAGTCAAAGTGGGAGAGCCAGCGCAGCTCGCCATCGGTGACGCGCCAGTAGACCGTCTTCATGGTGGAAGCGTGCCAGGAGTCGACGTCCCGGTTGGTCAAGACGACTTTGGCTTCTGGGTAGGCCTCGATGAGTTCCTTGGCAAAGGCAATGGCCGGCCAGTCGCACACAGCTTGGGAGTTTCCGAGGAGCTGGTCCCAGTCCTCGCGGGTGAAGGGCTTGCCTTTCTTGTCGTACTTTGCGCAGAGAGCGTCCATCCACATGAGAGCGTCGGGGGGATTTTCGATGGAGGTGTTCATCATGTGGTACGTGTCGACGTAGCCGAGCTGTTTCATGGCCGCTCGCATAGCTGATTGAAGTCAGAAACGGGTTCGTAGCTTATGAAACAGGATAATGGATAAAGATTGAGAATAATGGTATCGGTTCGAGTGGTAATTGACATACAGGCAGTACCGGTGCGTCCCAGGCCCAGGATGAGGACTTTCATGGGAACCACGCGGCCGAGCTTACGGCGGTTGATATCGGTGTCACTGGTGAAGATGTCGGTCCGTGGCCGAGGGGTGTAGTTGGAAGAATACGCCATCTTAGCGGTGTACTTGGTCTATTCTGGTGTAAATGAAAGTGTCGAGTATGCAAAGTGGTATTATAACACGCTTGTCCGAAACAACAAAGGAGTGACACGAAGAAGGCGAACAATGAGCGAGTGAGGGACAAGAACCTCTGGTAGATATTAAGAAAAAGAGGAAAAAGGAATAAATCGAACAGAACTGCTATCTCGGCATTGAGTGGGAGGAGAGACAGTTATAGTCTACATCGCCAGTATAAACGGTCTACGACGAATGAGGAAAGCCATATGCTACTCAAAAGAAATATTTTTGTCTGCGGATCCCACTAATAGGAAATCTTGTCGCATTTCTGCAGCCGGGTCGGGAATATCAGATTATTCAGCCTGAAGGTGGACCACCGGAAGTGGTGTTTCTGGCGCTCATGGTTGCGATCTTCCTGTTTGGGCACTGGACGCCGTACTGCCGTCACTGTGTAAATGCACTGCAGGGATCTCCTGTGCCTCGAACTTGAGTCGTCTCGATCGCTAGTTTTGGGTATGTTCAGTATCGAGTCATTAGTGACACCGCTATTGAGCCTCTTCTATGTGTTATGTTCATCGCACAGTCCGAAAAGGGCTATCCAGCGCCAATGGTTCGCTCCCGGTTTTGAGATTCTTGGAGCCCGCCTTGCGGAGACGAGGTTACAGGGAGGGCGGGATCCATAGAAAGATTCGGGGCATCCCTGTTTACAAATGCCGCTGAATCTGCTTATGTCGGCAAATACTAATCAGGCTGAAGGCTACTAATCGCAATTCGATGCTGATATTGCGTCTTGACTCTTGTAGATATGTTTGAACGTTGAGAAAGGTTAAAATTATTCATTGTTTTCAAGACAATTGCATTCATTCGGAGGTAGTCTCTATGAACAAGACTTGTATCTTGTTTTCTGTAAATGAAAGAAATAGCGCTAGTAGCGATGGACAGCCATGTCGACCCCTTCCAGAACAGAGAACGTGATATTGATCGTCAAATTCTTGAGACGATCATCAGGGACCGCATCAAAAAAACTGCAATGACATTGAATACAGTTTCGGCAGTGTCCACTTCGTGGAAATGATCCACAGCCAAGAAGCGCCAACGGCTCGTCGGCCACCGAGTTCCACACTGTATAGGCCATGCGCAAGGAGATCGGCAGCTTCAACAACAAAGCTTACGTGGCAGTATGGATATTTCATCTTGCTCTTTGTTTCATAAAATAGGAGAAATATTTAGATTGGCCTGTAAACGTTGCGCGTGAGCTGTGAGCGTTGACAGTTTGTCTTTGGCGGAGCCAATTGATGCGTTGGTGCTGCGTGGACATAAAACATGGCTTGCGTCACTGGTAATAGTTCTTTTATGGCGCCTAGTATAGATGAGAATTGTCTTTGCAAATCTCTGATTAAATGAAGTATACCATGAAAAAGGTGAATCCAGCAGTCATGAATGTAGTATGTAGTTCTTTTGTCGGCCTGTGCTAAACGCGGCTGAAAAGTTAGCATATGCAATTCTGCACAACCGAGCCTCGATTCCTATTATGGTAGTCGTTGAGTGACATGCTAGAGACTGATTGGTCGCCAAGGTCCCGTCTCTTGGTTTGTTATGACGATAATCGGCTCTCCTGACTAGAGGCTTGCGTTCCTGCTCTTATCCACATGTGGCGCCCCTGACTATCGTTGCCCCAAACTGTGCGTTGATGGATATGGCAACGCCTTGTTTTGACGTCAATCACGCCCCATTGGGGTTCGGATGCTCGCTTGTTCGACTTCTAGAAGGAAGAGCGATTTGAAAATAGCAAACGAGGCACGGATAGCGATGCTTAGGAAATTGACGAGGTCTTTATACTATAGCCGGTTGTAAAGTGAACTGACTGAAGAGAGAAGATGCAATGCATGCGTATTCAAGCCTTTTCTACCCAGATTTTATATTTTCCAAAGCAGCATGATGACAATCATCTTGTGAAACTGACGTTGCCTCGACTCTCAAAAAGCAGCTGAAGCAGCATCGCCGATGTCCCGAAGCCCACAAATGATCAGCACCCAACTGCTGTGTCCACACCGTCCATCACCACAATCTCACACGCCGTTCTCCTGACGAATATCGGGCAATACGCGCAATGTCGAGCCAGCGGAGCCTCACTTCTCCTAAGCTTAAATGCCAAGACTTTCCCCCAGCTGCCGTTCCCCTTTGATTGGCAAAGCCTCTGCCGGAATCTCGCGTGTATCCATCTCCATTACCGCCTTTGAATGATCGGCTTGTTCGTTCCCATACACAGCAGGTTTGCGCGTCTCTCAGTCGCCGTGTCCGAGCATAGCATTGGCTGCCTTGTCCAGACCTACTTTTTTTTTCCAAGGCAAAAGAGAAGGGAGAAAAAGAAAAATTAAACAAAATAGCCGAAGCCAGAAAACAATGACCGGTGGACGGGGCGTTTCGGGTCCGAGGCAAAGTCGTGGCAACGTAGCGGGCGTCATGCAGGCGGCGGGGTGAATTTCTTTCTTTACTGTTTCATTGCAGCTTCTCTTTTGGCATCGCCGACTAATCACCCGCAGTAATTCTTTTTTCTTCTTTTTATGTCACCTCGTATATAGTCAATTTTGTGTTGTTCTTATCTTTTTGTTCTCTGCAGCAAGATATTATTCTCTTCAATTTATCCGTCTTATGATTCGCCACCCTCTTTTATTGTCTTTTTCCTAAATACTTTTAATCCGTCCTGTGATGGCGTCTTCGCACGCCAGATCTGCCAGCAACGACTTTGCTTCGGGTGCACTGCTGGATCCTCTGCGGCCTCGAAAAATTCTAGATTTGCCGGACGGGACATGGACTCCCAACGAACAGCTGGGCCAAGCCGTGATTCCCACCGTCGACGAGGAAATCGCCTCCAATGGCCGCTCCAGCTACGACTTCGAGTCCCTGCGGCCGCTGACGCCCGTGACGCCCATGGAAAAAGCCCAAGCCAAGAGCTCGTCGGGCCCGGTGACGTGGATGTCTCTGCCGCGAAAAGACCAGCTGCTCATCCTGTTTCTCTCGCGATTTGTCGATTTCCTGCAGGTCGCCTCCCTGCAAGCCTACGTCTTCTACCAGCTCAAGACGTTTGACGACTCTCTGACAGACGCCCATATCTCGCAGCAGGCGGGGATACTGCAGGGATGTTTTACCGGCGCGCAGGTGATGACGGCCATTTTATGGGGTAAAGCTGCCGATGCGACTTGGTGTGGCCGCAAATGGGTGTTGGTGATTGGCCTCGCCGGCACGGCTATATCGTGCTTGGGCTACGGCTTTGCAACGACTTTTGCCTGGGCTGCGTTTTGGAGGGTCTTTGGTGGTGCGATTAACGGGACTGTGGGCATTATGTGAGTTTTTTTACTTTTTGCTTCGGAGAAATTGGGCAATGACAGGTTGTCACTAACGGAGAATAATGCAACGACAGCCGCACCATGATTGCCGAAATCACCAAGGAGAAGAAGTATCAGTCGCGAGCATTTCTGATTCTCCCCATGAGCTTCAATGTTGCCGGGATTCTGGGTCCAAGTAAGCCAAACCTCCGATATTCTAACCAATTCGAATGCGAGGAGCTGCAATTCTGACGTATACTCACTCAGTCATGGGAGGCATGCTGGCCGATTCAAACAAGACTCTTCCCGGACTTTTTGGAGAGAATGCAGTCTTTGGGTTCCAGTGGATTCGGGACTATCCATATGCTCTGCCGAGTCTTGTCAACGCCGTCAGCTTATCCATTGTAACCTTGATAGTGTTTCTTTTTCTGGAAGAAGTGAGTTGTCAAGTCATGCAAGCAATATCTCCCCAGTGTTGCGATGACGTCTTGGGAGCAAAAGAGCAGTTTAGCTGACAGCCAAGCAGACATCTAGAGTGCGGCAGAACAAGTTCGACGCCGGTCTCCATCTCGGAAATAGAATCAAAACGGCCCTATTAGGTGAAAAGCAATCTGACGACTATGCCCGCGTTCCGGCCTGGGAAGACCACACCATGGAGAGCTTCGAAGACAAGAATGTACCGGTGCCGAAGCCCGCGCCCTCGCTGAAACAACTGCCCTTTCGCCTGCTCTGGACGCGCAACGTCTTGTTTACGCTGCTGACTGGAGCCTTTTACGACTTCCATCTCGGCGCCTTTGGCAACATGTGGGCGCTGTTCCTGTCAACGCCTCGGTATCTCACTCCGGCTGCAAGGGCCCCAGAGACCCCCACGGATATGCCCATGCGTCGAGATCTGCCTCTTCTATTCACGGGAGGGCTGGCAATGCCGGCGTCGACGGTTGGAGTTGCGACGTCTTTCCTCGGCATAATAGGCATGCTGCTGCAGGTGACTTTGTATCCGCCCATCCAGGCCCGTCTCGGCACAATGAGATCCTTCCAGTGGTTTCTGTTTCTCTTCCCACTCGCATATTTTGTCGCCCCGTATCTCTCGATACTGCCATCATGGTCGCCGGCTCCCGAGCCCGCTTCCGGGGGCTTCATCTGGCTGGGAATCATTGGTATTTTGTTCCTCCAAGTCATGGCTCGGACGTTTACGTTGCCGGCGAGCATCATCCTGCTCAACAACTGCAGCCCGCATCCCAGCGTTCTCGGCACGATCCACGGCCTGGGCCAGAGTGTATCTGCGCTCTTCCGCACCGTCGGTCCCGTGGTGGGGGGCTGGTGGTACGGCTATGGACTCGATATCGGCATGGTGGCCTGGGGCTGGTGGGGAGTTGCCGCAATGTCAGCTTTGGCGTGTGGCACGGCATTAGGCATGCATGATGGCAGCGGGCATGAGATATTCCTCGAGGGAGAGTAAGAGATGGAGTAGAGGAGAGTTTTTTTTTTTTTTTTTTTTCTCATATTTTCTTTGTTTACACGCTGAGCTGCATGGTGTTTGGCATTTAGACAGATACCATTTCCGGAGTTGTTTCTTTGAGTCTTTTATTTCCTTTGTACTTTATATCCTTGTTCAACAACCATAGAACAGCCAATAATACATGTAAGCAGAATACTAGAACTCGAAAATGTGCTACTTGATGTCACTCAGCCCCCCTGGCTGCCTGGTTCCTGATTCTGAGGCGGCAGGTGGGCCTTTTTAGAGAGCCATCCCCAGCCTAAACCCAGGCACCAGGTGCAAGGATTCAGGCAAACGGCACTTGGTCGTCACAAGCCGCGCCGGCTAGTGCTAGCGAAGATGCATCTCAGCTGCGCCGTTAGTCAGTCTGCCTAGTATTTAACCTTACTCAGAGTTAGAAGAATCTCTGGGAGACGGCCCTTTTCCTTTGGCTACAAATTATAGCGCATGGTCTGGGCTCCTGCTCAGCTGCTTGGGCTGAAAGAGGCTGTGCTAAGAGCTGGGCGGTTGCCGTCATGGACTGACTGATGTAGTATTTGGGGGGGTTGTGACGGTGCCTGGCGGCAACGCAGTTTCATGCCTCTTCTGGATATCTTGGGGTTTTGTCTACTTTAAGACGCTCTGTTCTGCCACCCGAGAATCAGAAAATTGCAACTCTGCCATTCACCAGCAATTTCTCAATCAGTTACTCAACACATAGCCTGCATATCATGACGGCCCTGCCTTTGCCGCAACATGCCCTCGAAGAAATGGCCAGAGAGACAGTCCACGATCGCATCGTCGGTTGTCTCTTTGGATCGGCCTTGGGCGACGCCATAGGCCTCTACACCGAGTTTCTTTCCGCAGACACGGCTCGTCTCGCATATCTATCACAAAAGTTCACCCTCTGCCCTCCGTCTGAAGCCACTCCCTTTCGGCGAGACGCGCATCGGAATCCCAACGTCCCTGGAGAATGGACCGACGACACCGATCATGCCATGTGCATATTGCTCTCCTTCTTGCACAAGGACGGAAAGGAAATGGATCCGCTGGACTTTGCCTCTCGTCTGCACATCTGGGTTAGAATGGGGCTTCGCGCGCTGGATACTCTGCCATTGGGGTTGGGGCACACAGTGGGCGCCATTGTGAGGAACCCGGCATATATCAATGATCCAGAAGGCACTGCAAGGAAGCACTGGCAGCATACGAACTACAAAGCTGCGCCCAATGGAAGCGTCATGAGAACACACCCCCTGGGACTCATGTGCATCAACAAGACGCTCGACGAAACGTTTCAGATTGCCGCCAACTACTCTGTCGTTACGCATGTCGATCCAAGATGCATCATTTCATGCGCTATCGGCACAGCGCTTATTAGAGGCCTTGTGCGGCAAGAGATTCACACAGAGGAGCATATTGACGACATGGTCGAGAAGGGAATCGCATGGTATTCCGCATATCGTCTGCGCCGAATTGAGAAAGACACAAGTTGCAAAGATGAGCCAGACTTGGACTTGGAGGAGCTGAAGAAGCATGCCAAAGCCAACGACCTTACTGAGCTCGAGCTCGACGATATGTACAAGATGGGGTATACATACAAGACTTTTGGCTCAGGCGTTCATCTGCTGCGTCTCGCCATGAGAAGGGTTGCTGCCGCAGGGAGCAGTCTCTCTACGAGAACGTCCATTTTCGAGACCCTCATAACCGATCTCATCATGCGAGGTGGCGATGCCGATACGAATGCGTGCTTTTCCGGTGCTCTCCTCGGAGCATATCTTGGCTACAAAGTGCTTCCGTCGCATTGGAGGGATGGCCTGAAACACGGCGACTGGCTCATGAGGAAAGCAGAAGGGCTGAGCATCTTGCTGGGAGTCGGACAGGGCACATACAGCGGTTCGGAGGACAAGGATACAGCGCCTGATGGAGGCAGAGGATGGCTGACGGAGAGCCAGATTGAGAGGAAGGTGATGATGTTGCAGGCTGATATGGTCAAGAGAGGGCAGGAAAGGGATAGGCAGGAGGAGGCGGAGAAGAAGCGAGCGGAAAAGAGGCGAACGGAGAGGAAGAGGGATACAAGAGCGTCGTGGCTGGGTGGACGAGGTTGACGAGGAGAGGGCTTTTTTTCCCTTTTCATCATTTCTTTTCATGTATCAAGATAGATTTCATAAACTGAGCATTGCATTCTGACTAACTGACTTGTCTACCGAAAATAACCATCAAGCAATCTGAAATGACATCCGAATTCCTAAACTGTACGCTCCTCTGAAGTGCTTCTCGACTTTCTGTGTCGAACAAGACTTATCCACCAAACGCCAAATCAGTAAGCCACCGAATTATCGGCAAGCGCGCGAAGGCCTAATCTTGAAAAGGCGAATTTTTGCCTAAAGACACATTTTCCACCAAGTTCCAAATCCCAAATTCCGATTCACTAATTCCAAATTCTGATTCCAAATTCCTAGTTTCATATACCAAAGTTCCATACAAACAAATCGTCTTCGTACAAAAAGAAAAGACAACTTCCCATCGTTATTCAAAGGCCTCGGCCTTGGATACGCTCGGCGGCGATTCCGTACGACGACATGGTGTCGCCAACCTCGCAAGGATCATCGCCAAACTCGACCTTCTTAAGGCCATAAGGACGGTCCTTCTCCAGCGACATTTTTCCCATCTGGGACTGGCAGCGGTAGCTACCAAACTTGAACTCGATGACGGCACGTCCGCCAGCTCTGATAAGCTGGGTGACCTCATCGAGCTGGAAGATGAATCTGTCTTTGAAGAACTTGAGGAGAGAAGCTTCATTGACGAACTCGGCGAGACCGGTGATGATGAGGACGCGAGACATTCGTCCAGCAATGGCATGGCTGCCGTATTTGATTCGGTTGTGAGAAACCCTGACGCGGTGATTCTCGATGTAGAGACCTCGGGTCCAAGAGATGCTGAGAAGTTGCTGGGCTGCCTCGGGAGTGAAGAAGACAACCTTGGCGGCTGCCGTGTTATGGTCGTTGAAATCAGGGTAGTTGATGTATGTGCACCAGATACGGCCGACGTTGCGAATGCTCTTGAGAAGCTGGTTGATGCTCGTTCCAGAAGGGAGATTGGTGAGCCAGAGAGCGCAGTTCTCATCAGGGGCGAGATGCTCGGCACTGGCGTTTGTCTCGGTGTGCATGCCGTGGTAGCGAGAAGAGAACTTGGCCGTGTTGGGAGCGCAGGGGGCATAATCAGCCGTGAAGGCCCGAGAGGGAGTCCGTTGCATCACAGCCTGCATGGGCAAGAAGCCTCCAGTCGGGGTATTGACGGGCATCTGAGCAGGGCGAGCAGGACGAGGAGCGGGGCGAGCAGTGGAGGGAAATTGGCGGATGGGGGCACCTCCATCAGGAGACAGGCGAAGGATGTCAATGCCAAGAGGTTGATTGATAGCAGCTCCGCCAACAGCAGAGCTGAAGAGAGAGCTTCCAAGCTCCGAAAGATCAAACGAAGAGTCAGTCATGTTGGAAGCAGCAGACATCTGGCGACTCATAGCAGTGACTCCAGAATCGTGGCTGTAACGGGGAGCCGAATGCTGCTGCGCAAACATGGGATAACCAGACGCCTGACGGGTGAAGCCCTGAGAGTTGGCTGGGCGGACCACGTTGGGAGGCGAGTTGACAGCAGCTGGGAAGCGAGTCTGGTAGGCCGCAAAGGGTGAAGCGCGGGAAATGGGATTCTCGCGGCGAATGAAGCCATCTCTCTGGCTCATGTGGGAGTCCAAAGAGCCCCAGCGAGCGTGAGCAGCGGCAGCAGCTCGATTGTCAGGGCCAGCAGCGATGCCTTGGTCGAGATGGGTAGGCGCCCAGATCTGCAGAGACTGGTTGCCGAGACCAGAAAAGCCTCCGACGAAGCGAGGAACCTCACGACCAGGAACCTCGCGGCCACGAACTTGCGAGCTGCTCGAGGCAGCGTTGCCAATCTCATTAACTGGCGAGAGAGGGCCGGCGGGGAGATGGGTGAAGGTGCTGAGGACCGCAGTGGCTCCAGCAGCAGAAGCAGAGGAGACCTGAGCCCCCGGGGTGGGAACAGGCTCCCCGAACAAGGTTCCAGCATCGTCTGGAGTGCGGGGGGTTTCGGCATCACCCTTGATGCTGTCAGGAGGAGAGCAAGAGAGGGAGACCTTCGCAGCGTAGACGAAGTTGCCCAGCTTGGGCTTCTCGTTGTTGCCTTGGCCGTCCATGACAACGAGGGCAGAGGTGGAAGAAGAAGATTTCTTCAAAAACAAAGAATGAGTGCGAGAGAAGATTGATGCCTGATGCTACAGAAAAACAGTCAGTCTGGCTCACTTTGTACAGAGATGAAAAGAAAAGCCCAGTGTCGTACGAGGTTGATGACTGCCTGGGAGAAACTTGGCAACTTACCAGGAGTTTTTCAGAATTGATACGCACTGGCAAATGTGCGTGATGAGGTTGAAATTGTCAAAGTGTTATGCGAGTAGGGTTGAGAAATATGTAGTAGCGAGGGTAAAAAGAAAACCCAAAGTGTACAGCTGTAAACAGTAGTCAAGCGTTTGTGAAGAAAAAGGGGGAGAGTGGAAAAAATTGGGGAGGCTTGTTGCAGATTAATAGGGGAGCAGTTTTCGTAAAATTCACGGGGCATTCACTTTCGAGTGGCTGAGAAATTGTTCAGCTGTCCGAGGCTTGGAAGGGCAAGTGAATTGAAAGTTTCGTCCCAAGTTCGAAGATCGTAGAATTGTTTTGCAAGGAGCCGCGTATAAGGGGTGAAAGAGGTGGCGATGCGTATATGGTTAGGAGCAAAGGAAAAATGAAGAGGAGCAGACTCAATAGGAATCAACAGGCTGCCGGATGGCTTCTATAAGAACAAAATGGAATGATAAATCGGGTTGCTTTTTGAGAGTAGCACTTCTATGCATGCATCCTGCTTGCGTTATCACTGCCTTTTGTAGTTATCTGGAGTAGTCTGGCAGCCGCCTCCTTAGCGCCGCTCAATGTCTGCGTAATAAATTTCCTAATGCGAGTATCTACTATTTGACAGGAAGGCGAGCATTCTGATAGGTTACTGCAGTAAATAGTGGATGCTATTCGGCGATATTAGAGATATAGGGCCAGCAATTCGGTCGCCGTAAACCTGGTTGCTGATAGACCAGCCGGAATTCTGCCTATTACAAGCATCGTGTCACCATATGAGTAAGCTGGCTGCGTGTAGATAAAAAGAAACTAGGCCTTGAGCGGGCACGAACACTGCAGGGCGCAGGGTGGCCTCATTTTCCTCTGGCAGTTGCAGCAGCGGTTGAGATTTACACAATCAATGAGCACATAATGGGGGTGGACTTGGGGGTTGTTCGGGACCTGACCCGGTTGGGGAGCATTCCCTGCATGGGAAGAGTTTCACGAGATGGTGACATGGACTGCAGAGGACTAGCAGCAGCATGAGCAATGGTAGGGGCCGTAAAAATGTTCGGCTGGAGCTGAGCGTTGATGAGCAGCAGAGCGAGAGGAGAAAGCCACAGACATGGTCCCACGGTGGGATGTAGTACTATTTGATGCAAGGGGGAGGCATAATTGAAACCGGGATTTGCTGTAATTGGCTGCAGAGCGGGCTGCGTTGAAGCAGACGGATGTTTGCTCTGAATTGCATGTTCTAGCAGTTCTTTTCTCTCTCTTGCTTTTTTTTTTTGTATACGAGCCTATGCCAAAAAGAAAGGCGTAGAACGCGTCGAGAACCTGGCAATGCACAGTTCAGTATGCACGGAAAACAAATTCGCCCCATTAGAGAGCTCCAGTAGCTTGGGATGCAGTCAAAATGGAGAAAGAATAAAAATTTAAACGTTGAGCGTCGAATCGGCGGATATCTGATCTACGTGTAATCTGCTTCCCGATCGAACCAACACAGATTGATTATGAGCTGTCGCACTGACACTTTGCTCAACGTACAACTACAGAGGCGCATGTGTCTGGGCTGTTACGGACTGCGTACTGCACGGATACGCCCTCGGAGGATTTGCCCACGAACAGGGGGCGGGTATTCCCCACTGAGCCGTTGCTGACTACATGCGTGTTCCCTTGCACGCCTTGCGTCGAGGACGACAGCTCCAGGTTCTGTGGTGGAGAGTGCTGTAAGTAGGTGCTTGTAAGTAAGCAGCAGTGGTATGTCATGACATGGTATGGGCGAGTTCCGGTGATAGAGAGCCTCGTTATTGGACGAAATTTGTTTGCTTCCCCTCCATGGCTGCATAAATTTAGAAACAGATGGAAGCGAAAGAGGTTGGGAAAGAGGAGAGAGCTGGCATAAACATGCAGCTGCATGGGACTTTTTGATTCAAAAAGCAAAGAAGAGACAGAGACAATAACAATAACCAAGCGGAGGGAGTAATAGCAGAGAAACGTAGATAATGCTTCGCGGGGAGGCCCCTGTAGCCGCGTCTAGGACCAGTCCAGGGACGCACGCAGGCGTCAGTTCAGCCTTGTGCGCTTCCAATCAGCTGTTTACAACGCATAGCAGTAATTTCGTGTACATTGTCTAGTGCGGTGGCTGGTCTCCTCTTTCTCCTCTTTCTCTCCAGCTGTCTGTCTCTCATTTCAACTGGCAATTGCGGTTAAGAGGTGCATATGCTCGCGGAATGGGCCGCCTAGCCGGCCTGATACTATTGAAGTGGCTGATGTTTGCTATTTCCACGTCGAGCGCAGTGCCCACTCATGATATCATCTTACTGGCACGGGAAATAGAACATCTCCGAGCACCAGAGTCAACTTCCAGCCACTCGACGATGGTGACACCAGGTCTGTGCTTTAGAAACACTGGGGTAGGTGGGATTATGCGCTGGGCTGGGCGGACCGGAGTCACCGTTGAAGCAAAGAACAGTATCTGCAGGCCATCTAGATTCTATGAAACGCTGTGTATCGTATCTGCCTGGTTTTTTCTCGTTGTCGGATTTCAAAAATATCCGCGGCTTCTAATGGCGCAATACGCCACCAGCCTGGTTGCCACAGAGCGGAGAATAAAGCCAGGCTGCTACGAGATGTCTGATTTAACCTGCTGTTAGATATAGAGTACGCAGACAGGGCATCAAGTCAGCAGTGCAGCTTTTTGCACTGTTTGTCATGTGCAGAATAACGCTTGAGTTTCTCAAATGCACATGTACCAGAATAAGGAAGACTAGCTCCTGCACAATGAAGCAAATCGATAATAAAAACCATTTGAAACTATCATCTGCCTAACATGTATCCGTCGGAATCAACTGGGAGGGGCAGGGGTCTCGGCCACACCAGGATGTAGCTGCACATTCTTCGTTTTCTGAGCTCTAGACTCATGAGGCAAATTGAATAACTAAAAGCAAACAATCAAGCCTCGGCGGCTATACAGTACATCAGGCTCTAGAGCGGAGAGACCGCTACAACCTCTGATATGTTGCTCTCAACACACGCGGCTCGATTGCGGCTGAGCGTCCCCTGTCATCCAAATGAAACACAAAATCGTCTATGGCAACTCCACCGTACATTAGCTGGTCGGGTGTTCCCCAGAGATTAGCTTGTGGATCAAAGACGTAATCAACCGAAGGGTCGTATTGGTATGGAATGATATTGATTATCGCGCGGTACGAAACCCGGTTTCCGCTTCGTAGCCCCGTGGGCAATAGTCTCAAGGATTTGATCTCGCCACCGCGCGTAGCGTTCGAATAAGCTTGTCCGGCGGCGATCAGATCATGGCCCTGGTGAGTCCACTCTTTAAGCAAAAGGCCAGGCCCGTCGTCGGTGGAGATGACAATCAACGAGTCCCCTGAAGTACCTGACGGGGCGTACTCTCCGCAGAACTTGCTGCAAGACTCTGTTTTGGCGGCGCTGGCTAGCACAGGGAGAAGCGTTTGAATGGCGGTCTCGGTGGCAAGGCGTAATGCTGTGGCTGCGTCGGGGCCAGCAGCCAAGAAGGCCATCGTGACCTGGTAATCAGGTATGAGAACCAGCAGAGACTGGTAGGCTCCGACGCTGCCACCTTTGGTATAGAGATCGACGAGGCTGCCGGTCTTGATGTTGCTGCGGGCTCGTACAATCTCCCAGGGCGCGCCCACGAAAAAGGTTGTCGAGGATGTGAGCGAGCCTGGCTTCATCCAGCGCAAAGTCTCCATCGAAGAAAGCTGCTTATTGCCGAAGATGGCTCGTCCAAACTCGACTAGATCTTTTGTCGAAGAAAGTAAACCGCCCGTACTATAATTCTCACAGAAAACTTAGTTGATCCGGAAAATATTATTCAATGAACTGGGACATGTCTTTGACTTACGCAACTTCATCGCCATATGGGCGGCTCCATCCTGCATCTCCATCAGGGATTACCCCAGCGCCGCTGCCAAGTGGTGGCGTTGAGCTCGAGTGTTTCAAGCCCAAAGGTTCAAAAACATCTTTCTGAAGTACTTCTTCGTATGACTTTCCTGTGATGGCTTCGATTACGTACGCGAGAATCCTGTAAGCTGCGTTGGAGTACAGTGCCGTGCCGTAGGGCGGGAAAACGGGATGCCTCTGGATGAAACCTGGAAAATATTCTGGCGCCGTAATATTAACAATGACGATAGAGGAAAAGAAGAGGGAAACGGCCACGCTACAGAAAATACTCACCATTTCTAGTACAAGGTTGCTGATTATCATTGATGCCACAGGAAGGTATGTCTTGAGGAGGGAGAACGGGCAGTCCGAGCTCTGTCCAGGGAAAGTCTTGAACAGCTAAATCACCTGAGGCGTCTGTAATCCATTCATACGTATCAGTATTTCACCCAAGCATGACAAAGGCGAGAACTGGACAAGAGAGAAGAGTAGAGCAAAGGGGAGAACAAAGAGGCAAACGAACAATCTCTTCCTATCCCAGAAAGTTGTGACGCAAGAGCGCCAACCGTAACTTGATCCCATTGAACCCAGTCGACAATCGTTGAATTATGTGGAGGATGCTGAGCGGCGTGTTTCAGCTCTGGAATGAAGTCCGTAATAGGACGATTCCAGTGGCGAGTTCCATTGTTCAGAAGGAGGGCGTAAACTGTAAAGAGCTTTGACACACTGCCTATTCGATAGACTGTATCGCTTGTGGCTTTCGATGTGCTCCCAGCAGAAATGTTTAACGAGCCTGAAGTGTGATGAAAGTCGAGAAATGGCGAAGAGTCGAGCTGCGAAGTGGCTGTCAAGGAAAAGGACGTGGTGCTGCTATTGAAGCTGCCAAAGATATTCTCTCCAGTACGGATCGCGTTGTTCAGCGCGTTTGTCACGTTCAAAACTGCTTCTTGAACCACGTTGCTTGAAAGGATGTTGGACGGAGGCGTGAAAGATGGTCCAAGCAGCTTCTGGTCTGTTTTTGCGAGAGCACTGGACCCCAGCGCTGCCAGGGAGATTAGCAGTGGTAGAATGGCTGGCATCATGTTGAGTTGGCAAACATTCAAAATGCTAGTATATGAAAAGAAATTTCTCGATATTGTTGAAACACATAATGGCTTTCTCCTTCGTAGTCTTTATATGGCAGCCATCTCGACTCTAAGCTCGGCGATTAGACGGACGAAGCATTGTTTTCGCCGTCTATTGTCCGCTTTAGA
This sequence comes from Trichoderma koningiopsis, assembly GCA_022985005.1. Taxonomy (NCBI): domain Eukaryota; kingdom Fungi; phylum Ascomycota; class Sordariomycetes; order Hypocreales; family Hypocreaceae; genus Trichoderma; species Trichoderma koningiopsis. The sequence goes on from JAJPEM010000001.1 coordinate 6,659,112, forward strand.
TATCATGAACGGAAATTATCTCTTAGAATATTCTCCATTTGCAACGGTGATTCTGATGCACTAGCTGTGGTCTGCAATTAATTTTGCATATTCGATGTGACTCTGAACGAGAGCCGTCGTGCATCATGGATGTGTTTTGTCCGTGACACTGACCACCGTAGTTGGAAATGTGGCGATGGACACCCTCTGCACGGCCTGTGGCTTAGTGGCGTGAGCAGAATACGCAATGTGCGTATATTGAGGCCTCACTATGGAAACAATTACGAGAAAAAGGGATTGTCAGACTAATTTCATCCACTACAGCATACTTTCAGGTAGGCTTCGGCGAAGGATGAAAACATTTGTTGAAAAAGTTGAAACTTACTTCTTTCGAGAGGCCCCGTGACCTTGATAGTCGTGAGCCAAATCCCTCTACTATGCTTCGAGTACTCCACAAACTGGTGCTTGCTTTTAATGTACATCAAATTCCCATCAGTTGCATTAGCCACTTAGTTGCAGCATGTAGCTAAAAGATGAGCTTAGTTGGATCAGGTCCAAATCAGCTAGAGTGTTGATATTAAGTTTGGGACGCGGCTCACTCAATACATGTATTACATCAGATACGAAAACCTAGCAAGTTTCAGGAGCCTCGTCGCTGGCCACAGATCTAATTACCATGATAAACGATGCAATTGAACGAGTGGCGTGATGTTGAATTATTAATGGATGCATATATATGTCTGTCTTGAATGGTAGAAGATCGCTGTGGTCTGTTTAGACGGAGCCCGCGGGATCCATCAACGGCAAGCCGCGCGTGGCATGACCGTCGTGTGTAAGCTCTAATTCTATGCTTTAACCAGTTGCTTGGAGGCAGTAACAGAAGGATGCATGTGGCTGAACAAGTGCTGATTAGGAAGCGTTGTCTTACATAGAGTAGTGCATGGAAGCTACTTCGATTGGAACAACTTGGCCTGGCTGTTTCTCAACTTGCAACTCATCTCTTCAACAAAGATCCTACGGACTTGACGGAATCATCATACGGCTTCTTTTCTGCGATAAATTATTCTTTCATGGAAAATGGGATATACTCAAAGACTCAAGACGAAACTGAAAGGCCAAAATGGAGATGACGTACCGGCACCCGGCACTAACAAAGCAGACGAAGCCCCGCAGAGACGCGAGAGTGGACGCGAAACAAAGACTGTGAATGGAATGAACCTCGTCGAAATTCCAAAGCCCAAAGGTGTTTATATCTCATTTCAACGTTATACATCATAAGATGTCTGGAAACGGATTTTGACTGATGCCAATTGTTACAAGGCCTCCCGGTAATCGGAATTCTGCACAAAATCGACTTTGAATATCCGCTGGCCTCTCTGATTGAGCTTGTCGAGCCGTTGGGACCGATATGCCAATTCTCAATTGGAGGTGAACTGTTCATCTTCGTGGCAAGCGCGGAGCTTGTTACCGAACTTTGCGATGAGTCAAGATTCCACAAAGTGGTGGCAGCTGAATTGGATAAGCTGCGCTACGTTGTCCACGATGGGCTTTTCACAGCGAGGAACGATGAGCGCAATTGGGCAATTGCTCATCGGATCCTTATGCCCGTTTTCGGGACGATCAAAATTCGTGACATGTTTCCAGAGATGAAGGATCTTGCGCAGCAGCTGTGTCTAAAATGGTTCGCTTTTGGACTTAATCATTGGTGCTTAACAGTACTGACTCGCATCCAGGGCTCGCTACGGCGAAGAGTATGTTATTGATGTAACTTCAGACTTCACCCGTCTCGCCCTCGATACGATCGCCCTGTGCGCCATGGGATACCGCTTCAACAGTTTTCACAATGGAGTGGTGCTGCATCCGTTTGTCCATAGTATGGTGAGGATATTGAAAGAGTCCAGCACCCAGGCGTCCTTGCCACATTTCGTGAATTCTCTCCGAAAGAGATCGCAACACCGGTATGAGAAAGACACGGTCTATATGAGAGGACTATGCCGAAAAATTATACAAGAAAGAAAGCAGCAGAAGGGATCGCAATACCATGATCTTCTGAGTGCGCTTTTGGATGGCCGCGATCCCGACACCGGCGAGGGCTTGGACGACGACTCCATCATAGACAATATGATAACATTTCTCATCGCCGGCCATGAGACTACGGCTGGGCTCCTATCATTCACATTATACTACTTACTGACAAATCCTCGGACGTTGGAAAAGGCACGCCAGGAAGTTGACGAGGTAACTGGAGGCGAGCCAATTACAGTACAGCATCTTGCTAAACTGCCATATCTCAACGCAGCTCTCAAAGAGACACTGCGTCTCCAGCCCACAGCCCCTGGCTTTATTCTGGGCTCAGACAAAGATGAGGTGATTGGCGGCAAGTATTTGATCCCTGCCAATGTCTCCGTTACGGTCATACTGTCCCTGCTGCATCAAGAGAAGGGTGTATACGGCGAAGATGCCACTGAGTTTAAGCCGGAAAGAATGCTAGATGAAAGCTTCAACAAGCTGCCGCCCAATTCATGGAAGCCATTTGGCAACGGGATGAGAGGCTGCATTGGAAGGGCATTTGCAACTCAGGAAGCGCTTCTCATTTTTGCAATGCTTCTCCAGAATTTCGTATTAGAGTTGGCGGACCCGGCGTATGAGCTCCAAATCAGAGAGACTCTGACGATTAAGCCAGATAATTTTAAAGTCAAGGCGAAACTCAGGCGTGGTGGAAACGCAACAGATTTTCAGTCTGAGCTGCAGTCCTTGGGCACACAAGCAAAAGCTGTCAGGTCGGATTCTGCTGTGTCAATGACTTCGGCACAGACTGACAAGGGAGATAAAAAACCACTGACGATTCTCTATGGATCCAACAGTGGTACTTGTGAAGCATTGGCATACAGACTGGCGTCGGACGCTGCTCTTCATGGATTCTACGCAAGAAGGATTGCGCCAATGAACGCAGCTTGCAACGACCTCCCGAAATCCGAGCCTGTCATCATCCTTGCCGCTTCGTATGATGGCTCGCCCTCAGATAACGCTGTCGAGTTTTTCGAATGGCTAAACAAAGCCGAGCCGGAGTCTTTGAAAGGCGTTTCGTACACGGTTTTTGGCTGTGGACACCGCGACTGGGTGGCGACGTTTCAGCGTATTCCCATCCTGATTGACGATCTCCTCGAAAAGGCCGGAGCGGACAGATTCGCTGATAGGGGCCTCGCAGACGCAGCAGTGATGGATCTGTTTGTAGAGCTGGAGAAATGGACCACTGATGTCGTTTGGCCGGCGATTTCGCAGACTGAGGGGGGAAGAGACGATGATGGGGAAACTCGACTGATCAATTCGCTGCTCAAGCTTGAAGTCTCTCAGCCGCGACAACTGAGGCAATACTCCCAGTTGGTGCAGGCAACGGTAACGGAGGCACGGAGCTTGACTACGGAATCTGCCCTTGGGAAGAAGATGCACTTGGATATGAAGCTGCCTCCAGGAGTTTCATATCATCCCGGCGACCACCTTGTTGTTCTCCCTGTGAATCCGCCGAGAGATGTCAAGAGGGTTTTATCACGTTTTCATTTGGCTTGGGATACTGTGGTGCGAGCTTCAGGTGATCAATACGCTCATATACCGGTTGAAACGTCGATGACGGCGCACGAGCTGTTGAGCTCATACTTTGAGCTGTCCCAACCAGCCACACCAAGAGTATGTCACAAATTATTCTTCCCTGTTTTATGACTATTTACTCACAAAATATAGGATATTCGAGTCCTTGCAGCGGCAGCTACTGAACAGAAGACGAAACACCTCTTGAGCAATTTAGCTACGGCGTCCTACGCGGAGGGCATTCACGAGAATAGAGTCTCCCTGCTTGACCTGCTGGAGGAATTCGCAGACATTCCCCTCGCCTTTGGAACCTTTATAGCCCTTTTGCCATCTCTTCGCTTACGTACATACTCCATCTCATCCTCACCGTCTTGGGAGCCGAATCACGCCAGCTTGACGTTTTCAATACTGGACGAGCCGCCTATTCCGCCGAGATCGAGGAGCTTTCTCGGAGTGGCTTCCAACTATCTTGCCAACTTAACGCCTGGGGATCTAATCTACGTGGCCACTCGTCCGGTCAAAAGCATCTTCCAAATGCCTGCCGATGCTTCTAAAGTGCCAGTCATCATGATTGCCGCAGGGGCAGGTGTCGCACCATTTATGGGCTTCGTCCAAGAGCGAGCATCCCAGCACCAGAATGGGACCGAACTCGCGCCCGCTGCGCTCTTTTTTGGATGCCGCTCATCGGACGACGACTTGTACCACCATGAGCTCGACTATTTTGAGGATTCTGGCGTCGTTCAAGTGTTTCGCGCCTACAGCAGAGAAGCAGACGCCAGCTCCAAGCCCAAGACTGGGAAGGGTTACGTCCAAGATAGTTTGCTGGCGGAAAAACAGGAATTTTTGCGGCTTTGGAATGCCGGCGCAAAGATTTACGTGTGTGGAGGAGTGAGGATGGCGTCTGGGGTGAAGGAGGCTGTGATGAAGCTTGTGTACATGGCGGAGCAAGATACGGCGTCGAAGAGTTTTACGCCGCAGGACTGGTTTCAGCGGTTTGAGAAGACGCGCTATGCGGCAGAGATATTTACTTGATCAGCCTGTGGTATAATTTGGTATTGTATTAAGAGCTACGATGAGTTGATTTGTTGGTTTTTGTTTGCTTGTTTGTCGCTGCAACCAACAGCGCGGCTGCAGCAAGGCTGTCTTTTCCAAATCAGAAATTCCAACTTTTTTTCGAGCATTAATGATGAACAATGCCTAGACCTCGGGCGCAATAAGCATATCCATAAAAATAAAGACATCCATGAGACTCAGCTCTCTACATGTATCAGGATTCAAAATCCGCAGTGAGCGATTCGTGGTGCTGCTTGGTAGCGCTGTGATAGAGGGCCTGATAGAGGGCCTGATAGCGGCGACGTCACTGAAGATCACGTGCTGATAGCATCAATTTCCAAGGGGCGCGTCCCCCCTCGGCCCCGTAACATCTAAACACGCGTTCACATTAATTTACGCGGCTCGAGGCTCTGGCAAAAATCCATGTTTCGGCGAGGCGCATGCATATCTATGCCTTTGTCATCCGTCGCTACCTCTCCTGCATCTGCCGGCTGAAGTCTCGGCCTTTATGACGGCATCAGCGTCCTTGTGCGTTTCATGGCGAGGGGCGACAGCATCCCCCGCTACTCTTATACGATGGACTTCAACCCCCTGGATGAGCAGTCACCTCTCGCGGACTATTGGCAGATGAATGACGGGCTGGATACCGAGGATGCGGCGGTCATTGCGAGCCTGGCCACCCAGGCGCTGCAGGCAAAGCTGGGCTATGACTACGACGACAACATGGGAGTGAATGAGCCAGCCGAGGTGGCAAATTACACTGAGAGCCGATCCTCACCTCAGTCTCAGTATTCCATCGCCCATGAGGAACCGGCGGAATCTTTTCGAGGGCTCATGGACGATCACGACCGCGGCGCACAGTTTTCGAGAGCAGAGGTCGCAAACGAGTATGAGATGGAACCACCAACCAGAAGCCGCGTCTCAGAAACCGTGGCTGCATTCGAGGAGCAAGCTGCCTTTATGAGGGATTCCAACCTACATGATCCCGTCTACTCTTTACTGAATGTGCCGGCAGAAGTGGATGACATGAGAGGCACCAGGACGGCGAGCCAGATTGTGAATGAATTACTGCGCAACTCAGAGCTGGCGGCGGCGCAAAGCCAGGCGGATGTGAATATGCAGGTCCCTCACTCGCAGGCGGCACAACTGACGCCTCCCGATTCGGAATCTCCTTCTATCAGCGCAGAAGAGCGCGATCATGGAGAGTTGGAAGAAACTTTCCTGGCCGATGCCCATGAACAGCATGGCGACTGCGAACCCGAGGATGTTATTCGTGAAGAGCCTGTACTGGATACTAAGGCACAGCAACAGCTCATGGCGGAATCTGGTGAGCGACCTACGACGGATGAGGATGAGATGGATCTGGATGAAAGCAGAGAGCCATCTCCATCTCCTGCTCCGAGAAAAGCTGGGCGGCCACGGAAAAGCGATACACCAGTGGAGCTGCCAGATCTGGTGCCGGAGGAATCTAGTGTTGTTGAGCTGGCTTTGCGCGAAAAGGTTGTCGTTGAAGAAGATGAGATGGTAGAGCCGGAAGTGGCAGAAGAGGCAGTGATAGAGGAAGCAGTGGTGGAGGAGACAGTGGCAGAGGAGGCTGTGGAAGAGAGGGCAGCGGAAGAGGAGGCAGTCGCTGATGGTGCTGATACCAACAAAGCTGAAGAGACACCAGCTGCTCGAAGACGTGGCAGGCCACGCAAGAGCGAGATCCCAGAGCAGAAGCGAACATCATCGACGAAGCGAACATCATCAATGAAGCGAGGACCAGGTCGACCGCCAAAGTCGGCAGCTCCTGAGGCGACAAATGAGTCGACGCCTGCTACAGGCAAACGAGGCCGGCCCCGGAAGAGTGAAGTGGAAGAACAGTCACAAATACACCCCGAAGAAGTCGATGAACCTATGGAAGAGGCACCAATTACGACACCTGCTGCAGGCAAGAGAGGACGGCCTCGGAGGAGCGAAGTGGAAGATCAACCTCAAACACTCACCGAGAAGTCCAATATACCCCCGGAAGAAGCACCAGCTGCTGCAGGCAAGCAAGGACGGCTTCGAAAGAGCGAAATGAAAGACGAGTCACAAGTGCACACCGAGAAATCCGACGTACCCCCAGAAGTCGCAACAGTTGCGGCAACAGCTCCAGGCAAAAGAGGACGGCCTCGGAAGAGTGGAGTGGAAGACAAGCCTCAAGCGCACACAGAAGAATCTGATACACCCGCAGAAGCGACTTCCGCTGCCACACCAGCCGCAGGCAAACGAGGCCGGCCCCGGAAAAGTGAAACAGGAGATCAATCACAAGTGCATACCCCAGTCATCGATATGCTCGCAGAAGAAGCACCAGCTACGAGACCAGCTACAGGCAAACGAGGCCGGCCTCGCAAGAGCGAAGTGGAAGACAAATCACAAATACACACCGAGGAGACCGATACACCCGCAGAAGAAACCACAACTGCAACAGTAACTGCTGGCAAAAGAGGACGGCCTCGACGAAACACTCTGGTAGACGTGACACAGGCGCCAACCGAGGCACCTCAGCCACCTGTAGTTGAAACGTCAACTTCAACTCCAACTCTGAGCAAACGAGGACGACCCCGGAAGAGCGAAATGGTTGAGATGGCACACAATTCCACTGAGGAGCATACGTTGACCACCACTGAGGCGACAAACTCAACGCCCGCCCCGGCGAGGAGAGGACGGCCACGAAAGAGCGAGGCGATGAGCACACCACAGAATCTTATCGATGAACATGCGCTATCGGCTATCGAAACAGCAGTGTCAACGTCAGCGCCAACGCCAGCTCCGGGTAAACGAGGACGGCCACGAAAAAGTGACGCGGCTCAGGTTTTCACGCGCGAATCTCAACCATCCATTGCCGAAACACAAACCGTAACGCCAACTACGGGCAGAAGAGGACGGCCACGGAAAAGTGACGCAGTATCGGCGATTGCTCCCAAAACGTCTGCTGTACCAGAATTTGATATATCAACCACTGCAGCTATCACACCATCTATCACGGAAAATATGGAGCAACGAAACAGATCTTTTGGACAAGATGAAGCATTGGAAGAACAACATACACCTATATTCACGGCTCCCGCCCAAAAACGAGGCAGAGGTAGACCACCTAAGAGCGGAGTTTTGGTTAACTCAGCTACGGGCCCAGAGATTGCTGCAGATTTTGAAGAGGCTGAGCCACAGGGCTCGAATTCTGGGCGTAAGGAAGACGTGGCGGAGGACATGGCTGTGAATGAAAACTTGGGGACTGAGCCGGTCCCAGATATCTGGGAAATACAAGTGACACCTGTGAAGAAACGGGGCCGGCCAAAGTCTTTGGCCATGGATAACCATTTGCCTATAACTTTTGCGCCTGTCACGGCTTCAGCGAAGAAACGTGGCAGACCACCAAAAGCACCAACCACCGAGGAGTCAGCTGAGACGCTTGAAAAACCTTCCCAGCCTGAAGCTGAAGAGACAGAAGACCGCATGGCCAAACGAAGGCGCACAGATTCTGACGTTGTCATGGAAGGCTCCATAGATGCTCTCATAGAAGACCTCCTGTCGGATAAGATGGAAGAAGAGGAAGAAGCAGTGGAGGAAGCCCCGGAAGAAGAGCAACCAGAGACTCGAGAAGAACGGCCGGCAAGCGCCAGAAAGCGAAGAGTATCATTTGCAGCGGACACCAAATTACCAAAGTCGCTCATTCCAGTCAAGTTTATGCGACGCAACTCTGATTCGACAGGATTAAAGGCGGGTTTTTTCTCTATGAATACTCCCCGAACCCCACGACTTGGCGGGCCCACGGATGGCTCGAAGGAGAATGCAGCTGCTGAAGAACCCGTTAAAGGCACGGCGACGCTGCAAACCGAGCTATTTCTTTCTAGGCTACCAAGACCCACGGTCAAAAGTGTGTTTGACGGCAAGAAGCTTGGAAAGAGGCCTAAAACGTACGGTAAACGGCTTAAGAAGTAATGCGCGTACGATGTATATTAGACATCTTGAATGAGGCAAATGCGATTTGTGTATTATGATTATGAGGAAGGCGGTTAATATTTCCTCTCGACAGGAATAGGCGCAGGCGGTTTCAAAGGTAAAAGAGTCGTGGTTCATTTGGAATTTGATATCCAGTCTGGTCGTATAAGTTGCGAGCAGACTAGTGGTAACGACAATTATATAGACGGAAAAAAAAGTCAGCTTGGTCATCACTTCTATTTCATATGAGCTACTTGTTGCTTCTTATTGTGATACTGTGATATCTTTTGTTCTCGTGTGATGAACTGACATCTGGTTTACAGCTGTGCCTTAATATCGGCGTCTCATTTCTCATCATTGCTTATCATTACATCTCTTCATAACTCGACATGCCCCCTACTTGCGGCAGATAATCTCGCCATGGGCAACCGAAAACCACGCCTCCTCCTCGTTGCCCCAGCTCTTCCACGCCGCAGCCGCCTTGTCCAGCCTCTCCTGCGTGCCCGTGCCATTCTCAATCGCCGTCTTGGCAAACGACGACGCCACGGTCCTCTCCGCCCACAAGCCGCTCCACCACGCAACCTCCTCCTTTGTGCTGTAGCACCACGTGCTGGAGCCGCTCGTCACGGCACTGGGCGCAAAACCCGCCTTCTTGGCCCAGGCATGGATCATGCGGCCGGCGTTGGGCTCGCCGCCGTTGGACCGCGCGTTGGCCGAGTAAAAGGTCAGCCAGTCCTCCATTCCCTCGACGGCGGGATACCAGATGAAGCCGCCAAAGTCGGACTCGCGCGCGGCGACGATGCCGCCCGTCTTGGCCACACGGCGCATCTCGCGGAGGATGTTGACGGGGTCCTTGACGTGCTGGAGCACCTGGTGGCAGACGACGACGTCAAAGGTCTCGTCGGCAAAGTGCAGCGCGTTGGCATCACCCTCGACGAAGTCGACGTTTGTGACGCCCTTTTCCTTGGCGAACTCACGGGCCTGGACTAAGACGGCCGCGGCATTCTCCAGGCCGGTGATGTGGCCCTCGGACAAGTAATTGGCGGCCAGGTCGACGGTGATGGTGCCTGGGCCGCAGCCGACGTCGAGGACTTTCATGGAGGGCTTGAGATGGGGGAGCAGATAGGCGGCGGAGTTGGCGGCGGTGCGCCAGGTGTGGGAGCGCAGGACGGAGGCGTGGTGGCCGTGCGTGTAAGTGGCGCCCTCGGTTTTGGACATGGCGATGGTTTGATGGAGTTTTCTTATTTGTCTGACTTGTAGTAGGCGAGAAGTGAAGGATGAGCGGGTGAGGAGATTGAGGCTATAGGGCATGCGATGAAATATGAAGACGTGAATGGTTTAGTTGGGTTTTGTTTGTATTAGGGAAGATAGATAGTGCTGACCAATGACATATAAGATGGTTTTTTGGTTCCCGTTGAAAGTTGGAGATGCTCTTATACTCCAAAGGCCCAATTCGGCAGGGCCCGATATCGGAGATGCGCCGCACTCTTGAGATGAGGATTGTCTCCGACTTTGGAATTATTGGATCAGCATTTCATCTATCAATTTTCACATTGGATGAAACGTCATGAAGGAATGGGTCCTTGGAATTAAACGGGGTTTGCTACTGGATGTGGGATGGTTGCAACTTCTAGGAGGGGAATGGTTGGAGGGGGATGCGGGTTGAGGTGAAGGTTGAGATGGGCAAATAAGTAACTAATTATAATTGAGAGAGAAGGCTGTTTCATAAATGCATTGGTGCGTATAAATCAAATTAGTTTACTTTAATACGAGCTCGTACGGGTGCAACCAAGGTTGAAGCAAGGTGATAGCTTGTGCAAGCCGTGTAAGTCAGCTTGCCATCTAATCGTACAAATCTCTATCAACATCATGCTCCTTGGACGCATGCGGATTCGTCACTTTGATTCCACTCTCCAGCCTATCCAGCGTCATTGCATATCCCTTGTGGCCGCACCAGCTCTGCACCATGCGCACCGCATTCTTAATCTCTCGGCCGTTGAGCTGCCACAGGGACAGCTGGTACATGTCAGCTTCTCCAAGTGGTGTATCGGATGCTACGTCTTTCGCAGGAACGTCTTCATTTATCTCTTCATCCTGCACAAGACCAAGATTTTTCAATTCCGGTACTCGCTGCAAAAATTTGCGCCAGACTGTCTCGCGCGCGTCTCTGCCGAGTGACTGGAAGAGAAGATGCAAGCTGACTCTGCTGCGGAAAGCTGCATCGATGGTGTGATACAAATTCGTCGTGAGGAAGATGATGCCACGGAAATATTCCAACTCTCGCAGAAAAATGCTGACTAGCTCGTTGCGGCGAATGTCGTTGGGATTGCGCTCGGCCATGAAGACATCCGCCTCGTCGAGCAGGATCACGGCGTTCCAGTCTGTTGCCATTTCAAACACCCGCTTGATGTTGGCGCCGAGATCTGAGGCGCTGATGCCGAGATCCTCTGCCTGGAGGTAGAAGAGAGGGCGGTGCGTGCGGTCGGCGACGGCCTCTGCTGTAAGGGTCTTGCCGGTGCCGGGGGGACCGGAGAGGAGGATGATGAGACCTTGGCCTTTGCCGACAATGACGTCTTCGAGGGGTGTGGGACGGGAGTTTGACACTGTCAGGGCGGATGAAGATGCTTTGGAAGCTGATGAGGTGGCGTGGTGAGGGTTGTGGTTTTGGACAAAGGAGAGGACAAGGTCTTTCTGCTGGTCGTCGTAGACGAGGTGTGAATACGCCGTGTCGTTCCAGATCATGGGCTCGACGTCCTCAATGTAGAATTCCACTATTTGAATGAATTGTTAGCTTAATTTAGCCAGTTGCTTGAGAATATCAAATTCACTTACTCCACATCTTATTCTTCAAGGCATATCCACCGAGCATTGCGGAGATGAAGCAAATGTCCTCTGCTCGCGACTCCATGTACTGCTTGTTCTTCTGAAACTCCTTTTCTCCTAATCGTCGGATAGCAGCCCGTTTCTCAGATTCATTGTCCAACGAGTCCGTGTCAGAATCAGAACTCGTGCTCGAGTCTTCATCATATGGATTCCAGTTCCTCGATTGGTCATTGTTGAGATGAGCCCTCTTATCATTCTCTCTCTTGCCTTGAGTTAGGTGATATTTGTTGTATCCAACAGCATCAAGGAGAATACGGCCTTCGACATTGTGCTTCTCGATGCAGCCGCCGCCATCATACAGCGCGATTCCGTTGTAAAGACGATACTCGAGGCCTTGGAGGTCAAGCACTTTGCGGCCGCGAACGGTCAGGCGCCGCTTGATGTCTTCTGCGTCTTGGTGGAATTCCAGTGGATAGTGCCCGAGCTCGAGAATCGGCTTGTTGCCGTCAAACTCACCAATTGGGAGGGCTCGCTCTTGCCAGACAAACTTTTCGCCGTTGAACTTGAGAATCTTGACTTTGATTTGCAGGGCGTTGCCCGAGTTTGAGGTGACGTAGGCTGTGCTTTCAACTTTGGCGAGGAATTCGGCGTTGAGTCCAAAGCTGTACACAGTTGAGCCCCTTGGAAACAGTGTCCACGCTGTTCGAAAGTCGACTAGGCGGCTTGTCTGGATGTTTCGCCTCTTGATAGTCATTTCGCGGAAAAGATCGTCCAGAACTTGGATGAAGAGCTTCAGATATGATTTCAGCGGCTCAGAAGCATCCGTCTTCTTGTACAGCTCCTTGATGTCATCTTGACAGAACCAAAGGCTGCGAAAGGGCTCTTCAAAGCTAGCAGCTTCGTTGACATCAAGGTGGCAGTTTTCCTTTTTCACAATCGGCGCCAGTGCAGCCACGAGCGTAGGATTCTGCACCTCAATCTTGAAATACTTGAGGGGGACGCGCCCTGAGATGCAGGGCTTGCGATGGTCTCTGACTTTGTACACTTTGATGGCGACGCGGTCTTGAGCTCTAGCTGCGGACTTTGACATTTGCTTAGGCGGATAATCGACCCATTCATGACGCGAGTGGAGATCTAGAGTATTTTTGTCGTAGAGGGTCTTGATGATGGGGCTGGCACCGAAATTGGGGTCTTTATCGTTGCCATCAGCTCCATCGGCTGCTGCTCCATCTTTGCCGCTTTTGGCGGCTCTCTTAGAGAAGGCCGCGTCTTTGACGGGAAAGAGTTTGCAACGCCATTTCCAAGCAAAGTCGGAGATTGCCTCGCGGTCCATGTCTGCGTTGTCTCTGAAGAGCACGTTGGGTGGTGAGGATGGATGAATGAATGAGAGTGAAGATGCGTTCAGAGTTTCACCTTTGCGACAGAGATAAACAGCAATTGTGCGACTCAGCAACTCTACATGTTTTCGCAGGGGCACATCGTTCTGCCCGCTTAAATACATGTTGGCCGCGCATTGGCTGGTTCGCGCAGGTTGCATGTGGCTGCCTTGGAAGGATGCCTTGCGTGCCGCCTGCGAGGCTTCATCGTCCAACCACGGCGCCGGATTGGCCCTGGCCGGTGACTCGGGTGCGACCCGAAAGTTTGTGGCTGGGCGTAGCCAAGTGGTTGGTAGGACTTGGCTACCTACCTAAGAGAAAAAGGACTTTTGGATAGAATCATTTGGTGTAGGCCAAAGTTTTTGAAAGATGGGAGGGATGTTAATGCTCGGGACGTCTCTCGGATCGCGGGGCCGATCTAGGTCGGTAGTCCTAGATATTGCCAACTCCACTTGTCCAGATACAGGACCCGAGTCTGTACGAAATAGGCAAGTCTGGACTCCATTTAGTGCCGCGATTATAGAACCTGAAAGACGGAAGATTCCTACGATGAAATACTGTTCCTCTTGTTATTGTTATTCTTTTGACTCGATTAAACAGCGAATTGGCAATTGCTTTGCTTTATAGCAATTGCGTATTGCATACCTGGTGAGAAGACTAACACTCAGAAGACGCAGATGATATGTATACAGCCAGTGCATAATCGATTTCTTTATTCAACCTTGAATCGCATATAATTCTAGATTGAAATTGTAGAAACCAGGCATTGCTAAATGAATGTAGATGAAATAATGCTGCCATTCGTATCATGCAGCCTGCTTTCCATAGCATTGAGGACTTTCACATTCTGGATTTCTCATCTGTCTTTTTCTTCGTTACCTGTTTCAGCCCATTTAAACAAGCCTATCCTCAGGGAAACATATAAAAACATTTACTAAGCCGTGAAGGAACTCCAAAAGTATCTCTCTGCTTTTCAGCTGGGATGGCTTCTTCAGAGTTTACAGTGCCGGCGATTATTTCATACGGACAAAACACCCCACCATAGATTCAACCCCACCATCGCCATTTTGCGACAACAGACACAATCTTGCAACAGCTTCAAGCCTTCAGCTCAGCTGCCTCTTCCCTGCCCGCCATGTCTCTCGAAACAGTCGCTCTCGAGCACGTGCCGTCATCCTATAAAATCTACCTCGCGCTTTTCCGTAACGTTCGCAACTCGGGCTTCTTGCACCAGCAGCTGCTCGCGCGTAATTCCGACTTTGAATATGCCTTTATCGACGCTTCTACGGTACGTTGTTCGATGCCCGGCGAGCCTACCTTGGCGCTATGCCTTGTTACACATCTATATTATTGAGAATCAGCAACGATTCATTCTCAAGCACAAATAAAGAGGCGGCAAAGGCAGACTGAGTCGGTGTAAAGGGAGATCGCTAACTTGACTACGGCAGATTGTCTCGCGCGTCCACCTGCTCTCCGCGATATTCAAGGCAGTAAACAGCTCAGCCAACGGCGCGCTCAAGACGCCCAATGTGCATTCAGAAACAGTCGTGTCGCTGAATGCTTCCAACAACGTGAGTGCCGCTTGTATCAATCGACAAAGCCTTACAGAGCTAATCTATATGTACCTCAGATATCCGACGCATATCGACGCTTTGGAGTCTCACCGTCCTCCACCGACCTCTTCGTTGTCAAGATTACATTTCCGAGCGACAGCACTCCCGTCCCAGCATCTGCAGACGCTATTTACCAACATTTGAAGGATAATGTTGACGGAGACATTGTGCCTCCCACCGATGAGAGCATCTCAAGTATCGCAGACGTCAAGACCATTCGCAAAAACTATAAGCTTAATGGATTAGCCTGGCTAGACGCTGTCAAGGACGAGGTGGTTAAGCGCGAGGAGATTGAGAAGCTGGTCCTCAGTGGCATGGCTCTGCGGGGTTTATAAGAGGACTCACTAAGTGCTAGATGGATGTGATAGTAAGCCGAGAGCATCGTTGCTGCTTCATTGCTGCAGGCCTATTTACAGTTGACGGCTCTGCTTACGACGGTCACCAGCCACGTTTGTAAGCCACGCTTTTGAGCTCAGCGGGCTGGGCAAAGCGAAGCAACAGCTAGAGGCCAATGAAGACAGGAAGAGAGGAAGACCGAAAGGATTAGAAGACGGAATTTAGAAAATGAAAGCAAGACGAGTAAGAACGGACAAAAGTTGGATCAGAATGCGCAATAGGTAAGTTTATAACTCTCATTTCCTCTTGTCTCCCATAACTGTACTCATTGTACCTTTCTAGATACTCTTATAATCAATAACTCTACCACCGACTTCTCGTTTAGTGTTGCTAAAATCACCAAACTCCAAAGTGTGAAATATCGCTGGCATCCAAAAACAGAACAAAAAACCAAAACCAAAAGGCCCGTGTTGCCGAAACTCCATCCCAAAACCTATTGTGTCTTTATGCACCCACATGCTCTAGTTCTCTCTATTCAAACTCATGCCATACCAACGACACTCTTGCATCGCCTGACCAACTCTTCCCACATGGCATCTCTTCCATTCCTGGTGCGTTGAACGGCATCCTTGTTCTCCTGAGCGCGGCGCAGCAGATACTTCATGCACTCGCCGGTAGTGCCCCAGACGAGATACTTGTACACGGGCAGCGGTCGAGCGTTTGCGTTTTCCTTTTGGGCCGATTGGCTGGCCTCGACCAGTTCGCAGCTCACCTCATCGGCCATGCCCTGGAGCTGGGCAAAGGCAATGTCTGACTTTGCGCCACCGGCATCGCAGATAGCTCTGGCGCGTCGCACGGACTCGACGTTGTGAGTGGCCAGGACAATGTGCGCGTTGGGGAACTCGCCTTCTCCCTGGACGGTGGCGGACCACTGTCTGGCGAGGATGCTCGATGCAATGCTGTTGTAGCAGGCATCCGTGTCCTCCTTGGTATCGTGGAAACACTGTCGCGGATCCGAGCCCAGGTATGCGCCACGCACCAGCTTCACGCCGAGAGTGAAGCCTTCCTTTTGCGCATCGGCAAGATGTCGTGATACCACGGCGGGGCAGTTCTTCTTGTATGCCTGGTACGTGCCATAGATGGTAGCGGTTTCTGGCGAGTCGTTGTACTTGCGGGCAAACTTCATGGTCCAATCGTCGATTCCATCCTGCAGCATGTCCTGCTCGGCGTCGAAAAGGAGGCGCACGCCACGGTCACGGGCGAGCTCGCAGATGGCGTCAATGGACTCGCCCAGATGCTGAGAAGGTGGGAGTCGGTTCTTGAGCTGATGAAGAGCTAGACTGCCAGCGCCAGTAAACCTGAGAGTGAATGTTAGCAGTTGTTCATACATGACAATTATAAAGAGATGCTTACTTGAGAGCGACAAAGTCACCGGGCTCAGCCAGACGAACCGTCTCCAGAGTTCCATCTCTCCAGGGGTTAATCTCCTTTTCGATATCCCTTGCCGTCTCCTCGCCCAAGTTTGCCTTGGCCATGTCCTTGGCGTCGCTGCTTTCCAAGACGACCTCCTTGGCGTAGCCCAGAATGACACCCGTGAAACCAATGTCCTTGAGCCGGCTGATGGTAGCCCGCACCTCGGCGGCGTTCTCACCAGCGCAGAACTGGGCGTAGAATGACTTTTTCAAAAAGAGTCTCAGGAGGGGGTTCTTGTCCGGATTCAGCACGGGATTCTTGGCGTGGGCGAGCGCCACCATGATGCGCAGTGAAGGAGGCAGCAGGATGGGCGAAGACGAGACCACGGTTGTTGCCAGCGAACGAAGGATCATGCTGAGCGGCAGGACGGAGAGCGGCGCGCGGTTGGAGGCTACCACGTCCTGAGGCGGGATGGGAGGCAATGTGCCCGGGAGGTCTGCGACGGTGGAGGTGCGTCGCTCAGACGAGTGGATGCTGCGCCGTGAGTGGTGCTTTCTTGTTGTGTTTGCCATGGCGAAGAGACATGAGGATGATGTCGGTGATGCCAGTGATGATGTTCTGAGCAGGGAGATGGATGAGGTGGAGGAGAGAGAGGCAGTCCGGCGGCCGGGCAGGCGAATCGCCCGTCGACCTGGGACGGACATCATGATAGGCCGACCGACAGAGAAGCTGCACTGTATCAGGTGTGTAGTTTGTGCTGCGGTTTAGAGAGCAGAGCAGATCTGAGAGTGTGAGATCTAATGGTCCCCAAGTAAGTGGCTGACGCAGTGGGTGTAAGACGAGGCTTGCTTTAGTGGCGCAACAATACGCAATGCAGGTATATATATAGACTTTGGGCAGCTGAAGATGAAATCAGAATGCTCTGCAAAGATTCAATGCAGGTACGAGTTGATAAGGAAGGCTTCGTGAGGAAGAGGGGAAGGATAAGACAGAGTTGGTAGGTATATATAAGCAGCAGAAAGAAAAGCTTCGACACGAGACGATGGAAAACAACGGAACGTCCCTGTTTATTAACATTTATTCCCCGGCCTTGGCTCAGGCACGAAGCACGCTATCTATGGCCCTTATTCGAAAAGCCACCCGGCAGCTACGGAGGGCCGAAGAGAGGCGAGATCTCGTCTCGTTTGGGCTGTTCCAGGGCTAGAAGCTCAGGTTTGATGGTCACCCTTCCTCCGATTGCCGGCAAGCTTCGATTATCCAATCCAACACACATGTACCGCTACGCCCAAAACACAACGGACATGTACTAATTTCTAATTCAACTGCCTAGAAAATAAAGAAGGGCCCGCCCATCTGGGAATCGCCTCCTCCACAAAACTCCGTGTCAGGCCGCTCCAGACGAGAGGAGCTGGAACGCAATCCCAGATACAGTATCAAGATATGCCCCGTGTAACTGGGAGATAACGCCTGCAAGTTTGGAGAGGGGGCAAAGATAGGCATCACGTGGGTGCCTTTTGGGAGGAGCTGTTGCTGGGATGCAGCCGAGAGTAGCCGCGGGCTAAGCTGGAGGCGGCGTCCGGCGTGGAGCTGGGCGCGATGCTAAAAGGGCGCTGGAGCTGGGAACTGGCGATGCCAAAATTGCGGGTTTTGCGGGAAGGCCACAGACCCTTGGACAGCCGGTGCCGCTAATTTCTAATTGCTTTCATCTTGGGACGGTGCCCCCCACGCTTTTTTTCCCCAGTGTGCCGGCTTGCTTCGTCTGTATTGCAGGTACGGAGCTGGATATGCGATGCTAGTGATATTGCTTACAGCAGGGCTACATGGCTATGGGGTCATGTATGTACAAGCGAGATAATGCGAGTGAGAGCGAGAGATGCCGGATAGGGGATGCACGGCATTGTCAGGTGAACGTGTGATCTGATTCATGCGGTGGTAGTACAGAGTGGTGGTACATGACATCAGGAAGCATCAATTGGCCTCTTGTTATGCGTCATCTCAGCGAATGGCATCGCTAGTATGTACAGTATTTCAATGCAGGCGAGAATAGCGCGCCTGAGCCCGCGGTCCTGATACAGTAGCTCCAACATTTCCCCTTCTCTTATCCGTTGGTTGTATGATAGATAGCTGCATGGCTGTGGAATGAGAGCGGTGCTCCGGTCCAAGCACCATCACGGCTGCATGTGCTGAGCTCATCGACTCCAGCACTCGATCAGCGGCGTTGGCCCGAGACAATGGACGTGCCGGACATGTCTTAATTCGTCTGCATGACGTCGCTCATGGCGGCCTCTTCTTGGCTCTATCTTCTGTCGGCGTCGTTGCCCATTCAGCCATGACTTTGTAGACAAGACGATACACAGAAATCAAGGCGGCTGCTTACGGCGCTGGCTGGTCGTTCTAGACATGGCCATTGTCGCTGTCGTCGCTCCTTTTGCCTTCGCGTGACCCGGAGCCAAAGCGACGTCGGATCAGCTCCACATACCCAATCGGTCTGCCACGGGCTAAGCCCACGAGATCCTGGACCCCTCCGTACGCCAGGCCAAAGACGAGCCCGTACTTTGCGGTGCGCGCAGCGGTGGAAAGCGAGAATCGATCTGTAGCCCAGGTGCCGGCCGATGGTCGGCTTTCTGTTAGCTAATGGTCCCCACGGTCTTGATTTCCTCTTCTGGCTTTTTTTCTTTTCTTCTTTGGCGCCGTGCAATCTCAGTTCCGATGATTGCCAGCCAAGCCCATAAGCGTGGGGAACTAATCTGACAGCCGGTGAAAGCCAGACCTGACTAGTCTGGTTCCAGTCACCTAGGCCAGTGGGAAGAAAACAAGTCGTAAAGCAAAGCAAAGCAGGGATTCCAGAATAGTGAAAGAACAAGAGGAAAGTAGAACAACTCACGCCAGAGTGAAAATGCCCCCGCCACGGTCAACGTCGCCACGACCGTCGAAAACATGTCGCTGCTGCCCCGATAGCGGTCCACCGTGCTCTCCAGCGACAGGGCCATCAGACTCCAGAAGCCCGTCTTGAACCCCATGCGGAACCCCTCGCGGATGCCGCCTTGCATGGCGTGATAGTTCTTGGACTTGTGGTACAGGTACCAGCCCGCCGTCGTGTCGGGCATCTTGTGCGCGTGCTCTGCCCGGAACCGCAGCTGCGCCATCTGCCCGCCCTGAACGGCCCCGAGAGTGAAGCCGACGAAGCTGGAGGCCACGGAGCCGAGCAGCAGGCGGCTGGGCGTCATCATGGCCAGCCGTGGATGAGGCTCGGCAGGGAACGCGGGCTGGGCCGGGGGGGCATTGGCGGCCCTTGAGCGAGGCGCGCTGAGGAGGATGCCGTCGCTGCTGGAGGATCTCGCCATGGCTGGAGCTGTGGTTCTGTGACGATTGGTTAACAAGTTGCGATGAACTAGATTTATGTCCGTAAGGCCCTCGAGGACAGACAAGAGCCCGGCGTCCCCAGGCGCAAAAGGGGCCTCCTGCGAATTGGCGTTTCCCTCTGATAGTTGAGCGTGTGCCGTTGCGCTGTTCCGGTCTGCTACAGCAATTGCATCTCCAAGCTGTCGAATCGCATGTCCATGAAGCTATGTACAAAGTAGTGGCATATCAGATGCCGATAAGGATAAGAAGCTGCTTCCCGTATCGCAGGTTTTTCCGTGTGCATGTCGCTACTTTTTTTCTGCCTGGGAAGCAAGCACTTAACGCGCTTTCACGTGACTCCGCGCCCAACTCTTCGTCACTCATCTCAGTTGACTCTCAGTGAACTAAATACATCACGCCTATGCTCTGTTTTTCGCAATCAGGAGATAACTTTAGAGGACGCAGAGGATAAATCGTTGCAAGGAGTGAGAACTCAACCATTCACGTCAAAATGGTACATTTCCCCCTCACATGGGAATTGCCACAATGCTAAATCTGGTAGCCGCCCGCTGATGCTGATGATGCGAAACTCTCTATACGATTCAAATACGGCATTCACACAATCTTCCTCTTTATCGATGCCCTGGACACATTCTCAGCCGTTACCGAAGAACTTCTGGGAGCTCTTCGGGAGAGATACCCTGACGGTCTAACAAGGTCAAGTTCAGCACCAGAGAAGAAAACACCGGTACCAGATTCGGCAGCAAATGTCACGTACGGCGTTCTCCGGGTGCCTACTGATCCCTCCAGAGGATGGAAGGTGCTGAATGTTGGAGACGACTCTGGAAATGTGACAGAATTTGGACTCAAAGACAATAGCATCGTTGCGTTCATGTTTGATGAGGTTGATCCCCATGAACGAGATTTGGTGTTTCCGGTGGAGTGGCCACAGGAGGACGAGGAGCTGTACGATGAGAGAGCTTGAGATGGAGCGTGAGGGCCTATTCAGCGCTGCTTCTTATTCCGACTACATACCCGTTTGTTATCGCACGTCTGTTGGCTTTTGTAGACTAATTGAGTCATACATAATATCACTTTGTATTTGACCCGTCATAAGCCAGCTGTTTTCCCGTAGACTTTTTGAGGTACTTAGAACACGCTAATGCTATCACATGCAAAGGCAAAGTAGAGTCTGGTCGACAAAGGGCAAACATCTACACAAAACGTCATCGAGAGATCAGTTAAAAATGAGCACATCTTCAGCTTCGAGTTCATATTCATCAAGTATCGTAAAAAGGGCCTTCAACCGCAGCCAGGAGCTACATTCAGGAAAGAAGCGAGCTAAATAAATAAATCATCCGACTCTCATATCATAGAGTCATTACCATTATATCCATCCAAAGATGTACTAGTTATACGACAAGTGGATCGAATATTAACATTCAAAAAGGCAAAATTCCAGCCCCTTCACAACTCGGATCCAAATGGATGGAAAAACGGCGCCGAAAGTCCATCGCAGGCGAACCGAACCAAGTAAGGCGATCTAGTCGTGTTGGACGACAAGAATGTGGTGCCATCCGGCGCCGTCACAGTGACATCAAACTCGGCGATATTCGGCCCCTGGCCGTAAAAGATGCGGAAAGGATAATAGAGCCCCTCTCGCAGATTCACAGTGTAACTGCCCTGCTTCGGTCCGTTGTCGTATAAAACCTTCAGATTGGCATTGGCAGCGTTCCATCCCGCGTATGCCGCTCTGCCAACCCAGATAAAGGCAGCGTCGTCGACTTTGTTAACAGTAAAGGTGTACGTGCCGGTCTGGCGGGCGTAGATGTATCCGCGGTGGTTGAGAACAAAGTTCACCTCTGGCAGCAGAGGAGAGCCGTAGATGCTCTTGTCGGCCTGGTCGTGGAAGCTGATGCCGCCGATGATATTGGTGGTTGCTTGATATCGTGGCCGGATCGACTGTTGAACATCGTTTTAGCATCCATCTAAACTGCACATTCAAAATTTTGAATTCTCGAAACTTACCTTGTACGCTTCGGGGTGGAAGTTTGCGAAGTTTGCACCTTGGCCGCCATCGGTCCTGGCGTAGTAGGCAAATTCGATTCCTTGGTTGCCACAGAGAGTGGGCGCAGGGCAAGCTCTCACTGTCTGGGTGCTGGTGGTTGTGCTCGTCGTGATGAAAGGGTTCAGGACGCCGGTGGGACCGACAGTTCTGGTTTCGGTGACGACGGGGTTGATGGTGGAGGTTCTGGTGATTGTGGTGGTTCGCATTGGGAGACTGAGGCACGAGCAAGCCTTGGTGACGTCTGGCGGAGGAAACTGAGTAACGCAGTTGGGAATGGGAGGAAGATAATTGCGCTTAACAGGTGTTGGGATGGGCCTGGCCGTGCAAAGGCTGCTGGTTGATGTTCTGCAATTCCATTGTCAGACAGATGCGTATAAGATACTCAAGTCGTATGCTTACACTGTAGTGTGGCTGGTGATTGTGGGACGGCGGTTGGGGCGGGTGGTTGTCACAGTCACCGTAATTGGCTTCGTGACGGTGGTGATTCTGGTCTTGATGACGCTCTTGGTAGGAGGCGCAACGATCTCGCAATAGGCAACTGCCAAAGGATCCCCGATGATGAGCTCAGCAATGACATCCACAGCAATGCATGCGACTGTGTCGATTAATCCGGGCACCAACAGTTGAGGTTCGGGAGAAGCAACAGCTGAAGTAGATAGAGCCAGGGCCAGAGCGGCCAGTGAAGAGAACGTGTGCTTCATGATGCCAACACTGAACTCTGTCGCTCTTGAATAGTTGTGGAAGTTGGTGATGAGACAGGATGTCAAACAAACGTGGTCAAAACCGTGGCATTATATACTTTTTTTGTTCTTTTTGCTCTTTCTCTTGGTTTTCGGTACACGTCGGCTGCCTTATAGCCAATTCATGTCGTGATTGGCCATGAGTAAAAGAGTCAGTCTCTATGATTTTGACCTCTACTTTCTCTACGCCAATTCCATCCTGCTTGTTAGTAATTTGATACACCGCTCCTCACTGCGCATGTAAGGGATCATTTGGGCCGAGATAAACAAAACATCACTTGACGTGTTCGAGTCCCCTATCCTCCTCTTAGATGCATCAGATACGGCTGAAAGATGAGACTTGTCAAATAAGGGTCGACAACGATTGCAGTGCAGCATTTCTGGTCTCGTATTTTGGCCAGCACACAATTGCCAAGAGAATTTAGGACACTTCCAGGATCCTCCCGATGGTCTTGTTCCGAGACATTGATACCACCTTGGATACCACCTTACCCGGTTAATAACAAGCCCACGTTGAAAGTCCCATAAAAGGATCTACGACAAGACTTCTGGAGTCTCAAAGATTTTGTCTTGGCTTAATACTACTACAAGTACTATAACGCTGTATATGCAAGGACGGGCGTACCCTGCATGCGTCATTTCCCAGTGTTTAATTCGATAAACGTTTATGTGAGTCTCGGTTCAAGACGCTGTTAACAACAGCCGTTATTTCGGCTCGGCCCGGATCAAGGAGGCAAAAACAACGACGGATACAACGGTCTCCGACTATGCTGTTTCATTAGGAATCAACTGTTGTGGCTTGGCTACGTCTAAAAAGGACTATCCCTTGCATACGGGCGTACTATCGCGAGCTAGTTTTTCAGCTTCTTCGCTTCGGGGTGCAACTGCGAGGAATAAGAGTCAAATCTTTAGAACCTAGTTAATCTAGACAAGATTTTCGGTTAGATCCAACTATAAATAATGTTTATTTTAACTGCTAGGCGTAGTTTTCCATTCCAAAGCATTCCAAAGGAAATTGGACTTTGATCTAGATTCGAGATGGTCATGAGAGCGCCTTTGGCTGATCTTTCAAACGATGTTTTCCACGCTTTGATGGCGTTATTAAAGACATATTAGGTAAATTCATTTCGACGTGTTCAGTCGCATCAATTGTTCGCCCCCATTGGTATTTAGAACAGGTCATGGCGTATACTTTTATCACGCGTTTAATGAGAAACAAGCTGAAAGAACATTATGACCACCATATTTGGCATAAATTTGAGTACTTTCGACAATTGCCATTTCAGGTACATGTTTTTTTTTTCTTGCCAAATTTGAAGCAATAGGTGATTATGAACAGTGAGGTACCATTACAAGACACATTGCAATGGCGTACCCTAGAGCAACGTTTATGCCATTACGAAGTCTCTGAAAAAGCCCAGTGTATTCACGTTGACAAAGCTGGAACTCCAAGTGGAAACGGCTCGAGCAGGCCTTGACGACAAGCCTTCTTTGGTCTCAGCATTTCGGGGCGCTGATGTGGTCTGCCATGTGATCGATCTGAAACATTCAATCCCATCCTAAAATGACTGATCTGGACGCCGACATTATCAGATATGATGAACGATATTTTAGCAGTCGAGGCCGCTACTAAAACTAAGAACCCAAAGCATTTCATTTTTGGCATTTTGCCAAATGCATCGACTCCGTTAGCAGATGCACGCATGTAGTGGCAGACTGTACATCACTCCAATGACTCGTAGTGCAATTCAACAGTCTTGTAAGATACGAGGAAGAGAATGACTCTCCGTCAATTAGATTGTCACTGTGCATAACTTCTGCAGTCGTATCTTGTCATACATTCACCAGGTGTGAATGAACATCAAGCAAGCAATCTCATACTTGCTTTCAAAGCTTGTAAATGCTGATACAAGTAGACGGTAGCGAGGTTCTCCACCACGCCGAAGAATGCTTCCGATCGGTTCTTACTTGTACAAACTACACATCGAGGCACTTCGCGGTCAATTAGCAGCTCTGCAGTGTTCTCTATTGCAATTTCCTAGGTTGGAGTAAATCATAGCTGAGCTCGGCAATCTATGGTCGCTGGCTCAGGGAATTCGGTGCTCGCCTAGGTACATGTACATTCTGTGGCTGGTCTTTCAGTGGTAGCGCCTCTGCGAGGTTCAATGTAGATCAGCCGATATTCAGCCGAGCCAGCCGCAAACGCCTAATTCGCTGTTAGCTCATTGTGAGCAGCTACACGTTACGAACCCATTCCATACCAGTTCCATCTTCGCATTGCAGCTTCGCCATCGCCTTGCTCTTATCCAATACAGACTCACAGCATCTCCAGTAGCGATTGCCACGGCTCATTCACTACTTTGATTGCAGCGACAACAGCAATACACCAAAATGGGCAAAAGAAAGCGCGGCCATCCCGACGTCGAGGAAATCCTCTCCCGACCGTGGTGCTACTACTGTATGTGCACGATTCGAGCTGCTTCGTCATTTTAATGTAGCTAACCTTCAATTTCCGCAGGCGAACGTGATTTCGAAGATTTGAAGCTCCTCATCTCTCACCAAAAGGCCAAGCACTTCAAATGCGACCGATGTGGCCGGCGATTGAATACCGCCGGAGGTATGTCTCCAGACGCGCAAAGTTTCCAAATCGATCTGCATTTATCATGCTAGATGGGAAGCTGAAAGAAACTGTTTGCTAACTACTTTCTTGCTCACAGGTCTTTCCGTCCACTTGAACCAGGTCCACAAGGAGACGCTCAGCCAAGTCGAGAATGCACTCCCCAACAGGCAAGGGCTCGAGGTCGAAATTTTTGGTATGGAGGGTATCCCACAAGAGGTTCTCGAGCAGCACCGAAACCGAATCATTCAGAACTTCTACCAGGCGCAGGAAGACCGCAGAATTGCGACTGGAAATCCGCCGCCCGGCCAATCCAAGAACCCAAGAAGGAAGATCAAGATCGAGACGGCAGAAGAGCTGCTCAAGAGATTTGCCGAGTACCGAGCTCAACGAAAAGCGGCGGCGGCAAACGGTGGCGTTATGGAGGGTGTCGTACAGACGGGCGCTTCGTTTCCTCAACAGGGATTCAACCAGTCCGGCTTCCCTGGACAACAGCCACAGGCTCCCTACAACTTTTCTTCAGACTCTCTCCCTGCGCGGCCTTCAGCAAATCTGGTCAGCGCGTCGGGCTTGCCCCAGCGACCAACACAACCCGGCTTCTGGAACGGCTCAGCTCAAGGTGCTGCTGCCGCTTCTGGCGATGAAATCGATCAGTTGATTCGCATGGCCGAAGCTGGCGTCAAGCCGCAGAGGAAGCCGGAAGAGGAGGAGGCCGGCGAGGGCAAGAGCAAGAAGGAAAAGAAGGGTCGGATGATTTACGACGATGCCGAGTTCAGTCCCGAGGAGAAGATGGCGGCTTTACCACGCTACGCCTACACACCGCCAGTGGGAGCGTAGTCCTTGCTCCAAAAGGCTAAAAGTATCTTGGTGGAGAATAGGCTCGCGAATTGCAGCGCTCGTTTACATATGATGGTTGATATCACTTTCACAAGGATAGGCGTCAGGGACTGTGTATAATACAGAGGATTTTACAAGCTACTACCAACATGATGCACTGGTAGCCAGATCTGGCGTGGGAATACTGAGATGTATCCCATGCCACAATGATAATATCACACATTTTGGATGAGCTCGTATTGGGGTGTGTGAACCATTCGAGTTGATATGGGACTCGGCACAAGTGAATTGTGATATAGGCTCTCACGAAATTGTGAGACGCCGAGATACCTATTCAAAGTACGGCTTATGAATACAGAGAGAAACAAACAACTGTGCAAATAGACACATCGGATTTCACCTCTTTGCATCCGCGTGGTCTAAATATGCAACATTACGATACTCGTATCTCAAGTGTGCTCGTCGCGGGGCCATTGATAGGCTAGAAGATGAAAAGGCGGGAAATACACCACAGCCGCCGTGTTACTTGTCATTTCTTGGCAGGGACCATGTGGCTGCTTTCTTTCGCCTCTTTCTGATCAAAATCGATTCGATTTGCTCAAAAACTGACCGCTCTTCTCAATGCCTAACCGCTGGCCCGTCTGATGCCCTGATGCTACTCTGGACGAGGTTAAAACTGCCACGAATCTCGACAAGTTGTAGGGTAGCCAGGCACTAAATACACTTTTGCATGCTCTGGAGTGGAAACTCTGCGCCCAAATGTGGCTACAGTGTGGCTATTTTGCGGGGCCTAGCGCAGCGCTAGATGTTGTCACGACAACGCAGACACCTCTTCACTCCCTACCGGGGTCAACAAAGCGTCGCTTGCCAGCTAGGCCTGCATATTCGGACTCCATAGCGGTGCGAGCAGCAGAGAGGAGGACATGAAGGTGCCCATTCGCTCTGTCCGGCTTGCTCTGCTTTCAGTATCTGCCCGCAGCATTGTGTTTGTTTGAACCTGTATTGTACATCTCCTACTCTCTACATACTACCGTTGGGCTGATCTCGAAGCGTGCCGTCTGGGGCTGGTTTTTGTCTTTTCTCTGTATTTTTTCGAGTCTCAGCGCTGCCGGCCCCTCACCCTCCCTGGTCACCGATTATCTGGATCTCTCCAAGCGAACTGGACCAGGCCTCTGCGCACTGACGGTCAATTGACATCAAGCCGAATCCTTTACATGCAGCGGAAACACCTCTATCGACGCCACGCTCGCTGGAACAGAGACCAGCGTTGGAAATAGCAATGGAAATCATGGCCGACGACTCAGACGCTGGACAGTCGTCCATCACGGTGGCCGGTATGTGCATGATTGCATGAACGCATGAAGCGGCCCATGCCAGCTGGTGCTTAGCTAACGCTGTCTCAGTCCGAGTGCGGCCCTTTACTATCCGAGAAGCAGCTCAACTGTATGCCAACTCCATCTCTATCAGAGCTCCAGCTTTGTGCTTTGTAGGCGGCCGAATGGATGCTGACGGGCGTGACTTCAAGGCAGCGGAATGACGATGGCACCATATTCCTGGGCGACGGCTCTTTTGCTTCGGCACCGACCCCAAAGCTTCACCAGCGAGGCATCAGAAACGTCATCAAGGTTATGGATGAGCGTTGCCTGTATGTATACTTTTCTACTTTCCTATTCCTCAGCCTCTGTATATCCATCACTCGGCTGACTCTCCTTTCTGCCATAGAATATTCGATCCGCCAGAAGACAGTCCCGTCCAGAAATTCTCCCGAACCGTCATCCCGACCACGAAAAAAGTGAAAGATCAAGTGTTTGCCTTTGATCGAGTCTTTGATGACATGACGACACAGGCCGAGGTCTACGAGGGGACCACACGAGCCTTGCTCGACAGCGTGCTGGATGGATACAATGCAACCGTCTTTGCCTACGGTGCCACGGGCTGCGGCAAGACGCATACGATTACCGGCACGGCGCAGCATCCCGGCATAATCTTCTTGACAATGCAGGAATTGTTTGAGAAGATTGACGAGCGCAGCCAGGAGAAACAGACCGAGCTGACTCTGAGCTACCTGGAGATTTACAACGAGACGATTCGCGATTTGCTTGTGCCGGGCGGGAGCAAGATGGGCTTGGCTCTTCGCGAGGACAGCAACCAAGCGGTTGTCGTGCCCGGATTGACCAGCCACCGCCCTCGAGATGTCCAGGAAGTCATGGACATGATTATCCAAGGAAACGAGTACCGAACTGTGTCACCAACCGCAGCAAACGCAACGTCCTCGCGATCGCACGCCGTCCTGCAGATCAACATTGCGCAAAAAGACAGGAATGCAGATGTCAACGAGCCTCACACAATGGCGACTCTGAGCATCATCGATTTGGCCGGCTCTGAACGCGCCTCGGTCACCAAAAACCGCGGTGAGCGCCTTACGGAGGGTGCCAACATCAACAAATCGCTGCTTGCCCTTGGAGGCTGCATCAACGCCCTTTGTGACAAGGCGGGAAAGGCGCACGTTCCATACCGCAACAGCAAGCTCACTCGACTCCTCAAATTCTCCTTGGGCGGTAACTGCAAGACCGTCATGATTGTCTGCGTCTCGCCATCAAGTGCCCACTACGATGAAACCCAAAATACCCTGCGATATGCGAACCGGGCCAAGAATATCCAAACAAAGGTCACTCGCAATGTTTTCAACGTCAACCGCCACGTGAAAGACTTTTTGATCAAAATTGACGAGCAAATGGCCCTGATCAATGAGCTGAGAGCACAGCAGAGAGATTCTGAGAAGGTGAATTTCGCCAAATTTCGAAAGCAGTACGAAAAACGAGATGCCATTGCAAAAGAGGCCACTCTGAGGCTTAGAGCTGCATATGACAATGCAGGTGCAGAGCGTCAAGACTGCATTATCACCATGAGAAAGATGAAACACTTTGAGAGGCGTATTAGCCTGCTGTCTGCGTGGATTGCGGCCTTTGACAATGTTTCCAATGGGAAAGAGGGCGAAGGGGAGATGCCGCCAGGACTTCAAGCTATACGAAGGACTGCTGAGGGCGTCTTACTCGAGCTGGAAAACAGCAGATATCATTGCCATCAAAGGCTGGAAAAGTCGGCATGGGAACGCCAACTCGATTCAGCATTGGCTCATGGCGTCGAACAACTGGGACAGGCTGAAGGCGCCGACACCGGCGAAACTGATGCCTTGACGCGCGAAGCTGAGCTTCTGAAAGCCAACTTCAGTCGCGAAGCCTACCAGGAGGTTTTGGAGCAAGAAAAGGTGGGAGATGCGGCGATGATGCAAGTACTTCTGACAGCCCAGTTCGAGATGATGGCCTCCCTTTCTTCTGTCATGTCAATGGACGAAGAGAGTGCTGCGGAACATGCTAAAGGTGTCATTTCTCGTCTACTCCAAGATGGACTCACGGCTGCATCTCAGGTGGTCAAGCCGGACGGCACCTTGCCTGTTGTACCCGATGCCCTTCCACCGAGAAGAACCCTGAGAAAGAGGAAGTCTTTGTCTGCCTATAGGCCTGTTGCGCCCCCGGCTACTGTGGCCGTACAAAGCGAACATGTGTTTGCGACTCCCATAAAGTCAGCGCCGAGACGGCGTAAGGCCCTTGGCATGCCGAAGAAGGGAGTCAGCTTCACACCCGTCAAGCGAGCTACCAAGAGTCGAGGAGTCAGATGGAGGGATGACGAGACGGAAGAGGGTACGCTGGAAGACTTTGAGAAGACGCCGCAGAAGCTATTCAGCTCTTCCCCTCCCGCGCAGCCGTCGCCAGTTGTTAAGAGCAAGATTCCCTCCCCGCCATCAGGGTCCAACAGCATGACTAAGGATGATGTTTCGAAAGACGACACGATGAGCCCCGACTCCGATACGCCGAGTCTATCGATCGCGAAACCCGGTAGATTTCAGGCTGGATTCCTTTCCAGAGGCAAGCGACTGTCGGCTGAGGGTAGCGGGCTGCCCGTATCATCGTCTCCTCCGGCTTTAAGCATGCATTTGCGGTCCTCGAGCTCTCCCGCAAGTTCTCCTGACGTAGAGAAAGCATCCCCTCTGAGATCTCTTGAAGCCCCCAAGGCAGAGAACGGGTCGCCGCTATCCTATAGTAAGGTACCACGACTCACTCCTCAGTACCACCCCTTGCAGACGGTCATGGATGAGAATAACCCGCCGAACGCTTCTGGCTCCGACTCTGAATCGGGCGCGATTGACATGCGCAAACTTCGCAACGCCATTGCTTTAAAGAAGCCTCGAAGGATCGCTCTTATGGCACCAACTTCGGCGCCTGCTATCAGGCGTGTATCGATTGGCTCTGCTTCTGGCGATAAACCAGCGCCGCGACCTGTCATACCAGTGTTGTCCAGTGCTACAAACGGCATCTCACGCCATCGAAGGGGAAGTCTGGAGCTCCGAAAGAGCCCGCCGCTGATGTACGCACCATCGGAGGTGATATCAGAGAACCTCACGGCGGGCCAAGCAAGACGAATGAACATGGGGGGCAACATGCGACTTGAGAATCTGGGCGCGGCCCAGCGTGACAAGCCCAGCCTAGAATTGCCTCGCCGCGTCACTTATAGTGTTGGAGCGAATGCGGCCGCTGGCACTGGAGGTGTATCATCACACCGAAAGCTCGATAGCCGAGGAGGCATGCCCGTTAGGTAAAGGCCTTGTACTCACATCGGCCATCCGCATTGTTTTTGTTTTACTTTACCATTGCATCTGCCATTACTGCTCCGACTTGCTTAATTTCGTCGGAGTGTACTTGTTACTTGCCTCTTTTCAAATCATAGAGCATTAGACAGGCGCCAGGGTTTGTGCTTCCGAGTGCAAGCTGAGATTTCAGGGTATAGGCGTCTCGGATACAATAGCGCCATGGATCGGCGTATAGGCTTGATTATACTGTATGATTGCTGTAAGCATACTTTTAGAAGCAGGAATGACTAAGAAATCTGATTTTGGTTTGTTTTTCGTTTGGTGGTCTCCTTGCTGATAGTGCTCTTACTGATGCGTGAAAGAGACCATGTAATGTGATTGGCAGTTTTTGTCTCGAAGATGGGCTCCATTGTATTCGGCAATCGTCGCCTTGAGAAGGGCTCGGCGCTGACCAGAGCGTTTTTGCATTAATCGCAGTCCATACTGGTGTAACGAAAGATTTAAGGTATATAAGCCCGCACTCCCCTTTTCTATGACACATGGGATGCAAGACTGCGTCGAATCTTTGCTGGTGCTAAAACAAGTCAGTATAAATAGCGTCATGCTTGTACTGTATAGATCCACTTGATTTGGTCATCTAGCACAGTGCTTCCGCCTTTTTTCTATTGCTACATTTTCATCTACAGGTTTACGGTATCCGCACATCCGCCATCCGGCTTTCCGCCACTTTCTGTTGCATCGAGCCTTGTAAGAGACTCTGGAGAAATTAACCAGGCATTTCGATTGGCCGCCTATCCGCAGCGTCGTATTTACTTCGGAAGTCAATTACTGGAATCCCTTTTCAATTGGCGTGCTGCGAGGGGGAGGAGGAGTATCAGATGGACGTCGACCATGAGTCCGGATCAGAGCCAGTTCGCTACATCCGCAGCCGCATCGCCAATGCGTGCGACGGATGCAAGGCGCGCAAGGTCAAGTGCGATGGGAAGCTGCCGTGCGGATTCTGTGTTGCGCGGCAGAGAGCGCATACATGTCGCTATTCGCCGCAGAAGAGACGCAGACAGTCGCAGCTTCAGAAGCTGCCAAAGTCGCCGCCATCGTCGTTCCGAGAATCGCGGGATCGCGCGGCCAGGGGCGGCTCACCGGGGCGGTCGCCGTCGCCGATAGAGACGCCGGGATCGATGGCCTCGAGGCGCGTGTCTTCAGTGGGTGCTTCGTCGCCGGCAATGCGAAGCGAGAGGCAGCAGAGTCGACTCCTTTCGACGGCATCGGCTTCTGCGCTGCATCAGAGCCAGGAGCCGTCTGTGGCGGAGGACGAGACGGAAGTCCAGCGGGAGGCGAGGCTGCTGTGTGATGCCCATGGGAAGTTGACGTTTATTGGAGACTGTGCGCCGCTGTCGTTTTTCCAGTCGGTGCGGAGGCTTGTGACGAACAGAATTGGCCAGAATGCCTTTGCGCCGCAGACGAGTCGGTTTTCGGTTCTGGAGAATGCGCCTGCGAGACAGACGAAGCGGTCGTTGAGGGATTCGAGAGTACCGCAAGTTCGACCTGCTGATGTTACGCCTGCTGTGGCGACGTATTTGTCGACGACGGCGAGTTTGGTGGACTTGTTTGACAGCTCAAAGTTGCTGGATGACTTGATTATATGGGCGAACCTGGCGCAGAAGCCGGATAATGTCACGACGATTATTCACTTTCTCGTGCTTGCTATTGGGCTGCAGGCGGATAACGATGCGCTGTCGCAGCAGTATTTTGAGTATGCGCGTGATTTGGCATATACCGATCTGAGCGACAGTCTGGGCGTCGAGACGGTACAGGCGTTCGTCTTGGTTACGGTGTACATGCTGTGCTCGTGTCAAATCAATGGGGCCTTTCTCTTCTTTGGCATTGCTGCGAGGGCGGCGTACTCGATTGGTTTGCATCGGACGGAGGTGAATGCTCGATTTGGGCAGGAGATTCATCGTCAGCGAGACAGGCTGTGGAAGAGCCTGCGCGTGCTTGACCTTTTTCTCAGCAGCTCCATGGGACGGCCGCCTTCGACGTCAGACGTGGACTGCACTGTTCCGTATCGTGCGGTGGATGCCGATGGAAATGAATTGTTTGACTTGCTCAATGCGTCTGTGCAGATTTTGGTCATACTGGAGTGTATCATTTTGGAGATTTACTCGCGCAAAAAGATTTCTATGCGGTTGACGGAGGGTATTTCTTTGCAGCTGCGCGAATGGTCGGGACGATGGCTTAGTCCGTTAAAGGACATGATTGCGCAGCCGGCGGGCCGCAATGAGGCCCAGGTCACTGGAGCGTGTCAGGTGCTGTCGTCGTATTACTACGCGGTGATGCTTGTGTCGCGGCCGTTTTTGATGTATGAGCTGTTTCAGCGGCTTACGGATGGGTCGTCGTCGTCGTCGAGCAGTAGGCCGGCGTTGACTTCGGGACGGTCGAAGCTGGCGGATGCTTGCATTGACGCTGCGAGCCTGATGGTGGATCCAGTCTTGGATTTGATAGAGAGAGGCATCCTGAGGGGGAAAGCGCCTTTGCTTGTGTGAGTACTAGTATTACTACTTTTAAATTGTACTTATAGCTGACGACCTGCAGATCATGGCTTTTTGCTGCGTCGCTTGTTCTCGGTGTTGGCCTTCTCGGCGGCTTCAGCCGTATCTTGGAAAAGTACACGCGCATGTCCATCCAAGCCATGGACCACCTCGCCCAAAACGACGCCCATGCGCGCCAGTACTCTCTCATTGCGCAGTCGCTGCTGACGACGGCATTGGAGCACCTGGAGAGACAGGACCTCCAGGATCGAATGCGGCGCACGGAGAACTCGAGTCATTTGTTCGGCTTGGTGGCGCCGGATGCGCGATCGCCGCTGAATAAATCTCCGGCGCCGATGAGGGATGGGAATATCGGCTTGCATGCCAGGACTCCAGATAATACGACAGCCCGCGCCGCGGTGTTGCAGAGTCAGAGCTTAGCGCCCTCGCCGCGGATGGGCGAGATGGATTCCATGTTCTTGGGGCTGTCGGAGCCGATGCTGCATACGCCGGATACTACGTATTGGGATGGGATTGTGGGGAATGATGACGACCCGAATTCGGCGTTGAATTTGTTTCCGTTGTTGGAGACGGGGGGAGGGATAGATTTGGCGCATTGGTTGTGAGTTTGGTATATATTATTCTAGAAGGGGACTTGTATATGGTGTTGTGTAACTGTCATCATATGAAAAGGGAAGCGATGCGATAGACGAGATAGCCGGGGGCTCTAAGGATTCGAATCATGGCTGGATAGGCTCAGCCTCGTGTAAACCCTTTTCCTCACGGAATGTGAAACAAAATAATGGGCATAGATGAGATGAGATTCGAAATAAAGATGATTAAAACGAGCTAAAAATACATGCTCCGTTGCTATTTCAGGACATGACGATCTGGCGTGGTCATGAGTAGATTTAGTCGAGCTGTAATATACGAAGAACAAGATGTCAAGTTTCATCTTGAACCAAGAGCTAGCCAAGTCTACGGAATATCTTCAAAAGACAAACAACCAGAAAGCTGGAATCCTTCGCTCGGATCAAAGCAGCAGCAGACTGTGGCAAACGTTGCATGTATTGTTGCGTTTATACTGAGTTCCGATAATGGCATATGCAGCAGCACTAGTCGGCCCGGAATAGCTTCTAGTAGTATTAGCCCATGCACCCCATAATTCTAGAATAACTGGGCTCCCCAATTACGCCCGTCTTGAATGCGGGGTGTTGTATCGAAGAATTCTTTATAACTGGGTTTGAGCAGGGCGACACGAAATAACACCAAGAAGCTATTTTTGGAAGGGAATTGGAACATATGGTCGATCAAAATATCTGACTGTCGATCTGCTACCCCTACAATAATCTGACCCAAGACAGAATCTCCTGCTCGTATGGGTGACCACTACTTGCCTGAATGAGTGCCAGCACTAGTACGCACTCACGTAATAACTCCATCTTGTTCATTCTTGTCAATGCATTGCCGACAAAATCGATTCGACATCAGCGCTATTCCAGCTCTACGCCTCAATATTATAGGGACTAGCAAGGGTAGGACCGATAATCCCTGCTCACAGCACAGCGACGCCAGCGAGTTGCCTCCTGCTGAAACGGGCAAAGTCGTGCAGCGGCGGACAGCAAGAATTGTTCCTATAGATGGAGAAACTGATCTTAGTCCGGTAGCTCTTGGTCCTGCCATCAGATGGCCGTTCCGCAGCGAGATCCAGGGACTCAGGAGTCGACGTGCCTGGACAGCGTCGCATCGCTGACGGCATATATATGGGACTGGCGCGGACGCTTTGTTTGCTGGAGCTCTTCGTGAAGGCTTGAGTCGACAGTTTGATTCTTTGTGTGATCTGGTAAAAGGAAAAGTACAAAGAGAAATATTCACAATGGTCAAGTACTCAGTTCCCGCGTCTATACTGCTGTCGCAGTCATTGGTGGCGGCTCATCTCTACGACTCGTATGTGAGCTTGTCGTTTGAGCTGATTGGTTTCCCTACATTTGCTGGTGAGTTCCATCTGCATAATATTTTCTTTGAAGCGTACAAGGACTGACTCAATTTTGTCATCTACAGGAACCAAGAGCCAGCCCAATGCCTTCTCACACAACCTGATGCAAAACTTGGCCGACCTCCAAGGCAGCGGAGTTGTCGTTCGCGTCGGTGGAAACTCTGGCGATCGTGCCATTTACGACTCTACCCTGACCACCGCCACAGCCAGCTCTTGCCCCCATGCCGACCCTGGCGCATGGCAATGCATCGGAAAGAGCTTCTTCGAGTCCTATGGCGGATTCCCAGCTGGCACCCGCTACTCTCACCAGTTCAACGTCGGCGCGTACAACTCCTCCGGATGGGCCACTTTGAAGTCGACGGTGCCCCTGGCCTGCAAGGCGCTTGAGGGCCAGCTTGAGTTTTGGGAGGTTGGCAACGAGCCGGATCTGTACATTGGAAGCAGACGCCCCAGCACCTACAACGCCGCCGACTACGCCGCCGAGTGGGTAAACACCACACAGCACTTTGAGAGCTATCTCAAGACCGCGTGCCCCTCGCTGGCCGGCACCATCAAGTACATTGCTCCCTCTCTGAGCTCCCCCGGCGCCAAGCTGAAGATCAACGCCATCTTCCCCGACGAAGGCAGCGCTGCCACCTCCAAGATCCACCAGGTCTCTGTGCACAACTACATGGGCGGCGCCACGAGCCCCGGCGTTACTCTGCAAAACACCCTCATGAGCCACACTGCCGTTGTCAACTCGATTACGAACCACGTCAACTACGCCAAGACGTCCACCATCAGCGCCGACTACATCATCGGCGAGCACAACAGCTTGTACGGCGGCGGCGCCTCTGGCCTCTCCGACGTCTTTGGAGCTGCTCTCTGGGCCATGGAGTTCTCCCTCTATGCTGCCTCCACCGGCGTCATCAAGCGTATTCACTTCCACCAGTCTGTGGGATCTCCTTACGCCGCCTGGGTTCCTTCAGGCACCCTCAACACCAATGCCCCGTACTACGGCAAGCTGGCTGCCAGCACCTTCTTGGCCAACTCCCGCACCCTTGATGTTCAGGTTCTTGCTTTGAACAAGGACGCCGACAAGGACTCTGGATATGCCGCCTATATCAACGGCGAGTTGAGCCGTGTTGCTGTTCTCAACTTGAGACAGTACAACTCGGGCAATGGCACTCGTTCTAGCCAAAACTACACCGTCCAGGTTGGCGCTGGTACTTCGTGGAGATCGCAGCGTCTTACTGCAGCTGGCGCTACCGACAAGTCTGGCATTACCTATAACGGCTTCTCTTACGATGCCGACTCCAACGGTCTGGCCAAGCGCGTTGACGGCCAGGAGTCGAACACGGTTTACCGGGCTGACAGCAACGGTAACATTAACTTTGATGTTCAGGACACTGAGGCTATTGTCTTGATTAAGAACTAAGATGATGTCTTTTTTACTTGTATAAAATTAATGGCGTGGGTTTGTTAGAGATGAAGATGACAGGCCTGACGCAATCTGTATATACTGAATGAATAAGAAATTAATTTGATGCAGTTCATGATAAGCTGTCCGCTAATGGATGTCATGTTTCTCTTAAGAGGATATTTCGTGAATTTATTATGCTACTCATTTTGTGACTTTACTGAATCAACACTTGCTTCTCCTTCTTCAACTTCTCCACAAACTCCAACGGCACCTTTAACGTCTGCGCAACAATATCCGGCGGCGTCAGCGCGAGCCACTGCGTAAGTGAGATGTCGGCCACGCGATCCGACTTGTATATCTCGATCCAGACGAGGTCTTCCGTGTCTGAAGTGTTTTCGATGTAGTGTCCTGAGTTGTCTGGGAACGCTGCGGTGTCGCCGGCGCGGAAGTTGAATGTGCGAGCGGCGGCGTTGCCGATGAAGACGGTGGCTTGGGCGGTGCCTTTGTGGAAGTAGAGCCATTCCGCGGCCTACATGTACATTAGTACGCAATTTTTCCCTTTAATCGCAGAGTTTGTTGATCATGGGACAGCAAG
Organism: Trichoderma koningiopsis; assembly: GCA_022985005.1. NCBI lineage: Eukaryota > Fungi > Ascomycota > Sordariomycetes > Hypocreales > Hypocreaceae > Trichoderma > Trichoderma koningiopsis. The sequence goes on from JAJPEM010000001.1 coordinate 6,696,026, forward strand.
TATACTCACGTTTGGATGCCAGTGCAGCTCTCTTAAAGCACCGGGCTTCAAGGTTACCAATGCTGCGGCTATCGTTTTGCTAATTGGAAAGTTGGTTGAGTCAATCTTATGGAGCTCGCCGCCGCTTCCACCAATCTTCTCGGGAGGGTGCTGCAGCGTTCGATAGACGAAAGAGCTGTCGCCAGAGAGCGGAGGGGACGCTCCAGTGACGTTGTGTGTGCTAATGGTCCCGTTGATAATGTAAGGATCGGCGGCAGGGATGGAATCGAAGATGGATTCGTCAACACCGAAGTTCTTTGCAAGGACTGAGCGAGGGGTATGGGCGATCCAATCGTCAACGTGGAACGTGGTACTTGGTCATGTTAGACTTGGCTATGCTCGTCAATGTATATATAGATCTATGACGGCGTGCTCACCCAATCTTGTCAAAGTCGCCGTCATCAAAAACCAGGAGAAATTCATTCTCGGCGTCAAGGCCTTGCACTGAGTGCGCAACTCCCTTGGGAAAATACCATATATCGCCATAGCCGAGTTCTGCAACCTCGTACCCGCCGTTCTCGTTGACGGCCGACACAGTTACGTGACCAGCATAGACGAAGCCCCATTCGGCCTACTTCTCGTGTTAGATAACGAGATGAACTCGGGCCCAAGTCAAGTCGTTCTCTCTGCTTACCACTCGGTGCCAGTGCAGCTCTCGAATAGCTCCCTTTTCCAGATGAAATTGAGCGCCTGCAACATCTGGACTTGAAGGAAGATCGGTGACAACTTGTTCTCGAACCCAACCGCCTTTCAAGATGCGAGTTCTGGAGTCAGAGAAGCTCCATTTGAGGTTTGGGACAACGCCGTTGTCGGTAGACTGCTCGCCCAAGTTGTTGGGATTCTGCAAGTCCAGCTGATGGTTGGTGCCGCCTTAAATCTCTTATTAGAACACCAGTGTCTTTGTTTTGAGTAGGAACATACCTGAAAAAGGTCCGCCCTTCCCATCTGTACTGATGGGCTCTCCATCATCAAATCCACCACTGTGTCCTTGGAGCCCAGGTGCAGCGGATGCGCGAATGAGGCACAGAGCCAAGGCAGACAGCAAAGTAGCCTTCATTTTCGAGGCAGGGAAAGTGAGAGACAAAGCGAGACGAAAAGACCGCTAGCTATGAATGGAATTGGAGCATAAGTATATTTATACATGAGTACCTACATGCAGACCTGTTGAATGCCAAGCATGTAGTTAACCTTGCGAGTAAGCGTCCTTTGGATGTAACCCTACGCTTTCAGCTCCCATAATTGCGCAATGGCCTCCATTGCGAAACATGAGCCGCCAATGGCTATCTTAACACTCTAGAAGGAACGCTAAAATGGCGGAATCATTGCGCAGACTCAGCTACTGGCTACACAGAACTGAATTAATGTTGCTATTATTTGTCATGCCTATAGTAACCAATATAGGATATTGTTACAAATGTAGGGTCGCAATATCGAAAACTGAGTCGGAACACCCTGCATAACAGAGTCGCAGACAACATGACGCCATTGCGCTGAATCATTGTATAAGTAGCAGTATATGCCTCGATTTGAGACACTGAATACAAAAGGACAAATAAAAATCTTGATTCTATTACTCTCGGGATGGATATATAACAATAAGAAGTAGTCTAGGAGAGAAACTTTTTGCGCCAACAAAAATAAAAAGATCTGCAATGCGGCTCACATCGATCGCATTTGCTTTATGTACCAATCCTATGATCTGAGTTAGCCAATTGTTCTGATCCAAACACAAGTTTTTATAAGCACTACTTACCGTCTCAGCCCCTCCGGCCATAACCTTGATGCCCAGCAATTTAGGAAGCAGCAGATCAGGCGCTTTTCTGGCATATGCCTTTGCATCCTCGCTCTTGACCTCCTTGTTGAAGATCAAGTTCTTGGGCAAGGATGGGTTAAGCACGGCAGGCCGACCAATGCCAACGATATCGCAAGCATCCTCTCGAAGCGCACTCTCCATGGCCTCGCGGCTGCGGAAGCCGCCTGTTACCATTAATGGTACATTTCTGAATTTACCACGAATCTCCTTTGCAAAGTCAAGGAAGAAAGCTTCGCGAGACAGGGTGCTGGCTGACTTTGGCCCCGAGATCATCTAGAGGCTGTTAGACATGCTTTATCCTTCCGATGTTATAAAAGCATAGAATGCTGAGAATCTGCCAAGTTTTGATGAAACTTACCTCTGGGTCTTCATATGAACCACCGCTAATCTCAAGAAAGTCAACGCCAGCGCCGGTGATCTCTTCCAGCTGCTCGATGCAAGCTGCGAGCTGCTCCTTGTTCCGGAAGTCTGCGCTGTTCAATTTGATGCCGACGCAGAAGCTCTTTGGAACAGCCTCTCTTACGGCCTTGATGATATCGACAACAATCTTGGCTCGTGCCTTGGGTGATCCGCCAAAATCATCCTCGCGATGGTTAGACGAAGGGTTTAAAAACTGTGACAGCAAATATCCGTGGGCCGCATGGAGCTCAATGCCTGCAAAGCCTGCCTCGGCCGCCAGCTTGGAAGTCTCGACAAATTGAGCAATAACTTGTTGAATATCCTCAACCGTCATCTCCTTTGGCGTGCCAAATTTGAGTGCAGAGGCGATTTTGGCGACAATTCCATCTCCCAGATGCAGCGGGATCGCGCTGGGAGCAATTGTCTTCTCAAAGAATCCCCTCTTACCGGCGCCGCCAGGGCTTTGCCGTCCTGGATGGTTGATTTGCATGATGACCGGAGTGCCATTCTTGGAGCTCGACTTTGCCCACTTTTTCCATCCAGCAAGAGTCTTTTCTCTGTCGATGGTCTCATCGGGGCTCACATCCCAGGTGCTGCCGAGATATCTGACATCCACTTGAACATTGCCTGTGAGGACTGATCCCCATCCGCCCTCTGCCCATTTTTCATACACACTGAGCAAACTTTCAGTGGGTTGATATTCTTTATCTGCCCAGTTTTCAGCCATGGCGGCTTTGGAGAGCCTGTTGGGGAGCGTGAGGCCGCATGGGAGCGTGATTGGCTCCTGGATCTTGAGATCGGAGACTGTCATGGTGGCTGATTTTGCTGGCTGACAGCGGCAGTTGGTGCGATTTTTATCGAGCTAGCAGATGCAATGCAGCATGTAAATACTCAAGGATCATCAACTGAATTCTCAAGTCTGAAATCTTTTACTTATAAACAATTTTTTCATCCCCTTATCAAGCACATACTGCGTCTGAATCGTGCCTCGGTCCAACCGTTAGCGTCGGCCTAGCCAGGGGTCCATCGCCAAGCGGGCGGCAGATCTTTAGCGGAGATCTTGTAGCGGAGTTTGACTTACAAATCTGCTAAAACTGGAAAGCGGAATGAGGAAAACGCCAGATGAACAAAGCACAAAGTCTGAAAAGTTGACTTGGCGTGGAGTGATTATTTGGCAATCTAGTTGCCGAATAACCGCTGGATAACCGCTGGATAACCGCTGAATGAGACTTCTGCTATCAGGCGGTCTGACGGTGCGTAGAGTTATCACTGCTGAGCTGCGCCCAACAGTCCGATCGCTAGGCCGTGAGAGTAATAGTATCGGCATCTGGAAGCGGATATGCAAGATCTTTCCCAGAAGCAGTCAATGCTCTGGGTAAAAAGTAGTCAATGCTGCTTAGGAGACTTTGCCGCGCCTGAGAGAGGCGAAGAAGAAATGAGCTCATCACTAGGCAGTTCAGAAGAAGCGGTACAGTACAGCGAGGTCACATATTGCATGCTGTATTGAAGCTGGAGGCTGTTATATGAAATACTATGCTTCCACTTTACACTTCATTTCCAGCATGTATTTCCAGAAGGGGCCTAAATTTGCATGTATGAACTTGCGCATGAATCTGAATAATACATGAAGCAATCGCCGACCAGGCAGTACATCTTACCTGTACTCCGTACTGCTACGACAATCACTATGCATATACTATCCTCTCTAATGGGATGGAATGAAAATAGCTAGGCGCCGTTATGGCTCCTGCATATGAGCCCACATTGTCTTATTGGGTTTGTGGGGTAAGGCTTGCGACAGGCCATAATCAGCTTGGTCTTCAGGGTCTGTTAGACGTTTATTACATAAAGTGTCAAGTCTTCATGCGCGGAACCCGAAAGACGGTTCATAATGCCCGGGTAATCGACGTTGCACATAGTTGATCGGGATTCGATACGTGGACCAAAGGCCAGGTGGAGTTGCGGAGTTCGGCACGCGGGACTTGATCGTAAGACGCGAAGTTTGAACAGCCATCGCCATGAAGAATTTCATTAATGCTCAGCCATCACCTGGGAGAACAGCGATTTCACCGTGTCTGTAGGGCTCAATAATTTTCGGCAACTCGCTTTGTAAGAGGGCTCAATAGCGCCCGGGCGGAGTTGCCCAGAATCCTCGATGTTCGGCCTATCTCTGCCCCGATATTGGTAATCGAGAAGCCTGTGCATCTTTGAGTCATCCGTTTACAGGGCTCTTCAGTGCTGGTAGTGAGATGGAAATCTGTTACTTTTCGAGATTTGATAAATTAGCCTCGGCTGCCTATAGAAATGAGAACCATGGTGCAGTTCTCGACGAGCGCTTCGAAACATGTCGCCAGTTCACAGGTGGGGTGAAGTCCATTACAAAAATCCCTTCTAGCATCGGCCTGAGTCATACAAATCCGCACGAAAGTCCAGCGCCAGTGCAGCGCCATTCCATCGCTTGTTCGACTGAATCCTATTCTTAGACTTGAGGACGACATAACGCATCAATATAGGTAGATGAGATGCTTAGCTAAACGTCGAACGATGCCGAGCGCCGAGCGCCGACTAGTTGCAGATGTGTAGAGATCATGGAATTGCAGTAGTGCCTCGAAATTCGATAGTGGGGTCTAGATTTATAATCTCTATAATGGCGCAATTAATACCACGACTAACTCCTTAGAGGCTCTTAAGGAATATTGATAAGAAGGCGTAGCCTCCCATCTTTCAACAGTCCCTATTCTTCCATTCCAGTAACAAGTGAACTAAGAAAAGCTGCCATCATGTCAAAACTCTTCTCTCCCCTCAAGGTGGGCAACGTCGAGCTTGCCCACCGAATTGCCATGGCGCCCATGACCCGGTACAGAGCCGACGATAACCACGTTCCTCTGCCCTCGGTAAAGGAGTACTATGCGCAGAGAGGAGCTGTTCCTGGCTCGCTATCCATCACCGAGGCCACCTTTATTTCTCAGCAAGCCGGTGGCTATGACAATGTTCCTGGAATCTACACACAAGAGCAGATTGATGCTTGGAAAGAGGTTGTGGATGCCGTTCACGAGAAGGGATCATACATCTACCTCCAACTATGGGCTCTAGGACGTTCTGCCAATGCGGACATTTTGAAGAAGGAGAGCAACTCGGATCTGGTTTCTGCCAGCGACGTACCAGAGGATGCTGATGCTGCCGTCAAGCCACGTCCCATGAGAGAGGAGGAGATTCTTCAGTACATTGAGGACTACGTACAGGCAGCCAAGAACGCTGTTGCAGCCGGATTCGACGGTGTAGAGATCCACGCCGCCAACGGCTACTTGCTCGAACAGTTCATCCAGGAGCTTACCAACAAGCGAACTGATCAGTGGGGTGGAAGCATCGAGAACCGAGCACGCTTCACGCTGGAGGTAACCAAGGCTGTTGTTGGAGCTATTGGCGCAGACCGGACGGGAATCCGATTCAGCCCATTTGCCGACTTTATGGGAGATATTACCTATGACCCTATTCCCCAATATGAGTATATTGCTGAGCAGTTGAAGCCTTACAAGCTGGCTTATGTACACTTGGTTGAGTCTCGCGAGAAGGGCAACGATATCACGCCGGTCATTAAGGCCTATGCCAATACTAGCCCTGTTCTTGTAGCCGGAGGATTCCAGCTCGAGTCCAGCAAAAAGGCCGTTGACGAGGAGTACAAGGACTACGACATTGTTGTTGCAATTGGCCGACCGTACACATCCAACCCAGATCTGCCTTTCCGGTTTCAACAGGGAATCGCTCTCACACCGTACCAGAGAGAGACTTTTTTCGCTGCCAAGCAGGATAAAGGCTTCCACGACTTTCCCTTTAGCGAACAGTTTATTGCACTTAAGGCACAAGCATAGATGTATAGCGTTGGGTCATTATTGTTTAGTCCATTAAATAAAAGCACATGTTAAACAAGCTTATTGAACTATCAACGTGAAGACTGCTATGAGAATAGTACTTGTTCCTGTGGGTCATCACTGAAGATTATATCATCGGATGTGGCTGAGTGACGATCGTAAGACCTGCCTTGCCAGAACCTAAAATAGGCGAGCTGAAGGATCCGTAGCCCCACTGAGCTGGGGTGCATGAGCGAGGCGAATGGTTAATGCGGAGATGATGTTGTGTCATCAAAGAGGCTTGCAAGGTTGATCATGGCAATTCCATGTCACCTGGTGGCCGGGATGTTGAGTATATAGTCCCAGGTAGGCCCGCGGCTGAAATGCAACAATACTTCAAAGACCAAACTACTTTACGTGACAAATATGCCTCTGTCAAACAATGAAGCTTTACAAAACACCACTGGAAAGACAAGCGAACAAGAAAGCCGTCAATTAGCTGCTCAAGCTGGACTTAAGTGGGGTAAAACTCCCAAGATAGATGAGCAGCCCTCAGAGCTACGAGACGACCATCCTGTCCATAAGATCTCCCTCAAAGAGCAAGAGAAGATGAGGCAGAAGGGAGTTAATCCTGTATTGAAAGCAGAGATGGATGAAGCATTGGGAAAAGGACAGTCAGGAGGAAAGTTTTGGAAGAAATACGGCACTACAAGTATGGGCCCGTGGATGGTATGAGAGTATTATTAGGAAGGTTTGACTGGTATCAATGATCATCTAGATTCCAACACTCAAAATGCTGAATGTAAGTAGATCACATATAAAAAGCACAGTCTGTAGAGAAGCATCAAAGGAGGTCATAATAATTCATGTTATTTATTTTCAGCGTTATTCATTATACAGCGCTAGCTTTTTGACCTCATCTACTTCCAGAAATGCGTTGACGCACTCGGCGGAAGGTCTGCTGCAGAGTTTCCAAACGTCGTGCTCTCTTGAGGCCCCAGGGTCAACTCAAGCACCCCGCCGTCAAGGAAGAAGCTGTGAGTCACCCATGCCTTGTTGTACGGCTTGCCGTTCAACTTGGCGCTCTGGATGTAAATATTGCTGTATCCGGCATCAAAGTTGATGTTACGAATGGTCGCCGTCTTGCCGGATCGCGGGTCGGTGAAGTGGACCTCTGGGAAGAATGGCGGGATGATGAGGTAGACGTTCTGTCCGCTCATGGGGTACAGACCCATCATGGAAAGCGCGGTGAAGCTGCCCATGGCACCCGAGTCATCGTTTCCTGGAAGACCTGTGGTGGTGTCGTTGAATTGGCTGGGAATGTATCTGTGCAAGTATTGTGAGGAGAGACCTGGTCTTCCGGCATAGTGGAAGATGTAGACAAGGAGATAGGCTTGCTCATCGCCTATGTAAAACAGGCCTGGAGTGTTGTGCATAAACTCAAGACGGCGCACGAAAGCGTCAGGACCACCCAGTGTTGTGATTAGTGTGGCCTGGTCGTGAGGCACGTAGAAGGTGTAGAGCCAAGCACCAGCTTCATATGTCTCGTGGCCGCCAGGGTTGAAGTAGCAGCCATTGAAGTTGTACAGGTCAGTACATATCGCCGGCTCTTGGAAGCCAAATGTGCCATTTAGGTATCGTGGCTGCAAAAAGCCTTCGAATCCACTGTCGGTGAACAGGCTGTAGTCTTGAGTTCCGGTCAAGTTTAGCTTAGATCGCGAGGTTGGGTCGTACATGTTCTTCCAGTTACCAGAACGTTTCAGGTATTTCTCTGCGTCGGCATGATGTCCAAGGTCGCGAGCCATCTCGGCAATGCAGAAATCATTGTAGGAGTATTCAATGGTTCGTGAAATAGAGCGAGTGAAGATACCATAGCCACTAAAGTCCCAGTCGTCGGTTGGGATGTAGCCAAGACTCTTCCAGCTCTTCAAGCCACCACGGCCTTCAACTGTCCAAATCTGGCCCTCAACTATTCAATGATATGCGTTAGTGTATAACTTTTGTCTACAGTTTAAGGATGAGAGGTTACCTTCAGCGTCAGATACAACAGCTTCATAACCAGTAGCCCAGTCGATGCCGTCTCTCAAACCTTTCAAGTAAGAGTCCGCCAACAGATTGTCAGCATTGCTGCCGCCTTGAGTGAACCCCTTGCAGAGGGACATGCGGCAATCAGGAAGTTTGCCCTCGTGACGATATACGTCAATGAGACTGCGAATCATCATCGCTTGAGCATGAGGGTCGACTAGTGTAAGCAAGGGGTGTGTGCTTCGGAAGCTGTCCCAGATGCAGTAGAACGAGTCAAAGTACGGCTCATTGCTCTGCCAGAGAGGGTTTTCGCCTAGATTCGGCATTAGAGACGGTAATATTCTCATTTACCCATACAACATATCATCTTACCAGTATAATCTTGTGGAGAAATCAGCGTGCGATAGATGCCACTCCAGAATGTCCTTTGAAGAGAAATGTCGACGCCTGTGTTGTCAATCTGGATGGTGCTAAGCTTCTTGCGCCATGCATCCTCAGCTTCGGATCTCACAGACTCAAAGTCATAGTTGGGAATCTCCTTTTCCGCGTTGCTGCAGGCTTGAGCGGAGCTGATGAATGAGAGTCCGACTCGAGCCATAATCTGGTTGTTGGCTGGAGGGTGGAACTGAACCCAGGCGCCAGCGGGCAGGAGTGGCTGCTGGCCATCATTGAAAGTGCGGAAGCTCTTGACTTCGGTACCTGCACGGTTGTTTACAAATATTCCCGTGTTTCGAAGCTGGGCGCCTCGGAAGTCTGTGCAGAAGTAGAGTTTATAGTTGCCAATACCAAAAGAGGGTCCAAAGGTACCATTGCCGGTTATGCGACCTGAGCGGGGGTCAACAGAGATGATTGCATCAGTTCTGGATCCCGAAAGATCGGCCAGATCGGCCAGAATCAAAGGGCTCAAAGGCGTTGTCCCATTGGCAGGAACCTTGGTGGGAGTGCCGTCCGTCGGGAATGTGAATCTGTACAGCGCTGTGTGGTTTGTAACCGTCATTTCGGCCTTGACCGATGTATTGAGCTGTATAGCAAAGTAACCCGGCTTGGCCACCACTGTTTCGTTTATTTTTGCTGATGCTCTCAGGGTGGAAGGGAAGTAGCAGTTGTTAATGTCGTCGTTTAGACAACCAGTCTGGGCAAACAGAGGAAAGTTTCCCAGTGACGCGCCCTATAGTGGCTAATTAGCATTGTCTGCGTCTATATAGATAGACGGCTATAGACTTACACCACCTGTTCCACTGTCGTGCATATGAGAGAAGCCGGTAACTGCGGATAATAGTTAGTCATATCAAATTCTGTTCGAGTGGTGACATTGCAAAGTGCGTACTCAGGCCATTGTCCGAGGCATAACCTCCCTGAATCTCCCCATTGCCGTCTGCTACAGCTTTTGCCATGCCATCTTTATTCGCATTCACTCAATCAGTATCTACTCTTGCCACTTATAAAAAGTTTTCTTGGCCCAATATACTCACATGGGAGAGTTGCGCCTGGGAAAACATGTCCTATGATCGAGTCAATACCGCGAACAATTGCATATCCTTGGAAGAGTAATTCATACCTCCATTGGCAGTGCCAATTAATGGGTCAATATAGTCAAGTACATCGAAGGAAGACTGCTGATCTGCTGCTTGGCTCAACCCAACCAGCAATGGCCAGTAGGCCACGAGTTGCTGGACGTGCATGTCGTGGTTGATGTATCAAAGTACCCGGAGAAGCTTATTGATATGGAGTTGTTTGTAGATAGAACAACTAGAGTGTATAGTACTAGAACAGGCCGTAAACAAGGGACAAGGAAACAGGGAGGGAGCCCTCGTGCCACCTGGGGAGGTGCTATTCACTTCGTCCTGAGACAAAGGCAAAGTCGACAGCTCACCCTTCAAACAGCACCTAAGATTCATGCTGCGGAGATTGCCGTTTATATAGTAACAATGCTTGGCCTCCTCTTGTCGGATATCTCACATCCATCTCCGCCCAACGGAACAATTCCAAGACATTTGCATCTCGTAGGGGAGTATTCGGCCAAGATTACTATCCTTCCCCGCAGTTCGATGAGGCCATCAAGCATAAACGTAGGCGGGGGAAGCCCAGGGTAATACAACATTGCTAGTAATGATATCTTGAAGTGGGAACGCTCGCTGCAGGTTCAAGACACCATGTTACGCTGATCATCCGGGGCCTGATCCATGGCTGTTGGTTCCCGGGGAAAGTCGTTCTTTTCCTGGTTGTGTGGGTAGATTGAAGTATTTGGAAATAGCCGTCGGTATTGCTTTCAAACTCACACGTTGTTGGTTCAGCGAAAAGATCTCTTGGTCAACACAGCGAGGATGGCGGAGATACTTTCGGCCAGGAGGCTAATGAGCATGGAAGTTGGAACTTCATGATATCATCTTTCAGCGGCTCTCCCTATACAAAAACAATGTTAGAGACCCACAAAGATGAACCCCTGTTTAAATCCGTTTATTGTGTACCATAGCTCGAATATGGTTACATGGGACTACAATTCCCCCTCATTTGTGGATCGCGATGTTTCTAATATGCAACCAACATACACAAATCTACAAATCTTGCCAACTGAAAACCAAGAGCTTTCGGCAACAGCCACACCAGGCAACAGCTTCTCAACGGGCCTCGGCCGCAGAAACCGAATACTAGGAGCAGTATCTACCCACAGCCAATGTTACCCGATAGTCATGTTATCGCGTGCAGGGTATCACAAGTAGGTAATGGTAATGTCTCGATCGTTTGGGGAGGTGGACAATGGTAATCTGCAAGCTCATCTGATCTCGCCGCGGGTGGGTAAAGGCCGAATTATTGCTCCCCTGTGCAAGGAAGCTTCAGAGCGAGGAACAAAGGAACATAGATAGGTAATCACGAAGGATGCGAATGCCGCTGGCAAGATCTGCATTTGAGGAGCCTTTCGAGCCGTCGGGCTCCGGGGGTAAGGGCACATGAGCGGGCGAGCTACTCACGCAAAGGGACAAGAACAAAAAGCAAGGACGGCTGTTGGTAGGGCAAGCTGCGAGAACAACGCAGTATGCATAAAATTAACCGACAAGGTTATCTAGGCAGGTTTGGCCTATGTGATTTGACGTTTTGCTTCATGTTGACAAGAGCTTCGGCATGTCTTCTAAATTGTCTATTATCTTACGCATGAACGAACTTTGCGCCCTCTTCCTAGCAATTTCCGCAGAAGCATTACTTGTAGCGGCTTTCTACGAACTTCAAGTATCGGACGGCACTTGCGCTAAATCCCGGCAGCCACATGCCAATCAAGGCAAGAATTAGACAATCGCACGCACTACTGTCGGGTACTTCTGTTAGAGTCATGGCACATGCCGGGATTGCAGCCCCGTCGGCGGGGAAACAACGCGCCAGATCGCGGGGAAGAAGCGGACGATGAATTGCATAGAAACGCAAGGGGCTCGTTGACAAGGGAAAACGGGATAGAGCGGCGTTCTGGGCCTCTGTCCAGGCTCATGTCTTATAAGTTAATTAAATAACTCCAAGACATTTGTACAAACGAATGATATTAGCGCCCACTGCCCTCTTGTAGGGCTTTGACATAGTTCTTCTTGCCTTCTTGCCGGAAATTATCACTGCCGTAGGTATTGGTGGCGCCCCGTACTCCTTCGCTCCCTTGTGCTTGTGATCCCTGTACTGCAGCGCCGGCGCAATTTGCCAACGGCAGTTCAACGACGGCTAAATGCTAGAACCCCGGCACCAGGTCATGTACTTTGGCAGGCCCGTAGCTGCAACAGCTTCCCGGAAGCTCCCCGCGCTGGAATGAGACTGAAGTTTTCTAGGATAGATAGATGCTATCATCTCGTGAGCGTAATCATTTGGATGAGTAGCCGAGTTCATGATGCTCGCTGCATATGTATGTCAATCAACGAACGTCTTGTGAGATGAATTTATCTTAACAAGATTGGATATAATCTTTTATTGCGTCATGAAATTATGGTACAGCTAAGCTCATTAAAAAAATCGTTTTATGGTCCAAACACAAATAGCTCCTTCATCGAGTGGTATAACCTCCATCAATCACAATATCAGCTCCCGTCGTATATGAACTAGCATCGCTGACGAGATAGACATATGCGCCCTTGAGCTCCTTGGCATCGCCGTTGCGTCCCATGGGGATCATGCTTCTCCATAGCTCCTGTGTCTTCTCATCGATAAAGTCGGACAGGCCTGTGTCGATGTAGCCCGGCGAGATACTGTTGACACGAGCAAAGTCGCGCCATTCGTTGGCCAGCGAGCGTGCCAGATGGATGCAGCCTGCCTTGGCGACGTTGTATGAGGTTTGTTCTTGAGGGTAGTTTGCGACATGGCCAGACATTGATGCGGTGATAACAAGGGAGCCGTGGCCTTGCTTCTTGAAGTGCGCGCCAACGGCCTTTGCGCAGTACGCTGTGCCGCTCAGATCGACCTGGATGACATGGTCCCAGTCGCTGGAGCTGCCGTCGACAACGCCGCTGTTGGCTGTGGCACCGGCACTGAAAAGACTTTTGTTAGTATCCGATTGTGCAGCAGGCGGAAAAGGTCTAGAGAGGGCTTACTTGGCAATGAAGGCATCAATCTTGCCGAAATCAGAAACCACCTGGTTCACAAACTTCTCGACGTCCTTGTAGTCGCTCTGGTTGACCTGATACACCTTGACCTTGATGCCGTATGCCTTGGACAGCTCAGCCGCGTTCTTCTCGGCGCCCTCTTTACGCGACGAGTAGGTAATGGCAAGATCAGCGCCCATCTCGGCACAGCCTCGCGCGGCTTCGATTCCCATGCCCCGAGGGCCGGAAGCCCCGGTGACGACGACAACCTTGCCCTTCAAGCTGAAGAGGTCAAGAAGACTGTTGGCCTTAGGGATTGGCTGAGGCATTGTGGGCAAGATGATGTGGATGTCTGTTAAGGGGTATTGATCGATTTGATTGAACTGCGGGAGGTGAGACGTGAGACGGATAGAGAAGGACGTGGCTGCTGACGCGACGTCTCTATATATATATAGGCGATTGAGCCGGATGCGGGCTTTTATGGCAATCTCAAAAGCCTCTTTTTGTCCCGCTCTTTCGTCTCCTCATCTTGCTCTTCTCCTCCAAGCAAGGCACGCGATGGGAAGTTCCGGGGCGTCGCCCGAGTGGATAACGCCGGAACAGCCAAGAATCCTGCTTCTAGAAAACGACTGGATGGCAGAGAAAGGGTGGGCTTCACAGCAGAGACAAGAGGCACCGAGAGAGACCGAAACAGCTGGTGGTGAAGAGATTATGATGTCATCTCGTGATTCGTGGGCCAAGCATTTAGCAGCAATTCTTAGTTTCGTCTAGTTGAGCAATTGTTGCATACCATTCAATGGCGAATCAAATGTAACAACCAAGCTCCGTGTATAAGAGCAGTCTATTTCCGCTTGTGAGTACCCCTCAACAATGCCAGTCTCGCAATCCGTCTTCCCATTTGCTCTGATTGTCCATGATTTGTCCATGATTTATCCACGACTCTTTTAAAAAGTAAACTCGTCACATTATCCCCGCCCACTTATGCTCGCAATCGCGATGCATGTCACCACCGGCTCCACGCCCAAAACGTCATTGTTTGTCGCTGAGCGGCTCCGATCCGCAATTGTCTCCATTACCCCACCTGCCCGATCCGTGCTCCCGCAGCAACCGCTTGGCTTGGCTACGGCGAAGTGGTTGAACGCTGAGGAAGTGATAAGTTGTTGCCGCGAAACTGCTGCTTTGTTCGAAATTCGGTGATGTGTTGCTGTATAAGTTGACGTGAGCTTCCTTGACTGCGATTGCCACAAGTAGATTGTAGATGATGCTGGAGCCTCGTGAAACGATCAGTAACGTTGTAGAAGCAGAAATTCGCTGCGCAGAAGTGTTGTAATTAATCTTGGATAAGTTGCATTAAATAGCTCGCTCTCTAGTCCATAAAGAAACATTACCAGCTTGTTTTCTTCCATGTAAATTCCTGATAACCCTGGGTATATGCCTATTACCACTCCATATTTATTATAAACTTCGCCGTATAGCGATCTATTATCGTTAGGTATGTTACGGCGACGAGATGAGTGCCGCATCTGCTTCGTTTATGCACTTCGCCCATTCCCCGCAGTAGCGGGTTTTGGAAGCGTTGCCTGAAGATTCTCTTTTGGAGTGTACTTGCTGATCTTGCGGATTTGTGCACCCTTGAAGTGCAAGATGAATGGCACAAGCGCAAGCAATATCGTGACGCATCCTAATAGCGTAAGCGACCACTGAACGCCAATGCCTTTGAACATGTAAGATGCAAAAAGAGGAAACACCGCGCCGAATATCGAGCGTAGAAAAACGTTTGCCGCGAGTGCGGATGCTGCGAGCTGTTCAAAGTGTTAGCGACGACAGCTTGGGCTTGGATGATACAAGTCAATGATGTTGATACTCACCATGGTATAAGCGTCAATTAAATAATTGAACTGCTGGAGAAAGACGAGAGAAATGCCAAATCCAGTGACTGCGCCGCCGATGACTGGCACGATCCAGTGGACTTCTTCACGATAGCCTGACCAACCAAGCCAGAATAATCCACCTGCGAAAAACACTCCGCCCACCATGGCTTCCGGCAGTCGCCATTCTGGTATCGCCACACCGTTGTTTGCCTCCAGCTTGCGACGGTACCTCGGCGCTCGAAGGATCATTACGACAAGAGTGATCGCGCAGCCTACCACAGCGCTCAATTCAGGGAGTCCGCTCACTCCAGGTCTCATGTGGTAAACGCCCTGGAAGATGAAAGAAAAGGCCGCCAAGAAAAGATAGAGAAGCCCGTAAATGAATCCCGCATAAAGACTGAGATGCCATGGTTAGCTATTCATATGCTACTAAGCAAGAAAAAGCGCATCTCTAATGCTCATACCTCATAAACAATACGATTGGCTCAACTACGAGCATATGAAGAGGCCGTAGAAAGTAGCGGTTGAGGATATCCTTCAAGTTAACTTCTGTCTCTTCCAATTTCGAATGGATAGCCCAATTCTTCGTTTGTTGTCGTAGTCTCTTTGCTTTATTCGTCAAAATAACTGGAACATATGACTCGCGGAGAAGAAATACGTTCAAGACGAGCGCCAAAGCGCACATGATACCCGCGATATATTGTGTCCAGCGCCAACCCAGATGGCTCGCCACAATAAATCCGCCAATAAAGGGAGAGACCATGGGACCGATGAAAACGCAGAGAGTGAAAACGGTGATCTGTAACTTTATCAGCTTTAGATGGGCCTTCTTTCATCAGTACGCCTTACCGCAAGCCCACGGGTCCTATTGTCGAAAAGGTCCGCACAGATAGCGCCGCTTATGGTCAAAAAGCTCACTCCGAAAAATCCTGCAAAGAAGCGATTGATCATGACGCTTTGAAGGTCTTTAGATACTGCGACTGCAAACTGGAAGACCATGCATCCAAAACAACCAACGAGAAGTGGTGTTCGGCGGCCAATGAACTCGCTTAGTGGTCCCCATATAATCGGACTATAGTAATATGAGCAGACGTTCCAAGGCTTGTGGAAATATACTCAAGAAAACATTCTCCACGTACCCGAAAACAAATCCCAGAACGTATAATGAGATTCCCAATGTTGCGACTTCGGATGACACTTGAAAATGTTCTGCGATTTTTGGGACGGCGGGTGAATATATGGCGCTGGCGAAAGAGATTGCAAAAGTGGTATAGCTTATCACAGCGTGTATAATGATCCTGTACTTGTTAACTCAAGCTGATATGTTGCGTCCACTCTCACTGACCTGGTGCTCATTGGCCAATTCTGGGGATGAGTAGGATCGTCCGGCCCATCAAAGTCGACCAGATATGCTTCGTTTTCTCCAAGCAGCTTCGGAGGATGGGGCTTCCCTCCGCCCATAGACAGATAGCCTGATTTGAATTCTCCATGCCCGTACGCTGTCTCTCTAGCAGTGGTTTGATCCGGCTCTTCATTTGTTTGCGTCCGAGTCGAGGTTGAGTCCTCTTGTTCTGAATCATGGTGGGCGTCGAACCGGGTAGAGGGTTCTTCGTGGCGAAATGACTGTTTAGAAGCATCGTTTTCGCCGTATTCCTTTTTTTCGTCAACGGTAGAGGACTGGCCCTCTTCGTTTTGGTGCATCTTGGCTACCTTTTGGTATTACCAGTGAAGCGCTCTATCCGATTGCGCTCAAGCACTCGCTCCTATCTCCAGATATATGTATTTGAGCATGGGTTGTCGAGAAGCCTACGTCATTGGCGAACGGTATATAAATATAATGTGCCATAGTCGGTTACGTCGTTTATGTATTTGCCAATAGCCCAGAAAAAGGGTTACAATAGAGAAACTAGATACCGCCATCACGTAACATGACAATTTTTTGCGAAGATGCGTGATTACCAATCTAGCAAATGCTCCCTACTTACAGCTAGCATGCAACCGTCAAACAAGGCCTCGCCCAGCTGCCGTATAATACTTCTTTGTTAGTGGTAGATTAGCAGCGGGTTGGCCCGTGTTACCAAGCCAGTGCTTTTACCTAGGTAAAAGGCAACCGAAGCTTTTTCCCAAAGGGGAAACATGATGCTGGTAGTGATATCTAATTGGGGGTAGTGAGTTGCTCAACAATACGCCCTGCTAGACACTGTGCTCGGGTTTTCGGAGACTTGGGTTTTCGGAGGCTCGGATTTTTCTAATAGGATGCCTCAATCTTCTTAATAACCCATAGAGCTATTCGTCATGTTAACGCTTTACCGAAACTGGGATCTTGCCAAAAATCGAAAGGTAGCACTTCGTGCGTTGTCGATAGTCTGATCAATACGGTATTTCAATAATGCCATTTTAGATCAACGCCCAATACTTCCCACCTTGATGTTGATGGCCAAGACCCCATGACATTGGAATTGTCGCTTCGTATAGGTATCTGCATGACGAGTGAAAATATCATAGATGGAGCGCGACTGTCACGTCAACGTGCAGGATTGGGCGCCTTGTAGAGTCTTCCTGAAGGTATAAATGTTAATTATCGCAAATACTATCTCGATTAACGGCCTTTTTCTGGATGCATGACAGCTATGCCAGATCTACGTTCTCCATACGTGTAAAATAATTGGGGAGAAAGCGGCTATGATCACTTCATATGTAGATTAGTACGGAATATATAAGTGGAGTAGGCAGGGTTACTCCTTTGTAGAGTGATTCGGCTAGGTTCTAGCTTGAATGAAGTCGACAAAGTCGAACAAGCTCTTCTTATAATGCCTTTCCTGCGTTGTTCGATCCACAGTCTGCATTCCGTACTGTGGCGTGAAGTCTCCAAATTCCCAGTTGTCGACAAAACTCCACGCAATCACGCCAATTACTTGCACACCATCCTCCCAGATGCTCTTCAGCATCTCACTCATAAAGCTCAAATAGTACTGGCTTCGAGGTGAATCAAAGAGCTGTTGTGCCAGTGGCAGTGCAGCTTCATTCTCGACGGGAAAGCCAAACTCGGTAACGATAATTGGAGAGCGATACGTATTCCACAGGTATGACAGGTAGTGGCGTAGATAGGTGGGAGTGATATAGACATATGTTTGACTGGCGTATCCGACAGTCCAACCAAATTTCCCGCCCCAACTCTGCTGCACGCATTCAGGATAGAATACGTTGGATGGGGTGTTTAAACAAGGTGACTCGCTCGCGGATAGAGGTGAAATAACAGCTTATTGCCGGCCCCGAGATTAGTCCGCTGCTAAGCAACACCTTGAAGCTCCTGACGAATATTTCGGGAAAAGGATTGGATTCGGAAAAACTTACTAATAGTATACGCGTCGGTCCCCCAAAAGTCCGCGGTGCCATTCATATAGCTCAGATCTTCTTTCGTAAGAGGAACGTAGTCTGGGACTCGTTCTTTGTATACATCAGGATAGTCTTTGCCGAGATAAATGGGATTGGCAAAGATTGCAAGTTGGAAGTTATTGAAATCATTGGCCGCCTCTACGTGGGAGGTGTTCAGTGGATCAAGAGGCACACCGAATAGATTACTGTTTTTCATTCCAACTTTGCCTGTACCGTTGATCTGATCGTGATAGAAATGGTATAGCTGGGCATGTGCTTTGATCACTGTATCCACAGAATGCCCATTCTGACAGTAAACAAATGGTTCGTTAAACCTGGCAATAGAAATTAGTTTTTCGTCGTAGTGTACCTAGCTAAGAGTCTAATTCTTACGTGACCCAAATAGGAACCTTAAAAATAGAAACATTAGTACAAGCCGTCGCTTTAGAATGGGGTTGGGTTAAACTAACTCGATCGGCAAAATGTGTCATGATAATCTTTCCATAATGCTAGAGAATAAAGAGTAAGTAAAGTAGATGTTGATAGATGGCTTGGAATTCGACTCACAACAAAAGATTCCAAAAAGGTCTCATTTTGATAAGCGCCGTTATTATAACCCACTGACGGTTTGTCATATAAAGATGAGAAATTTGCGGCATAGAACTGCAATGGTGTATCAAAGTGAATCAACGTAACAACGGGGAGCATTCCTTTTGCTATAACAAAATCGATAAGATCACTGAGAGAGGAATAGTTAGTCATTGGCCTTCTAAGACGAGTGGGATTGGAACAGAATATGTCAGATTAGATTACCTGTAGTGGTCAATAGCCTGCTTGTTAATAGGTGAACCCGGAACAGCAAATGGTAAAATTCTAGTCCACGGGATCGAGAATGAGTAGTATTTTACTCCTATAGCTGCCAGTCGCTCAATATCCTGTTTGTATAGGTAGTAATTTTCATTCGTCACGTAATCTTGGCTGGCGTCGTTTTTGGCGATGATATCGGCTGCAGATGGCGCTTTTCCTTCGTGGCTAACAGCACCTTCGATCTGAGCAGCGGATCCAGATACGCCATATATGAAGCCATCAGGAAAGTAGTAACAGTCTGTTGGACCAAAATAGTCCCTTGGTGGCAATATAAGTTCGGCACTTGGCACTGGTGTCGGCGAAACGGTCGTACTATAGATGCCAGTGAATGTAAAATTGGTGAGGAATGGGCGCGCGCTCTCCCATAGCGCACTCCATGAGGCACTCCCATACTTATCGTGGAAATCGGTCGCAGTCACAGTAGCGTTGGGATCCCAGCTACCCCAAGTGGTTGTGGCAACCGGGGGGATCAGAGTGCTAAGAGCAGAGAAAGGAGCGGCAAATGTTTCTGTAGAGGTAGGGGAGGGAACAGGAATTGCATAGCGATAGGTTTCTGACTGGGTAAAGGCAAAAGTTGAGAAGGAAAATGTAGGAGACACAGCGGCAGTGGCAGAGCACTGCGATCTCGCTGTCGGACCGGTCGTGAGAACATATTTCTCTTGAGCGCTCACAGACGTAGTAAAACAAGCAAACACCGACAGGAGTATTTTGCCCCTCATTATGATGATAGGCAATAGTAGAAATGCAAAGGGGTTAGTGCAATAGTAGAATGCGTGAAACATCTTTTTTTTTGGGGGGGGGGAGATGGCATTGGCCCTTTATATAAAGGATAATACGAGGTTTCACAGACACTTTGTTAACCAGCAATACAGCATTAACGACGGTTCCAGTAGACACTGTATCCTCTGATTAAACCTTGTAATCAATACATCAAGGGGCGAAGTTGAACAGACCCTGCCATGCTAATTCGAGATAATTGACAGCTATCAATACCAAATTAACCATCTACACGAGATCGACCGTGACGAGCAGTCGATCAGGAGATGAATTTCGCCCAATCACAATGCCGGAATACTCGGCATTGATCGGAGATGAGTTGCATCCAATCACAATGGCCAGAATACGCGCGCTAACCTAAGCGTATCCGGAACTGCGGTGTATAAAGAAGCGTATAGGCTTACATGTAGATCCCTGCATATTGATTCCCTGCAAGTAAGCTTCATTGTTACGAAGAACAACTGAGTTATAAACTTGAGATTTGAAAATCTTTATGTATCAACAAACTAGTGCTATAGTAAAGTCACGAGAAAATTTTGAAGTCTCTATGTTTTGGTGTAAGCTGTTAACTAACATAGGCATGATGAAACCAGCTGGGGCATGTTGGCCACAAAATGGTCCGAACACTTGTAATGCTCCAGTAGCCAGACTTCAGTAAAGGCGATTAAACCGATTATGAGACCTGGAACATGAAAAAGGAAGTGCCTAAGAACTAGGCTAGGGCGCGGGCTGGTCAGCGTTGACCTTGAGCTTCTCAAATTCATTGTCACCGAACGGTGTGTACATGTTCAGTGAGTCATCCTGCGGCGCCAACTGCGAGCACCACCCCTAGGTTTAAGGACTCGGGATCCTGATTGACATTGTTTTCTCGCTACTCTTTATAGCGATTGCCTCTCGATGGTCCGAGCTGGAGCTGCTCTTGGACGCCGAGCGGCTCTGCATGTCTGACCTTTCCGAGTCTGAGAACCCTTGATCAGATTTCAGGGTAGTATGGACGTCCTTGATCACAACAAAGACGTTGGTCCAGGTGGGTATCACGAACTTTGAGCCGTCGACCGAGCCGGGGCCGGCCAATACCGGAGAGTCCGATGGGCCCGTCAGTGTAAGTGACGGATCCGGTGCTGAGCTTGGTTATGGTGGAAGCCTTCACTGTTCTTTTTTTTTAATTGTGTAGTAAGCAAGGAAGGTCCCTAATTTTAGTTAATAGCAGCGCAAAAATAGCACTCCGAGAGAGTCCGTACATAGCCAATTACAGTACGCAAGTACAGAACTATCCCCGGACTTTTAAAAGTCGGCGCCGCAACCCATGTATAGTATAACTGCACTACCGCTGTGTATTCCAAGGCCGGACTCCTGCTACACGCCAATCAGGGCTGAACAGCCTTCTTGCCGAATGTTTTCAGGACAACATGAAGCCTTTAACTATAAAATGAATTGGCTTATTTTGCTCAGACCGAGAAAGATAGAGGCTCTTGCATTCCAGTTAATTTCTTGCGCAAAAGAAGCACGAAAGAATGTCAACAAAGCATCCCGTCCTTATTATTGGAGCAGGCATCGCCGGCCTGGTCTTGGCCCGAGTCCTCCAAGAGAAAGGCATCTCGGTTAACGTCTACGAGTCCTCGCCACGAGATGCCTCCCAGGGCTACGGGATCACACTGCGTTCGTGGGCGTACGGCCCGTTGCTCGAGCAGCTTCATGTCCCTTTCGAAGAATTCTGTAGCGCTGTTGCAACTGATGGCGCCGTCGGTGGCCGAGGCGATATAAATGCTACTTTGCATGATGCACTCACCGGCCAGCCACTGGTTCAGGCAGCTCCGGCCAAGACGGGCAGTCCTGGAGGGGTTCTGTTTCGAGCAAACCGCAATCGGCTCAGGACGTTCCTTTTGCAGGGCGTAAATTGTTATTTTGAGCATAGTCTTGTCTCCTTGGACGCGGCCGGCGAGGGAAACCTGGTGACTGCCCGGTTCAGCAATGGGGCTATCGCTACCGGTTGTGTATTGATAGGAGCGGACGGCGTTTTTTCAAAGGGTATAATCACTATGACCTTTTCTTTCTACGTGATGAGACTTCGAACCAGGCTGACTTCTACGCAGTGCGTAGGACGTTCCTCCCTACTGTTGAACCGTCCATTGGCTCTACCGTGGTTTATAACGGCGAGCGGCGGGTTGCTAGAGCCGAATTCGACTCTGTGATTGCTCCACACATGCCACACACCAATGTGTTCGCGGCTGTGGCGGACAATGCGATGGTCTCCCTCACCGTCACAGAGGTCACTAGCACAGAAGTGACCATGACCTGGACATACACCGGACAGCCGGCTGGAGTTGAAACCCCTCCCGTCAGCGAGTCTCCCGAGGGCTTGCAGTCCACCGTAGCGAATGTTTTCGCTGGTCTAGGCAAGATGGCACTCCCATTCTCAATAGCCTTGACGCCGGATCAAATTCGACAGGACCGACTCTACCACTGGCTCATGCGAACCATACGCCTGCCCAGAGATGGTCTCAAGCAGATGGCGGCAAGAGGCGTTGTTATTGTTGGAGATGCAGCCCACGCCATGCCCATCTTTGCTGGGGAAGGAGGGAATCACGCATTGGTGGACGCCGTAAAATTGGGAGAACATCTAAGCATATCGTGCTCCTCGGCTAGCATCGAAGCATTCTTTGACGACGAGTACCCTCGATGGCAGGAGGCATGCGACGGGTCTGAGAAGCGCACCCTGGCCCTCCACAGACCGTTAAGCGTGTGGAGGACGCTGGCGGAGAAAGCTAAGGAGCATCATTAGAGCGCGTTATTGTTTCTACCAGAGATTTTTGCTGTTGCGGAAGTGTTGGTAAGAGAGAAACAGTAAGATTGAAAAAGATGCTCATTTCATTAGGTACGGAATATATATGTTTCCTTAAGACATGTCAAATATAATACAGCAATCACTCTAGCTTAGAAAATCCCATCTCCTCCCAGTTCTGCAACACCCGATTCTTGATATCCTGTGGATATGCGTGTTCAAAATCAGCAGTCTCCCAATTTGGCCCGGTAGTATACTCGACCGGCAACAGAGCATCTGATACGACTTTGCCACCTTGATGCGCGGGGCCATTGCCTTCTCCCATAAACGGAATGAGGAAGAAGCCTTTCACATCCTCCCAGTAGTACTCGTCCGTGCCAGGGCGACAGCGAGTGGAGAAGGCCCACAAGACGTCCTTATCATTGTACACATCGATATCATCTCCCACAAGAATGAGACGGTGAATAAAGAAGGCTGCCTTTGACTGGAATACAAGGTTGCCAATGCGTTCAGAAAATTCTTTGGGAGTGGTCTTCATCGCGCGCAGCTTAGCTGTGTCCACTTTGAGCGCGACCCAGATAGACTGGCCCATGAATGGTGCAAATGCATCGACAATGGGCAACCCGTCATTTTGACAGAGCTTCATGATCTGCGCGGCTGCGAGAGGGCCGATCATAATTTGCTAATCGGTGAGGTTAGTTTCGAATAGAGGATAGAGAGAGTAGGGAGGCAGAAACAATAGAAAAAGTTCCAAACGCACAGTTTCATCAGTTAGACGGCCATGCATACAGAACAAGCGATATCTCCGCATTATATAAGTGAAGTGAATCTATAGTGATAGTAATATTCTTTTACAAAAAATGAAAAATTACTTACTACTTGGCAGCATTATCTGGCGGTCGGAGTTTAGTCTCTAATTTTAGCTGTAGAAGCAATACCGGCGCAGTATTAAATTTCTTGCTTTAAAATCCTTAGTCTAATGAGGCAGTTATTTATCTTTTGACAACTGTATTACCCAGTACATTAGATGTAAGGTAAATAGAAGGGCTATGAAAGGTTGTAGACACGTAGTCCACAAAGTGTTGTAGTACTGTATTGATAGAAAATTTGAGACAAATAATTGTATTTATTGCGTGCCTCGTACGACTATCATCGCGAAAAAGCTACAGCGCCGCAAGATCAGTTTAAACAGTACCATAAGACGACGACTTAGACGTTTAAGAACTAATAACCGCCTTTTTTATGTCAACAGGTAACAGGTCTCCATAGCTGCATGATTTTTCACGATCAAAATCTGGGACTGCCATGGGGCCTCTGTGGCATATGAGCTACCAATAGCAGCCAGTAGCGAGCATAGTTAAACGAATCGAGATGCGAGACCGAAGCAGTCGCCGTATTAAGAAGACTGTTGCTGTCAGATGGGCATGAAGTTCTGCACATTTTTGC
Source organism: Trichoderma koningiopsis (assembly GCA_022985005.1). Lineage (NCBI taxonomy): Eukaryota > Fungi > Ascomycota > Sordariomycetes > Hypocreales > Hypocreaceae > Trichoderma > Trichoderma koningiopsis. The sequence continues at coordinate 6,719,818 of JAJPEM010000001.1, forward strand.
AAAGCCTCATCGTTCTCACTATGCGCACTAGATTGTGGACTAGCACGTTGTCACTTTCACCTACGTTCCAATGCTGCAACAACAGCTTAATTTAGGTTCTTCATAGCAATCTAGTTGATTAACAGGGCGAAAATCCGACACCTATTTATTGTTTACATATAATTATAAACGATGCCTGTCCTACATTTCAACTTGCCTAGCATATTAGTAATCCCTTGTGTGTTAGTTCGCAGCGCATCCCGCTGTCGCGTCATCTTGGTGAAAATCACGACTCGGAAATCAGATTTAGCCGATATTCATCGTGCTTGTGACAACGCCAATCGTTCAATAATATCGCATGGCTTTATCTAGGTTCTGATAAGAGATGACATATCTCATTTATCTTAATAGTCTTCACAAAATAGAATCGAATTCATTCTTAAAAGTACCAAGATCTAGTACTAAAGCCGCAACACCCCGCGATTACCATATTCAGTCGCTGCAAGGCGTGCTCATTCATGTAAGTGCGCAATATGTTTAGTACATCAACCTTTTATATACTCTACTTAATCACTAAACCCCGCAGTTCACCATATAGCTGATCGATCACGATTGAAGCTCGGATGCCGCCATCGAAAGGAATACTGGCGCAAGGTGCCGATGTTCCGAACATAGTACAGCAAAAGACGTACATTGGCCAAAGATATATAATACACAGGACAAATAAAATTTGCCAAAGTCGTAACACGCACTTGAGCTTTTTCCGAAATTAATTGTGTCTAGAAACGTGCCTATTGAATCACCATCATAAAATGTCGAATACTAAGACAGTAACGCAGTTAGGTGACGAAGTCGGGAGGCTCACGCTGGCATATGACGATGCTATCCATCAGCAGGTAAACTACCAGAAACATACACAGCAAGAAGTAATGCATTGTCTAATTAGTTTGACCAAAGTATCAATATCACCGGTATCTTCCCGTCTACGACGAAGAGACTCGCTTTGAACCAATCCAACCATTCGAGTTTAAGGATCGCGGACTGGGAGCAGACAAGGCCAAATCTGCCCTTCTTTCCAGCAGCAACTCAGAGCTGAAAGTATATAAACTCACTCCAGTTATCGGTACTGAAATCCGAGGCCTTCAGCTTTCGCAACTGAACGACACTCAGAAGAACGAGCTTGCCCTGCTCATTGCTGAGAGGGGAGTGGTCATTTTCCGCGACCAAGACTTTAAAGATATTGGCCCAGACAAGCAGAAAGACTTTGCCAAGTATTTCGGGCCATTGCATGTTCATGTAAGTGAATTCGCTTTTACACATATATGCCTATGTACAATAAGCGGATATAGTAATTCTAACATCAATGTCACTCAGCCCGTTGGAGCTCATGTCAAAGACCATCTCGAGTTCCACAATATATATCTAGGCCCCGATAACGAATACCGAGCGCGGCAGCGAAGAGAAAGATTGACCACTACAGGTTACCACTCGGATGTTTCTTATGAGCACCAACCGCCGGGTATTACCATTCTTACCCTGCTGTCTGTCCCACCAACCGGAGGCGATACTGCCTGGGCGTCACAGACTGCAGCATATGCCCGCTTGTCTCAGCCAATCAAGACTCTGCTAGAAGGCCTTCGGGCTGAACATAGTGGCTTCAATCAAGCCGATAATGCGCGACGGGACGGGAAGCACGTCAGACGAGAGCCAGTGAAGAGCGACCATCCTATCGTGAGGGTCCATCCGGTGAGTATACAAGCACTAATGTTTCCATCATTACAGCATACCATAGCTTACAATTGGACTATCTGCAAAATAAAGGAGTACTAAGCTGACTATAATTTTATTTAAAGGTCACCGGAGAAAAGGCCTTGTTTGTCAATAAGGGCTTCACGAAACGCATCATTGGCCTTCAACACGAAGAGTCAGACGCCCTCTTGCAGCTGCTGTTTAATGTAAGCGACGGCCCCCAAACTTGCCGATGCATGCTATATCTTCATCCCGCTAACCGTTTAACCTTCAATTTATAGCACATCGCGCTGGGGCAAGACTTCCAAGTTCGGGTCAAGTGGGAGGAGGGCACGGTTGCACTATGGGATAACCGCGTAACTGCGCACACGGCCATCTCAGACTTTGACCACCATAATCCCCAGGAGGGCCTCCGCCATGGGGTCCGACTGACAAGTCAGGCGGACAAGCCGTCGGGCGTCAGTGGCCTGGAGTCGGTTTGGTAGAGTAACGGCCTTAGTGGCTGCTATGGCTTAAGGAGGCGCCGGAGACTTTTCAACCACAGCGATAGTACCGCATTAAGAAATATGTCGGAGGGGCTGTAGGAAACGGGAAACCCGATCCGGAGCTCCATGGAGAAGGCAAATTTGTCTCGCAGTCGACGAGTCGACGTCAGAAGTTAGCATGCAGCACTAGGAGGATAGCCCTACGATTTCAAATGTAGCATGGGCTGATTAATGCCAGTCGTTGCTCGCCCTAGCCATTCCACCGGAATAGATGCTCTGGTCGATTCCGTGAAGCCTACCTATTCGGGCATCGCGCATTTGTCATCTGAATTGCCCTGGAGAGATGCACAGTGCGTCTCATTAGCCTCCCTGGAGAGGCTGACCCTGCATCCCTGATGCCATCCCTGACTCGATTTCTCAACTGAGCTATATGATCCACACGTCCTATCTTTATGTAGCACTCACGGATTACTCTGAAGATAATGCCTGCAGGACGCAAATATCTCTGACGATACCCTCTGCTATACATCTATCTTTAACAGCAATAAATTAAAAAGGACAACTGCCGAAACTCAGCTACTTATACTCTTAGTAGCGGCTGACGATTTAAAACAGCCTCCGCGCCGAAATCACATGACCAGCTCAGAGGGCTAATAAGCCGATAACCCGATGTTCATCTACGAAGGCAAACCCAACAGCGACATCAAATCAGATCAAACCTTGGTCAAGATGGAAAACGCAAATTCGTATAATTCGATTAAAAGCCGCCAGAGAAACATTCTCGGCACATTTTCATTTCTGCCGCCATTGGTACCGGATGATGGAGTTGTCGCCGCTGCCACGCCCGAGAAGGGCCAGCCTCCCAAGAGAAGAAAGCAGCAGATATTACGAGCACAGAGGCATGTTTAAAGGTGATTTGGTGTAAAACATTCAAAACAAAGCTGACCATCTTATAGAAGCCATAGACAAAGGACAAAGGATTATATGAATGCCCTCGAACAGGAAGTCCTACGTCTCCGAGCAGAGGGCGACCGCCTGAATGGGATAGCCACCAATTGGAAGAAATGTGTATTGGCTTTGGTTGCTACAGCAGATGCACCAGTATTAAACATCCATCAGCTCTCACAGTTCGGCCCAGGCATATTCCTGTGGTCGGTATCGAATACGAACGAAGCGGCGAGCTTGATCCCCAGTGACGCTTCTTTACTCTTGGGCAGCCCATATCAGTGGCAAGCATACCAACAACAGCCAATGCTATATCCCAGTCTGGACATGCTGCCACATATCAACATCGAAGATGCCTCTGAAGAGTTTCTTTTGAGGAACTGTCAGTAACCGTACTGCACTCCCTGGCTTTGGGTTGTTCGCTAACCATCTGTTTACTTCCTCTAGTCTATGAGAATATTATCCCGACACTGGATGTCACAGAGTCGACTACCCAAGGATACGTCAAACACATCTTGCCATTGGCCTTCAGTAATCCAATGGTTAGAAGTGCATTTCTGGCAGCATCTGCAAGCCACATCCAGATTGCCCAAGGAGCAAAGACCATGGTCGACAGACTCAGCTACAGGTCAACCGCGATTGCCGAGCTGAGACACGTCTCGGCGCGACCAGAGACGGACTCTTGCGCGCCTCTCGCTACCATCTTGGGCTTAATGATTGATGACATGATATGTGGCCACAGGGAATGCCCTGCTCTTCTAAAGCTTGCTGAGTTCTGGGTTCATAAGGATAGCCCTTTCAGCACTGATCCAAGCGAGAAGGCAACACGCAAATTTTTACTCGACCAAGTTCAACTGTACGTCTCAGATTACAATCTTAATTTTAATACAATCTTTACTAACACAACATTCTTTCATTAAAAGGCTGAAAGCAATTGTCTGTCCCTTGTACCAATTCAACAAAATTATCAGCAAAGAGGGCACAGCCGCAGATGGAAAGCACATGTTGTCGCTCAACCAAAAAGATCTATTCGACATCTTCTCTGCAATCGAAAGCGCAGTGGCGCAAGCATGTCATATCTATACACTGCCGGTCTCCAGTACTCATATTGAAATCAGCAGTCCAGGCTCGGATTCATCTTGTGATGACCTCAACAAAATGCTGGACCGGCTCCAAGCTACTGTGACTAAGATACCCCCGTACGCGTTGGGAGAAAATTCTTTAACGTGGGTCTACTTTATTGCAGCATCAAGGAGTAAGCGACTCGATCACAGCGCTTTCTTTGTTGCGAGGTTTGCAGAATTGTTACAACGTATCGGACATGACAGAGTAAATGAGTTATTAGCTGGACTAATATGACGATGAGAGTAACTAGCATTTGTACATGTATATAATTTAATATTAAAAGTTGACACAGTTTATTCAAGGCAAAATGAATCCAATATCGATTTGTAGTGAAAGTATGTGATATAGATGGAAGCTCAAGGAGCAAAACCATCATTCATCTTAATCAAGCCTAATTGTTGCAGCGCCACCAGGCCAGACTCTTCGCCTGTCTCTTCTATGATTTTACCATTCTGTAGCCTATAGATTGTAGTTCCAGAAAATCGCATCTCTTTGCCAGTGTTGGGCTCAGGCAGACTCCCAACAGGCAACTCGTGGAATGCCGGCCCAGTATGCTTCCCCCCGCCAAACCACCGCGCAACTACATAGTCGCTTTCGGCAATGAGAGGAAACGGGGAGAGCAATCGGAATGAAACGTCCGGAAACGACTGGGGAGCTTTTAGCATATCAAATAGCCCAGCCCATGTTAAAACTAACCTGCTTGAATCTGGATATGACTTCCTTGGCGGCAGCTTTACCAACCATTCGGCCATGCATGGGGTAGAAGATAGTTACGTTGTCGTCGCACAGTTCATCGACAATATCGGCGTTCCCATTGGTCCAAAACTCCTGGAAGTATCGAGTAATCACTTGGCGATTTAATTCTGGCACAGATAGGGCCTCCATCTCAACGCCCAATTGGTATAGCTGGCGGTCCAAGTTGCGGTGAATAGATAGTAGTAGAGGGTAGTAGTTGAGTAGCAGCTGGCTACTTTCGACGGACGATTAGTCGGACTTGTTCCATGTTATGAGAAAGTCTAATTGAAGGCGTTCGCTTAGGTCCATATGCCGACAAACGCAAGGGTTAGCCCGACACAGGCAGCATCATTAGGCCGACACGCACGTTATGAGTATGTAAGCCCACGTTTACACTGGGCTGTGGCAAGTCGCCGACTGGCTAACGCGTACAAGGCTAGGGTTGACAGGTAAACTTGGCGAAACCTTATAGAAATGATTGGGAATAGTTGCCGTTGGGGACTTGTGAACTAACCCTGACGCTATTCAAGCAACTCGGCTACGGCGGAGCTCAACGCACCAAGATAGGCCTTAAACAGAAACGGCGGGCGGGAAGATGCGGGGTTACGGATTGCCTCAACTGTCCGCAACGTTTAGAGCTTTCTAGTGTGCTAATGAGAGAGAGCTTTTTTTTCTTAGTACTGTAGCATACTAAACGTGAACCTCTCGCAAATAGATGCCTATTATTGCGTTGCTTCGTAATTCTAGAGCAGAGATGTACCTATGGTATTCTGATGAGATGTATTCAACGTATAGAACAGCTGTAATCAAGTAACAAAGATGTATCAAGAAACGAATAGGTATCTGACTGCGGTTCACGTTAGGCATGTGGAATTATTGCTCTTGGCTGACAGCTATAGCTGCAATACGCACCTAATACGATGACGCCAGGCGGGTTTGCCACACTTTCGGTTCCTAGCGATATTTCGGGGACCATCGGGATGGATCACCAGTCTGGCAATGAATTTTAGCGTGGCAATCATTTCTCCCTTTATGGTTAGCTGCTTTGAAAGCTATTTCTCCTTTAGCTTAGCTCGTCAAGCTTAGCTCGCCTGCGTAGTTCGCTTGATATGCGCAATGTCTTCTTGTAAGACTTTGACCAACAGGTTTTTGATGCGTCTTCAGGGCTAAGCGCCCGTCAGAATACCAAGGTACATAATTAACTTGAAATCTGTTTGTGTAGATCTTGAGATAGAAATACTATCGTGCAGTAAATATAGCTTTAATAACGTCATTGAGCGCAAATAAAACTCACTCCGACTTTATTATCGAACAAGCCAGCAGGCAAGCTTTAACAGAATAGCACAGAGTCGTTATCCGTGTGAGTTGTATTCAATTTTTCCACAAGAGCGCGAATCACTTTGACTGGAAATTGTGTTAATTATCCTAGCCAGCGGCTTTGCGGCAGAAATTTCATTCGTATTCACTCCACACTTCTGCGGCGATATACCTATATCTGTTCAATGAATTGCCTGCCTGTTTGCATGACTAAGATTGTAGGTTAATTATCTCCTTTTTTCTTTTGCCGCTTAAGCGGAAGAGCGAAAGCGAAGTCGGAAACCACCTAGCTCTCTTCTTCTCCACCCTATAATGGAAACCTGGCGTAATATGCAGCCGCTGTTTCTATAACTGCACAGGGCGGCCATTCCTATAACGGGCTTCAAATCCGAAGATACAAAGTACTCCGAATATTGTTTGCAGAAAATGATTCCTAACAGAGGGCGTGGTCAGCACTCCTGGTCACTGGGCTGTGGCGGGACGTTGCTTCGGAATCCCGTAAGCGCAGATCTCACCAAGCTCCTATCATGATGTTGAGGCTTTACCCCTGGCCCCAACAACTTTTTTTTAGCATACTAGAAGTATCAAGCTTCAAGTCTGTAATTACGGCTATCCAAAGAAGCTTTGAAGCAATACAATAGCAATGCTATAATTTGAGTTCAATATTGACGGTTGTATTGGGTATCTTCATGAATAGTTTAACAATAATAACCTTCCGTAATGCTACGCACCACTTAATGAATAAAAATAGAAATCACTTTCTCATCAACACCCCTTCGGATCAAGATGAACTGAAACGTCTCAAAGCGCAGCAAAATATCAGTTCAGTGAATATGCATCCCAAAATGCTTTTCCCGGTCCGTAGAAGAGTTTTTTAGACCACAGAAACTTTTCTAGAAAGCTTTCCGTTTCCTTCCATGCTGAGGGGAGAGTACCATATCCAGATTGGTGAAGTAGTAGTATGTACTCAGATCGTGTCACGCCCAGCTGAGCGAATGTGCCGCCCACGATCGTGCACCAAAGCATCGCATCTCTGTTGGTTTCCCACGAATTACTCTTCTTCGTATCTCGTAAAACACGCAGTAAATTGGCGGACATGTGCGACGGAATAAAGTGGCCCGCCCATACCTCCGAAAACAGAGTATAGGTGCAGAGATATAGTGCAAGTATGCAGCCTGCCAATACTCCACTACTCTCGTCTGTTGTCAAAAAGTGAGAGTAAAGTCGAGATTCTATCGATGCCTGATGATTGTCTAGGTGGAGAAGAGAAGTTGAGTCATCCAGATCTACGATCGATGATTCGCGATAGTGCTGCAAAGCATAAATGTCTTCGACTACCTTGACCAGGTCGCTTCCGAACACATGTCTTAGTGACTCGAATCCCGGTGGCAGCATGTAAACAGATGAGAGAAAGGGATTACGGCCCCAGTGAAGCTCTGGGAAGCTGTCATGGGAAAATCTGCGCTCGGAGCCTATAAGCCAAGCCGAGTTCAGATCTTGCCAGAATATTGCACTGCATGGGTTAGAATGCTGATCCAATAATACAAAAAGGAGGACTTGGCTCAGATATTTACCGCTTGATGCCATCGTGAAGGTGGATGAGCTTGGAATCGCAGAAATTCAGCAGTTGCATGACACCAGCCAAATGCATCTCCACTCGAGGTTTGTTCCCCAGTCGCCACTAGATACTGTCTTAGCAGTGAAAGGCCAGCAGTTCGGGGGAAAAAAAACTACTAACCTCTACTCCTATTAAGAGTAATATGGCTCCTATCATCTGTGAAACAGCGGGAGGATCAAGGGAAGATCCGATCTTTTGGTTGATGTGTCGAATTGTTGTGTTCTTGAAAGTGGCACAGTCTTGCGTGAAATGATATTCATTTGCGGCAAATGTTAGGGACAGCATAATAGCATTTGACAGCGCCTCATCGTTGAAGCCATCATGAAAAATCTTGTTAAATTTTTGGTGGGCGGTGGCCTCTGAGAAATTGCACACCGGCTCCAAAGCTTGTGATGCGGTTCCTAGGTGTTCAAGTGTTAGCCTTGGCCATTCTTATAACGAGACGCATACCATACTATTTCCTATGAGTGACTGTAGCCGCACAGAATTGCTAATGGCAAGCGATTGCGTCGAGCCGAATGATTGGATGTCGATCGATGATTTGGCGTCATGGCCCTGCTTTTTCGCCGAGGTATGCTGCAACCTATCGGTTTTGAAATGGCGAAAATTCCCAGTCACCTCTGTGAGCTTCTTCTTCCGCCCTTCCAAAGACTTCTTAGCGCCATGGCTTCGAATGACCCGCTGGATTGATTTAAGTTTTACGGTGTTGGGATCTTGGAAAGTGATAAAGCGGAACTTGTCTTTGCCCTGTTCCGTATCAGCATTTTCCTCAAGGGGAAAATCCTGTGTGTTCGATTTAGTATTGGGCCAGTCGTCATTAACCATCTTCCAAGTCACACCAGAGCCCGCCCAGCTATCAAATATTGGTGGCGTGTTTTCAGAATCCAGGAGAATTTGGTAGAAAATGGGCAGCTGTAGGCTCCTGAGATTGTAAATGCCGGCTGATAAAAAAGATATCTTGCTATCAAGTTAACTTTAAAGATGCTTTTACAGGAACAGAAGTATGAGCGGAATGCAGGCGCGAAAGACACGCCATACTAACACGATTATAACCAGTACGGGTAAATAATTGGGGAATAAAAAGAAAAAATAAACTAAGTCCAGCGCCGTGCTAAGCCCTAGCGACAGCCGGTGTTTGGTCCTGACTCCGCGGCCACGCCAGCCGTGCTAAACCTCTATAGGCAATTTGACAGCAGCCTCTATTTACGTCTTCAGAGTAGCTCAATTTGCCGACGAGACACAGGTTTAGGCCGAACTTGTACCAGGCTCCATTGAGTTATTTGTCAATTGCTCGTGATCCTATCATGCCTGAAAAGCTGCCATCGAATCTCCTGACGCCATTCGCCACTACACGAATAGATGCCCATCAGCTTACGGTGTCGCTTCAGCAAGGCCTCCGGGGGCGGACTAAACACCAGAAGTGGTAGTCAAGACTATTTCGTCAACGTTACCCGGATAGACAGGCTTCTGGCTAATGTCCTAGAATGTGGAATTACTTTCGGATTCGGAATCAGGCCGTAGCACTAATCATCAACAGGAGAACAAGTGATACACCAGGATTCCTAGTTGGATTGCACTATCTGATATCTTTTTTTATAGAAACAGCTACGTTTCTTCAATCATTGGTGCATGGATAGCCCCCAAGTGTAATTATAGAGAGGAGAATAGAAATGGAATAATGATTCCTAAGCTACCACTTGCTCCATCGTGGATTAGTTTACGCGTATGGGTCAAGTGAGTAACAAGACGTTGCATTCGAGTCTGCAGTATGATGATGAACTCAAACTGTATGGAACATACATGAGTCGACGACTTACCTGATGTTCCATCATTGTAGTCCAAGGCTTATGCAAAGAATAATATACGCGGCATATCTGTCTGCCAATCTTAGATGTAAGCCGATCAGGCGTTTCTCTACCATATCTTTGTAGTATATTCGGTTTCACTAATTGTAACTTGTCTAAGGTCAATTTTAAATACGATTAAAGAGCTAATACCACCTGCAAATCGTTGCTTAGATGTATTATATCTATAATTTGCCGCACTGTACGTTCCGAAAGCGAGCATTCGTTGCAAATATTAAGAAAAAGCTGACCAGGTCATGATATATGCATAGCAGCTGAAAAGTGATAGTACTGCATCACGAAAAGTTTGGACTTCTGAAGAATTTATAACGTGGAATGTGACCAAGTGGTTAACATATTCATGGATTCCAGCCTTTATATAGACTCACGATCTCTCTTTGCGATCTTTTGACTATACTGATTTGGAAAATTCGCTTCTCTACATTCTGCATAATCCATATTGGTTTGCATCATGCCAAGCGGTGGACGTGCTTCGCAGCAGCTGCATGCGGATCCAACCATCCACCCAAACTTCTCATACAATCTGAAGTCGCATGTGGTACATCATTGATTGGAAATCGGTTGCAGAGTGAATTACAAACTTTGGAATGACTGACGCCTTATTCGTGTATGAGACTGCAAAACAGCTCTGCAACTGACATCGAGTCATCTAAAACCGCTTATGACATAGATGCAGAGGTTAGACCTAGCACTAAAGCCAAAAATGCAGAAAGTAGAATTATCGCTTAGGCGTTTGTAAGCAGTCGGCTTTTTTAGCTTTATGCCTTTTCCGATCATGGATTTGTCACCCAGGCCTTTTTTGCTAGAGTAATTACGGCACTATGATGACTCGAGTATGTTTTATCAATATCTCGGTTGAACATATTGGCGAAGAGAGAAATCTTTGTGTATACCAAATGGTAATACAAAAGAAGTGAATTGACTTTTGAAGTGACAATGGTCATGTTTCGTTAGTGCAGACAACGATGGGAGGGGGCAATAGATTGCATGTGCACCGTACGGTAGACCCGAAATCCGAAATGCAACAAACTATGAGGCATGGTCGGAACTGAATTGCGTAAAACAACCGATCAGAGATAGAACCTTTTTTTTTTTTTTTTTTTGCAAGACTGAGCTTATGTCATACGGCCTACGATTAAAGTGCTTATAGCTACTCCGTATACATGATGGAAACGCCGCTTCCTTACCCCGAGTAGTGATTTATAAATGGCGTATATCGGAATCAGGTTTTGCTAGCTACTACCTTCCATATAGCTCAATCAGAGACGAGTGAGCGTATCCATTAATTTACTGGTTGGATAGTAGATTAATCGGCGTGAATCGGACAGCCCGATGCTTTTTATCCGTCTAGTATTACTGAAACATGTCTAAGGCTAACGGAAGTTGCCCACTGAGTCGAGTATAGAGAGTATACAGTAGAGAGCCCAAACAGAATCTACCAAAAGCAAAGGTAAGATTAGCTTGCCCTTAAACCCCTGATAGGGTGCTACAATCCATGTCGATAGTAGTAGAGGTAGTTATGGTAGCTGTAGGTACTTCTGATAGTAACTTGCAAGTGTTAGCTTGCGGCGTCAGTATGAGTAAAGCAATGCTTCGTACTCGTAACGTAACATAGGCAGGCCGGTGAAGCATATGGTACCAAAGAAAGATTATTGGATGTATGCACAAGCAGCATGGAATATAAGCGGCTGGTATGTGAAACCATGGTGATCAAAGGAACCCTCACCCAGGGCTTACCATGACCCCCTATCGCCTATGTTTTCTTCATGTCTTTTTTCCCGAAGCCGAGATTTAGAACAGAAAGAGTAATACTACCTAGTTGAAATGGGCTTCCCAATCTAATGATCGCCGGTGCAGTAGATCTTACAGCATAGTCAATGCCATGGACTAGGCGTTCACTAGTAGCCGGGCGTTGGCGGGGCGCTACCGAGATTCCGCTGTTGAGATTCCGGAATCATCGTCTATACCATGTATGTCTTAGTACTACTTGGAATTCTAATTAACCAGGCTGCCGGGTAGTGATATGCATTGGCTTTGGATGGATCTTACCGCGCGCTTAAGTATCTAACCTTGAAAGGCATTTTCCAATCCGGAGAGTTGTATAAATTAAGGAATTACTGCACTATTAGTGCAATCTGTTCAGCTACTTGATCTTTAGTAGGAGTATACGAAATAGGCAAATATTACAATAAAACATTTAAACTACGTATCATTATACAGAGCTAAAAAACCTCTGTGCAATAAAAAGAAAATCTTATCCATATCTATACTTCCTGTTAAGATCATGTTCAAACAATTTCAGGCTTGTGTTTCTCGCCGGATAGAAACTTAGTCAAACAATTGCCATATATGGGCCTCCTTAAAACTACTGCTAATTCTGTAGTGGCCACATTATTGGATAGTGTCGTATCGGCTACTTCAGCCCGCATAAGAGGGCCGAGCACATGGTTGAGTTCAACTCAAGAACGTCAGCATGTTTCCGATATGCAGGCGATGCAATATTGCTTCTCGTACAGTGTGGTCCGCGGCACAGTGTGAATCTCGACATGGTTACTGGCTCTTTCTTTTAAGTGCTGACAGCCTCTCGCCAAAAATACCTGGCGCCTTCTCGGCCCAGCTACAGCGGAGATTTATACCGTTATTGAACCCCTACTAACACCGATTATGTTTCCGTGGCTATGGCTACTAGGGAGGGGAGCGGCTCCTCCCTCCAAATTAACCCAAGTTTCATGCTGTCACATGTCACAAGAAGGGAGCACAGCACAGGAGCTGTTGTAGCCCTGGCGCACCTAAACATCTCGTTGGTATAAGTTTCAAGTATCATTGATCCTCTAGTAGGCCTGTGATTGGGACGCTTACAACAATTGGGATTAGGATGGAGTTATTGCTGAAGCAGCCGAGCGACTCATCTAAGAATGTGCTCGGGCAATAGTAAGATGGGTTTTCTGTTCAACTCAATAGTCGGGAACATTACGGATAGAGGCCGCGGGCTAATGTTCCCCCTTTCGCCGCATCTATAGTGTGAGTTGACGCAGCTCTCTTCAAGTCAACTCTGCGAGCCTATCAATTACCAGCGCCGTTCTCAAGATTGGGCGGCGAGGCTTATAATGATCCAGTAGTACCTAGAAACTCAGTCAACGTCCCAGGAAGCTTCGTAGTGTTGGGTATCGGAACCTCTAAAACTTTTTGTCACCTCTGTATAACAATTATCACAAAAAAAAAAAAAAATGTTTTAGGCTCAAGATTATTAGTATTATCAATTATAATAAAGCATCTCTTATATAAATCGCCCAAGTTCGGCGATATAAATACGCATATTATTTTGGTCTTTCATGGCTTCCCGGGCTTTGCGTGATCTCCCAAACGCTGCCTTTCCATAAATGTTATCGACCTCTTTTCTCTTAAAAGACCAACTGCTTTTACTGCAACATTTCTCATAACATATAGTTTCCAAAATGTTCTTAATCAGCCTTGTACCGCGAATTTCGAGCGGGCGCGCAACTTGCTTCCGTATTTGTATAAAACGAATGTCCCCGGAATGCCCCCAACGCTCAAGCCAGCTAGCACGGTAACGCCTTTATGAACATCCAAGTTGATGAATAGAGGCCTCGCATACATGATGGCGCCGGCAGCCATAGCAGCTCTGCTGATATCGTTTCCTGCAAAGAGAGAATTTGCGTATGTCGGGTAGGAGAATGGGATGTATACAAAGAGCGCCTGTAGAATCCAGAACATCCCGATGACAAAGATGACAACGCCTATGAGTGGTACAATCCAGTATATTTTCGCATTGGCGGTCCATGCGAACATGAATAACCCGATCGGAAGGAGGACTGAGCCGAATAGAGCTGGAACGAGGCGATGTTCCTGCTCTCGAAGGCCGTTCTTTATGTTGTCAGGGACCATATACCAGTAAAGATAGCAGATATATGTCACAAGGCCAATCGTAGCTCCGACTTCGCAAGATAAGAATGCCATGCCAGTCTGTCCCAGATTGAACCCATAAAAAGGGGGGAAGACCAAGGGGAAGACTTCGAAGAAAGTGTAGTAAACTCCATAGAAGAAGGCCGTATAGATATTGACGAATAGGATCGCAGGGTCCTTGATCATAATCTCAATCGGCCTGACGAGTGCGCTAACTAAAATCTCAGAGGCAGTTAGATGACGCTGGTCAATCTCGCTCTGAGCTTGAAGCCTGGGATCGCCACTCAGTTTTCGCAGGCGTTTTGCTCGTCGCATCAATAGGTTTGCAGCTGAGGTCTCAGGTAAAAAGCATAGCATCACCACAAGCATGAATGAGTTCATCCATACAATTTCCCAAAGGGGCCACCGCCATCCCTTGAACATTGCAGCAAAGCCACCAATCAACGGCCCAATCGCCGGGCCACCCCACGCACAATAGACCCAGAAAGAGAGCTGATAAGGCACATAAATCAGATCGTACATGTCGGCAAATGTCCCCCCTCCGTTGGTCAAAGCAGGACTGCCAAAGAACCCCTGGAGAGATCGCAGCACTAGCAGGCCGGCAAAGTTATCCACAACTGCTGTTGGAAAACTAATGCCGAAGTAGATGATGAATGTCACGTAGTAGACCGGATTCCGTCCAACCATAGGGATCTCGCTGAGCGGCCCAAATACAACTCCTCCTACTCCATACCAAAGAACGAAGAGCGCGAGTCCAAGTTCTGCTGCGATGATGCTAACGCCAAAATGTTCCGATACCCCTTCGACTGAGGGAGCATATATAGATGAGGCACAGTAAACAATAGATGTGTATACGCAGATGATTGTGGTAATCAAAATCTTCTTGAACGACGACCAATTATGTGGATTTGCAGGATCATCGGTAGTATACCAATCAACAAGAACGATACCGTCCGATGTCTTTCGAGGGGCAATTGGTAGGGATTTAGTGCGCTCAATTTCGAGTTCCTTCTCTATTTTCACACGTTCAGTGCTATATGGTATAGTATGAACGCTTCTGGCTGTTGTTACGGTTCTAAGACTCTCGAGATTTGTCACATAACGCTGAAGAGACTCAGATTGAGACTCAGATTGCGATTCAGAGTCAGAGTCAGATCGAGCTCGAGAAACGCTGGTATTTCTTGCCGTGCTGGCCTCTCCTGGCGCAGAGGAAAAAGAGGCATGGCCCTCGTTGCTTTGTTTCTCATGTATCTCGAGCTGCGCAAGATATAAATCGGGCAGTTTGAAATCAGGCTTCTCTTCGGGATATTGGAGAAGTTTGTTTCGAGTGAGGAGTCGAATTGCCTGGCCGAGAGGCGCCTCTCGAATAATGTCGAGCATATTTCAGAGCAGTTTCATTTAAACCGTGAGCTGAGAGTCGCCAACAACTAAGTGATACAATAGAAGTTACGTGTTCATGAACTTTGAGAATAATTGAGAAGTCGTTTACTGAGACTACAACTCTTCGCCGACCTCAGAAAGCACGCGAAATCTGCATCTGATATAGTATAGAGATGGGCGCTCTAAACTTCATTCGAATAGGAAATTTCAAGAGAAATTCAATATCCTAAAATGAATTGGCAACAACGTTATTTCATTAGGCTTATAGCTAAACTCGTAGAAAGCTCCCGAAAAAGCCGATCTAATGATCTTATTCGACATTAATATTAAACTTTCGAGCTGTTGAGCTTCTCTACCTACCTATCAAGATTCGAGGTCACCCACTAAGAGTATCGGGAGAAAAAAATGGATTGGAGCGATAGTAGAAATTTTTATCTACGATATATGAGAGCCTATTGGAGGACAATGGCCTTAGGCAATTAAGTTCATATGTATGGCAATGTTTGCAATCTTCAAGCCGTCGGTTCAGCTGTCGGCATCCGGCTCACCGCGAGAACCCCGAATAATATGGACCACGGTGCGGGAAGCTCTCCATTACGCGCATTCAGCTTCTGCTCCGCACGTGCACTCTCTTCTGGCATGAGACTAGAACTAATAAGTAACTGGCTTTTTACTTAATACAGGTACGGTATATTTAAGAAGGGAACGCTGCGGTAACATGCGTCATCACCAAAGGATGGATGCAGCATTGCACAGACAAAAAAGAAAGGCATCGAATTGCTTACACTCTGTCCGGGCGTTTGTCAGGTGGGGTTGACGGCAGCTATTCTATACTACCTAGGTAGTAGGTATGTATTGCCCGCTACGTCACTCGCACAGGGTCCAGCCAACATTAGTAGATCAAATAATCACGCTGCAAGGACGGTGTTGATTTGCGAGACACACTCAGCTGGGCGCAAATACATAACACATACAGGCACTAGTTGGTCAGCTCTTTTGAATAAACTGCAATAGGGAATATCCCTATTTAGGACTCGCTCAGAGGATAGCGACAGTATATCGTTGAATCTCGAGTATATAACTATACTGCCACGGCAGGATTTATTAGGATGAAGAAACTAATAAGACATAAATCGACTCTCAGATTTCTATAAAAAGATAAATTGGATTGATATCTTCACTATAAATTCCCTGCATAAACAGCCTCCTGTACACATCATACTCACTTACACACATCAATGCCTTCATTCAAAGTCTACAAGGGCTCTGCCGAGGGCATCCAAGAGGGGCAGACCACAAGGCCCAACTTAACAGGCGACCAAGTTTTTGTTAAAGTCTCGGCATCTGGCCTATGTGGCACAGACCTACATTACAGAGCGGCCGGGATAGCGCTTGGCCACGAAGGAGCAGGAGTCGTTCAAGAGATTGGACCAGATGTCAAACACTTGAAAGCCGGTGATCGCGTTGGATGGGGATACCAAGCTGATTCTTGCGGTCTATGCGAACAATGCTTGAGTGGAAACGATGAATACTGCTCTGATCGAGCAATTTATGGCGAAGCAAATTTGGATCAGGGCAGTTTTGGAGAGGCGGTTGTCTGGAGAGAGTCGTTCTTGTTCAAAATTCCAGACACCATGTCAGACGCGGACGCAGCGCCGCTGATGTGTGGTGGTGCAACCGTATGGAATGCTCTACACAAATATGGCCTCTCGTCTACATCCACTGTCGGAATCATGGGAGTCGGTGGTCTGGGCCACCTGGCTATCCAATTCGCCTCTAAGCTGGGTATGAACGTGGTGGTCTTGTCTACCAGTGACTCCAAGAAGGACGAAGCTCTCAAGCTGGGCGCCAGCCGCTTCGTAAACACGAGCGGCGCAGAGGCCATTGACATAGGTCCATCGAAGCTTGATGCACTTGTGGTCACAGCGTCTGTTGACATCAAGTGGGAGACCTACATGCCTCTTCTCAAGCCACAGGCGATGATACTTCCTCTGACCGTTCATTTTGGCAACTTTTCTATGCCACATTTCCCCATGATCGGACAAGGATTGCGAATCCAAGGAACGGTGATTGCGTCAAGATTGGAGCTGAAGAGAATGCTGGACTTTGCTTCCAGGCACAACATCCGACCAGTCACGATGCTCTTCCCATTAAACAAGGTCGGCATTGAAGACTCCATGAAGACTCTCAGCGACGGTAAAATGCGCTACCGTGGCGTTTTAGTTGCCCAATAGAGAATTTTAGATAGTAAATTTTAGCAAGGACGGATTATAGACTATAAAAAAATATTAATACTTGACTGATAAACGAGGCATCATAATTGATGTTTACAACTCTATTCTTGCCAGTTGCTGCTACCCTATGACTATCCATAAAACATCAGTCTCCGTATTAAATCTTCTGAAGCTAACATATTCTCTACCATGAACTAGGAAGTGATTAGAACAGCGAATTTGAGGAGGTATTCCCTTATGATGTCTGTCGCGTGTAAACGGTGATCAAAGTACCCCTCGGGCAAACTTTAGCTAACTTCAATTTGGAAAATGCTTTTGGAGAATGCAGTCACTCGTTCAAATTACGCGTACGGAACACTTAATGACGCACCCTTCTGCTTTTCGTCCCTCCCAACGTACAGCCTATAACGTTAGTAAAGTATTACTGGAGGCGCCTTACTATTGGACGCTACTGCTTTTCAGCTACTTCTTCGGCAGAGCAGGATGCAGCTCCGACAAAGCGGGAAGCTTAGCCCAAAAAAGCGTCGAATGGCGCTTGTGCTAGAGAATATTAGGCTAACAGTGTCGCTATTCATTTTGCTATTTTGGGCTAGACTGTTGATTCAGGGCAGAGCGCTGAAAAGTATCGCGAGATGGGTCGGCTTTTTACAAATGGGATGCTTACCAAGCTGGTACCGATCTAGACATTACGCACATATTAACATATTAGGAACATAGCTGCGAGACATTAATTGTGACATAGTTGTTGCTCGTGTACTCGTATAGACAGGATATTAGTATATATAGGCATATATGAAGTGACCGGACATCAAGAGTAGTTATAGCACGAGTTCAAGTAATCACGAGTCAATCAAAACCATTAAGCTTGTCAGCCAATCAAGGCCATATTTGCTCAATCCAACCATGGCCAGCGCTACTCGAAATGCTCTCGCTAAAAGCTTCAAAGCTTTGCACGCTCCTCATCATCCCCTAGTACTTGCCAACGTGTGGGATGCCGTTTCTGCGCGGGCTGTAGCATCCTTACCCAACGCAAAGGCCCTTGCCACAGCCAGCTATGCGGTTGCAGAAGCAGCAGGCCTTAAAGACGATACTTTGACACTGGATGTCAATGTAACCTATGCTAAAATTATCGCTTCGGCAATTAAAGAATTCGGAAAGCCACTATCCGTCGACTACCAGGACGGATATGGAGATGGGCTAGAAAGCGGCCTGACGGAGCTTATTCAAGCTGGTGTTGTCGGCATTAACCTGGAGGACTACAATGGAAGCACAAAGAAGCTGTACAGCATCTCTGACGCAGCGGACCGGATCAAGAGAGCTGTGAGCACGGCTACCGCACTGGGAGTGCCTGATTTCGTCGTCAACGCCCGGTGTGACACCCTTGTTCAAGGAGGTGGTCTTGAGGAAGTAATTGAGAGAGGTCGTGCATACCTTGCCGCTGGCGCTACCACCGTATTTGTCTGGGGCGCCAGCCGAGGTGTCTCACGCAGCGAGGTCGTTGAGTTGGTCAAGGCTTTTGATGGACGACTGAACGTTTTGCTAAATCTGTCCGGCGGTCTGACTGTGAAGGAGCTGTCGGATATTGGAGTTTCGCGAATCAGTATTGGGCCTACTCTGCAAATTGGAGCGATGGCAAAGCTACAGAAGGATGCTGAAGCCATTTTGGCAATGTAATTATAGTCGTATCAAAAGTTGATGAATATGGTAGTGGCATCGGCCCTACTAATGATTAATTGTGTTTAGCCTAGACGCTACGAATCTCATCTTATGAATTTCAGTTACAGAAAAGTTGAAATTATTTTATGTTTCGCTGTGATAAAAAGGTCCTCGCCTGAGGTGCTAAGATCGCGAATGGACCCCTCATTTCCTCCTCTTCTTGTGTTTCTCCTCTCATACCCTACTTAAAAAGAGCATCTTCACTACGAGTATATTAATGTTCGTACAATAATATCCTATCTAGATCTTTGAAACATTGCGCAAAGCTGTACGATAGAAGGAAAAGCTTGTTCGTCACTTATATCATGACGAAAAAAGATGCGTAATCGCATGTTTCTCTGTGCGGTATTTGGCCATATAAGTATAATTGACCTAGGTAGTCATCATAGAATGGAAAAGCCCACCAACAGGTGCTACGCAGGACTATGTACATGAGATGATTGTTAAGAGTCTATTGCCTCACGCCATGAGATAGATTGCTCTTCTATGATTATGTATGGGCAGAATGCCAGTAGGGTATGTGAAAGCCCCGAGTGTGCGGTGCTGCCTCGTAATATTTACAGTAGCGACCTCCAATACAATGTACAGTTCATATACCATCAATGATACGGATGCTATAAGTCATCTATGGGCTCTCACAGTGACAATCGCATTGTACTGCAGCTCAGATTCCGAATACCACTAAGCCTTTACGAGAAGGAGAGCACGTTGGAAGAGAACATGCAAATTGCAATTACGCTAAATAAAATATGCAGCTAGATACACTAAACAATCTCCAAATACTTGAGCGACTCCTCCATCGAGACGAAATCGCTGATAGGAATACCCAGGTCTTTGTAGGACAGGAATTCACCCTCTTTGTAAGACCAGTAGGTGTCTTTATAATCTCCCATCCAACGTGTCATATCGGCCAGTTTTGTCCATTCAGGGAACAGTAGGCCCATGGTTTCGTAACTCGTAGTCACAAAAGCGGCCTCCTTGCCATGTGCCTTGGCCCAGCGCTGCAGCAGCTCTTCGAATCCAATCTTATCAGTATAGGCAAAAATAATGGCGCCGTTCTTGGTCTTCTCTGGCTGTTCTACTGCGGCCTTGACAAACGGTTGAAGATTCTTCTCGACATCGCCAATATAGACCAAGGCAGCGTCTCGGTCATAGTCTCCGATGACGACATACTTATTGGCTTCCTCCACCCAAACAGGCTTATAGCAGGGATAGTTAAAATTCAAGTCGTACCAGCCAACCAATACGAAGGTTGTCTTGGCAAGTAGATCAGGCAGGGTGCGGATATAATCATTGGCCGCCTCTTTCCCCTCAAAATTGGGACACGCGTATTTGCCATTGCTAATCTTAGAAGTCGAGGGCAGAGTGCTCCAGATAAGATGCTCAAGCGTAGGCGTGGCTTGGGCTGCGCGCGCAACATTGCGACCTTGTTCGGCCTCGATATCCCTTCCTCTTTCGCTGCCATACTGGACAAAGCCGGGAACGAAGTCAGTGGTGCCAAAGATGACATGAGAACCCTCAAATGCCGCCCCCAATGTTGATTCATCGTTGAGATCGGCTTGCACAATCTCAACTCCTCTGGCCTTGAGAGCTCTAGCAGCACTGCTGTCTGCATTGCGTGTTATACCGCGAACAATGTACTCTGGCTTTTGAAGGAACACATTGACAGCAGCTCCGCCCTGCTTGCCCGTAGCTCCAATGATTGTTGCAATCTTCTTCGACATTGTAAAGTGGGTGAAGAAATGTAGAATTAGAATTGAAAGATGAAGGAGCTTTTTAGGTGTTGATGGGCTGAAATGTTGCTGCTGTGGCTGCTATGACTGTACTGATATATTTTCATGAGATTGAGTGCCAGTCAATCTCTTTTTAAGCTACTCAAACACTCACATTGTGGAATTTGAACACATGGATTTGTAAGTTTTCTAGAATAACATTTGTGGTACTGCGACGCCTTGTTTTGTAAGATCCTTTGAGCTGTGTCCGTATTGAGTAAATCAGGGCGTAGAAAAAGTGTCCGAACGCATTGGCAGATCATTGCTTCTGACAGGACAGGGAAAATCTTGAGTGCAGTATTTACCCAAAACAGACAGCTGGGAGGACAGATGCGACTCTGGCCTAAATGCGGGCCGTAGATTGGTGGCTTGCCGAGGTCATCTGGCATTAATCGCGGGTGGCTTGAAACATGGGCCAAGGCCAAAGACAGCCTAGAGCTCCCACTGAGTGCCGGCAAATAGCTCAAGACTTCAGCCGGACGTGCGTCATCAGAGCAACAATGTCGAAGGTATTTCGTGTTGTTGAGATGCAATAGTAATTTATGGCAGTAAGATACGGCTCCGAATTCCCATAACGCGCTGTTCTGTGAAATTTAACGCTGTTTGGCACGATCCTCCCAATCCTCCTAAAAAAGAAACAGCTCCAGCTTCCATTTCATCAATGACCTGGGCCTATGGGTTCAATGTTAGCGCTTGGCGGAAATTTTTTTGCGCTTACGAAGCTGCCCCATTACCCCTTTCCACTAACCTCTGGAAGCTATGCTAGGGAGACTATTAGAACATTCCACTACTCCTAGTGTCGTCGATCTTCTTAGCCTAAGTCGCTCTACTGAGCCACATGCACATGCACTGAAGCTCTGTAGTTGAACAGACCACTTGGAGGTATTATTAATTGTCTCACTGCAAATTGGTATGATGAAAAGAGCCTTGGCAGCAACATGATATCATTAATAATAGGCACTAAGGGTATCTCAACACCTGTTCACTTTGGATACATCCCCATACATCCAATCTAGTACACGCAAAGCGTTTCGACTAAGCTCCAACGGCAACAATTTCTCCAAATAGTTTTTCTCGTTTCATGAATAGCGCCGCCAACAGGAGAACGCCGCCTCCAATTGGCAGTAGATAGAGCGCTTTCTGTATGGCCTCTGTGATTTTTGCCTTCTTCCCATCAAGCTCTCGCATGATCTCAATGAAATCTTCGTCACCAGCTTCAGCCAAAGCTCTGAAGTGTGAGATATTGTCTTGCACCCATTGATCCTCCTCTCCAGTCTACTCAATAAAGTATACGAATTAGACATAAAATGATCTGCATGATGGATCAAGTTGCTGCTACTTTACCTTTGGCCGTCCAATTCCGGCTTCTAGAGCCGTTGTCAAAGCGCCCATTACCCAAACCGTTCGGAGTCCTTTTTCACCTTCTTTTCCCACAATTCTCTCCCATTCAGCTGTAACTTGCTTGCAATGGTCTAGATATATTTCATTCGTACGATTGCTCCCTGCTCGTGTTCGGATGACCACACGATTATACTTTCGCCGGACACCTCCTCGGAATACTACTTGATTGCTCACATCCGTATACCGAACATTGATAAAGAAACGTGGAGTGTTGAAACGTTTTGAATGCAAATCAGTGAAAGCAATTGCCAGCTGTTCTTGCTGTTCCGACGTAAGCGGAGTTACGTATTCAACGTCGTAAAGAGGCATGATGGCGACCGGTATAGACTGTTTAGTTGTACAATTTGAGTAGTGATATTCTGTTTTACATCAAATTATGAGTCTGCATAAGGAAACTCTATAAATGGAAAAAGAATGTTGTTATACTGACCGAGGCTGGGTAACATGTTTACGAGTTTGCCTCGGCCAGAGTCAACATTGGCTTATTCAGCAGCAGCTTGCCACTATTTTTCTACCAGTCGCACTTTTAGCTCGGCGGAGTTGATGAGGAGTAGAGTGGGAAACACATCAAAATTGCAATATTAAACCTACTTACCGGCTAATCGTTGCAGATCTTATGCCTGACATTTGGAATCAGGGTGTTGGGTAAGAATTTTAGAGCATGGACTATAAAGAAAAGGCTGTTAAGAGTGTGATGTTTGTATTGCTGGAGAACCGGATCTTCAAACTAAAAAGGTGTTGAGGGGTTTATCAAGTAAACTAGGGATCAGAGGCTAATATATGTGATAAAGAGCCAGTAATGCAGTGAGCAATCTCTCGCGCGCTGTTTCTTGTGATGTGGGCAACTCTAACAACTACGACAGCGAAAAGAATCGGCCGCGTCTTCATATGTATACAGCTCTTGGCAAACAAAAGATTGTATCAAAATCGGTAACAAGCAGATCCAGTATTCCGAAAATCCTGCAATGATTGCGTTCCGGTGAAAACGCTCTTGAAGATAGTTGAGTCCTCATATTTACTTTGTAGTCTCAATTCGTCGAGGTCTGGCCGCTGAGCTCGCAGAGTGGTTAGTAAGAGACGTGTTAGTTAATTGAATTGGCTCAGGAGACTCGACAATCGCTCGTCCCCGCCGCCTAAGCCAACTTGTGACGTCCGAAATTACTGTCGGGCGATGGAAAGCCTCTTGGATGTTCTCAAGAGATCGACCACGCGTCTCGGGCATGTAAAGCACTAGGACTGTGACTGCCACTAGGGCAAGGCCGCCGAAGAGGAAATATGCGCTGTAAGCAGACCGTTTCAAAAGAATCGGCGTCAAGATGGCGACAACCCAATTAGTAAACTGAAATGTAAGTAAAGGATCCTTCAATTGGGAAGATACGATTCTTACAAAACTTAATGCTTGCGCTACAGAATTGGCTGCGGCTCTCGTATGGCCTGGCTGTATCTCGCTGGCATATATCTTGCCTACAATGCCCCAGGTCGCGCAGTATGTAAGACTGAAGATGTAAACGCTAACAATAACAACCCAGCGTGCCACGCCTGAAGGATGAACCGCATTCGCTGCATACAGGCTACCTATTAGAAACATGCATGCTGATAAGGTGATGCCACCACTGATAGCGGATATTCGACGTCCCCATTTGTCGGCGAAGAGGAAGGCGGGAATAGAGATTACGAGCATCAGAATGGCAGACACTCCGGATGCTAGAAACGATGCCGTCGAACTGGTGAGTCCGGCTTGGCTGAACAAGGTCGGCGCATACTGCAAAGGCGTGTTAATGAAGAACCACATGTTCGCAGGAGGTTACACACGTAAATTACGCCATCAATGCCGGATAACTGCACCATGCCAAGGATGAACAGAGCAAGCATAGTCCTTGCGCGGTAGCCTCGTTTGAACAGCATAGTAAGGCTCTGCCAAAGCGAGAGACTGACCGATTCCTGTGTGGAAGCAAGGAAGTCACGCTCTGCCTCGGCCATGTTGAACTCTAGCTTTTGCAATGAACGGCGAGCTTGTTGCGTCTTCCCATGTTGTATCAACCACCGTGGGCTTTCAGGTAGAACCAGGCAGCTCAATGCCAAGGCGGCGCCTACAACAGACTGCAAAACAAGAGGTAAACGCCACGCAATGCTTCCGGAAAGCTTGACGCTACCATAGCATGTGAAGTAGCCCAGACAAACGCCGGTAGCCGCCTGAAATTGCGGCAACCCGACAAGCATTCCGCGATGTTTTGCTGGAGCGACTTCACAAATATACACGCTGACATTACTCAGAAAAATGCCCTGTCCGCACCCACTGAATGCTCGCCCAACGAGAAACTGCGGCAGGCTGTTGGCGCTGCCTTGTAGCACAGCACCAAGAATGACGAGTAAAGAGCCGCACAAGATTGTCCGTAAACGACCAAAGCGCTCGGCAACATATCCGGCGAAGAAAGACGGCACCACTCCTGCAAGCATGACAAGGGACACGGTGAAGCCAAGAAGCGTCGGTGACAGCTGACCCATGACGGCCTCAAATTGTGCCATGGTCGTCATTGCGCCGATAGAGCCCGTATCATAGCCATTGAAAAGACCAGCAAGGGATATAGCCACGGAGGCTAGCGCATAGTTGGGAGGTCGGAGATCCTTAGGGGTCAGCATGGCGAGAATCTGGCGTGAGTAAAGAGTATTGCGCCGCTCAATCAAAAACTATTGACCGGCCATCTACGTAGATATATAGATGAAGCTAGGTCTGGGAGTCAGATTTCGTGGGGTTGAAACCATATAGATGCGTGAATGCCTGTGCCTACGTTTACATGTACTGCGTCACGGTGGAGCTGCATAAGAGCTACCTACTGTTAAGTCGGAGTCTAAGTGCACCATGCGTAAACTACATTAGTAATACGAGCAACACGGCGTACACACTCTGTGGTTAAGCTTTTGAAGATCATCGGATAACACACTGAATGAGTTAAACCCCTCTGTTAGCCGATTGAAACATATACCGACTACCCTAAGCTTGTTGTTATGGCTAGGATAAGTCTATGGCGAATTTTGTCATAAACAATTAGCATAACCACCAAGATCCAGATGTCTCAAATTCTCAACTTAAAAAGCTCCTCCGCGTTTGTCTGGAGTATTTTTCTCATGTCTGAAGGAGCGAATAGATCGTTCATAGCCTTCAGGAAAGACGGAACCGTCTGGCAATCCACATATGGATAGTCTTGAGCAAACAGGAGGCGGTCTGATCCCCAGGTCTGCAGAGTCAACTGGGTGACTGGTAACGTAAATAATCCTGAGATGGCTACCCAGACTTGTGTCCTTAGCATCTCCCCCACGCTCCGCTTCAAGCCCAACGCCTCTTGCTCGAAAGCCCCATCAAATCTCTGCAGCAAGAACGGCAGCATCTCTCCTTGATGACCAATAACTAGTTTTAGCCGGGGATGGGCATCAAGCGTACCGGATAAGGCCAAGCGAAGCACATGGGTTCCCACTTCGCTATGCCAACCCCAACCGCCGCTCGCCATCATAGCTGTTGCGAGATTGTTTCCAGGTATCTCGTAATACGTCTGCACAACGGACTCAGGTGGTATACCAGGGTGTAAATAAAGCGGCATGTCCAGTATCTCAAACTCGTGCAAAAGGTCGCGGAATGCAGGGTCATCAAGAAACTTGCCATTGCCACCTACGGAACCAGAAAGCATTACGCCAACAAACCCCATCGCCGCAACTCTTCGCAACTCTTCTATTGCTAGCTCTGGGGTGTGAAATGGCAGCTCAGCAAAAGCTCTGAAACGCATCGGATTCCTCTCAACGGCTTTTTTGAGATCGTCATTGATGGATTGAGCAAGCCTCAAACCCTCTTCAGCGCTAGCAAATGTCGTATTGAGTGGGCTACCAAAACTGAGAATTTGCATTGCGATGCCCGCTTCGTCCATATCTTGGAGTCTTTGGGTACCCGCTTTGTGGCCTCGACCTCGTGCGTAGGCCAGAGGAGGGTACTGTAAAATTTCTTCGAGATGCCTTTTGACGTGAGCGACCTCTTTTGATTCTGGAAGGCTCTCAAAAATTTGAGGGAACTGCACGTGTTCTTCAACGGCAATGGGTTTAATATTATGCAGCTCAGGCCGCATATAAGTGACTCCAGGGCGAACAGTGGTAACGTTTGTAGACATTATGTTCAACCGTCGAATGGTGTTTACAGAATGCAGTAAAGTATTTGAATGACTGTCTATGTATAGTCAACAACTCTCCTGGCAAACAGGCGTGAAGCATCGCCTGCTTTTATACTTTTTCTGGTCACGTCCTCCCCGTCATGTCACTACCCAGTTGCAGCCGTTCGCGGTCCTCAATCGCGGGAGATAAGTTGCATACAGCCAGACTCATGTTAGCGCTGTCCAGTCGCTGGCCGCTCACGTGTTTCTTTTGGACAAGCAAGTGAAATTGATATTCTAAGTTGGCACTACGTGCAAAAAATTTGAAAGCAATGCGGTTTCACATCCATGCCGCGCGGTATGTGGGTCTTGAGGTTATAAGTGCGAGTTGAATACATTTACACAATCACGCGATAACGTCCAAAGTTACCTAACTCCGGCCGTAGCGGACTTGTAAGCCACCGGGTTGGTGATTGAAGATGAATTCTCTCTTTAAGTTTAGGTTAGAGAATGGTTGATACCAGTGAATTATGCACCCAGCATATTACTAAGACCAGCGATCAACATACAAAACTGTCTGGAGTTTGCTGACATCAGTCTTCCAACAATCTTCAGCAATGGATCCTGGTCTTCTCGTGCCAAGCTACACTAGACACAGTGGATAGCCGCGATAGTTAAAACAGGAAGAGAAATCTTGCAAGGAGTTCTTATCAGTATCTCTAATGTTCCATATATCTTCCATAGTTGAAAGCGCTTCTTGAATTGCTGTACTGCTTTTCAACACAGGATCTGACATCAAGGCTCGAAAACATAGTTCTTGAGCGCTGTCTGCCATACAGCCCGCCACGAACAATGGCCAAGCCATGCTTCGTAGGAGACCTCGTGATGATGATGATAAGTCCCAAGTCAACAATCTAACCATGGACTGCACAGAGTGGCGCACCACGGCATTATAAGGCTGCCATCCGGAGACTACCACTGATAGGTAGATTATGGCTGCATGGCTCCAAATCTGAGTGGCTATACAAGCGTCAGAAGGCAGGCAATGAGTCGGTTTGCTGCAATCAGGGATAGCTGCAATACATTGTCCTATGTCATTATCGCGATTTGCATACAAAGGTAGAATCTCGGAAGTTTTGAGAAGTCTGGTTTCTAAGGCATCCCGAATGACTTCGGCCTGACGAGCTAGTTCCATGACATTGAGGTTCCCTGCTTCCTTTCCTCTCTTCTTCCAACTATCGAGAGTTGCGATTCTTCCGATTTGAAGCAACACCCAGTTGTGACAGCCTACCGCGCCCTCCAGGTCCAACACTATATTGGATGAAGGAGCTTCTGCTGGAGTTGCCCCGAGAAGACTAGGGTGGTAGTCGTATAAGTGTGGTTGCTTCGACAAAACCGTGCCAAGGATTATATCGTCCATAAGGAGAATACTCGTTGAGAATTGAAACGCTGCTTGTTCAGCACTGGGGATGTCGAGCCCTACTTCATGAGCTGACCACGAAGCTGGACCAAGACAATGAAAGGCTGCGTTCCAATCGGCGAGAGGATTCGCCTTACGCTGATCACTGTTCCTACAACTTTCCAGAATCTCTCTGAATAAAGTGGCGGCGGCTGTGAGGTGCATTTGATAGCCGTCAAAATGCTGTTGTGCAGCCTCAAATCGTTGCAGTTGTATAATGGCAGTAAGGATACGCGTACTCCCATTCAAGTGTTGGGAGACAAAAGAGGCATTGATGATGCTTAAAGCGTGTCCCAAAACTCTTAGAGCGTCGTGTATTGGCACCTTGGTATTGTCTTCGACGCGCCGTTGCCCGATGGGGATCCGCGTCGCCTGAGAGAACCAATAAGCACTCTGACACAGCGCGCTCTGACGGACAACGGGGCTGCTAAGAATCAAATCAAGAACCCAAAACTTTCCGCCTTCAGTAATTGGAGGAGAGTAAAATGGATATAGAAACGGCAATAAGTGCTCGTAGTAGTAAGTGACGAGAAACATGTCTGGTCGTTGGAGCCAATCATGGCCTTGCTGAACAACGCCACTCAGTTGTTTCAAAGCGCAAAGGCCGCTGTTGGCCTGGTCATTTTGATTGACACGGTGGTCTAATGACCTGTTTGGCTGATTTGGAGTTGCGACTAATGCATCGCGTGCGGTTACTGGATCGAAGTCCATACTACTTGTAGGCTGGAGTAAAATGTCTTTTCCCCCTGGCATACGGTTCCATCGACGGTGAGCTGCTGTCTCTTTAATTCGAGCTTTTATGTCTCGAAGCATCCTTTCCTGTCTCTTTCCGCCGTCCATCCAAGCAGGCTTGTTGTCATCACTGTAGCAATCAATCTGAAGAGATGCGCAAGCCTGACAGATTGGACGCTGCTCGTCACATTTCTTTCGACGCAGTCGACATGTCCAACATCCACTAAAACTGCGACGGGTGTTGGTGGCAAAAAGGGGATGAAGTGAACTTTCCATGTCGAGCTTGTCTACACTTGCTGAGGGTAGACGTAGAATTAAGGCGACAAAAAGCAGGATGCAGAGAAGCTGCGGGAAGTAAGTGCAATGAGAATGGCCGAAGGGGCACTAGTAGAGAGTCCTGGTGGAGACTGCTTTAAATCAAGGGCCCTGGTCGTTCATCTCCTAAGACACCCCTCAGTTGATGTATACATAGGTCTTAGTGTCGGTTCAATAACTTTCTAGTGTTAGTTATAACAGTACAATTAACATTTATACGGTTATTAGGCAAAAATTCTTTGAAACGTTGAATTGTTATCGTCAAACGCACGATCTACAGGACAAGTCTACTAATAAGTGCTATATTCATTAATCCTTGTTCTCTTATGTATTGTCAAGCCTTAGCCCATCTAAAAAGTACCAGGCAGGCTATAATTTTCTTGTTTACTTTTCCTTCTCTATCTTAGACTTGCGACTAACTACTTCGTAGACTGCAAAGATTCCCAGATCCCGGATAACCAGCCACCAGGTGCCATTCCTTCCGTTATGATAGCGTTCTTGCTAAACAGCCACTTTCCATCATCTTGCCTCTTCACGTGGCTATCCCATCTCCCCCAATGATCAGGCGTTTTGACATTGGTACTGGCAAGTACGTGGGTTTGGCAGCGAGCCTCATTTGGTGCGACAAACTGAATATCGACTGTCGTAACGTGATGCGTTAGCTGTTCTGGCAGCTGGCTGAGAACATCTCTAATTTCACTTGGTGGTCTCTCTGAGCCGTCCGAAAACTGAATCTTTGCTCCGGGTTCAAATAATGCAGCTAGCTCCAGAGGCTGAACATCTTCATGGGCTACAGCTGCGTATCGGTGGATGAGTGCGAGAATAGCCATACGTGCGGCTCCTTCTTCTCCCAGCGTTGTAAATACGGCGGAGCCGGCTGGTAGATGTTTCTGAGACATTGATCGGTGTATCAGTTTCGGTTTTAGCAAACTGAGTTAAAGAAACACAAGCAATAGTGCTAATGGTGCGCTTATTTCTTGGCTAATTCGGTTCCCAGTCTTGTATGCGAAGCGAAGGGACTTTTATTGCGCATTCATTCTAAGTCTATTAATAATCATATCCCAAAATATTTCCTGTTTAAGCCAGAATAGAATAGGATTGAGGGTCGATAGGTTGCATACCGCGCGGCTTGTGGGGCACCAAGGTGGGCTTAAGAGTACCTACTCCGTATTACCGCCTACAAAAGGACTTAAGGCGGATTTAAGAATCCTATGCTCTTTAACATTTTATTGCAGCCGCGAAATACAGGCGTCTGGACCCCATCTCATAGATGACGATAAATTACCTCGCGAGTCAACGCCGGACCACCCACCTGGGCTGTTGATACACCATCGCTAAGGGCTTTGGTCGGTTCTGATCTGAGCACCAAGACTAATATGTTTGCTGCTCTCGGCGAGGCTACATTGCTGAGGAAGGTAGGCAGAATATATGAGCCTTCGTCTGTTTCATGAAGAACACGAATATTATTGGTGCAGTTATACGCACAGATGAAGGCTGATGAAATGCGCGGGCAGGTAGTGCTATTAGATGAGCGAGAATAATACCGCTGAGTATAAAAGATTTGCCGTCAGCCCTTGGTGATTCAAATTACAGCTGTATTACTAGGTACTTAGCAGAGAGGTTGGCTGTGTCCTTGCTATGTCCTTTTCGTAGCTCTCTGTAGCTCTACTGGGCCTTTAAGAGTTGTAACAGTTAATTCTCTTATAGAAGGGCTTTGTGCTGGGTCGTCCAATCATGGCGCGCGTCTGCCCACCGCCTACCTGTTGTCTAGCGCACACCAAAGTCACGTCAGCTGCTTTTATCATAGTGAACTAGAATAGCAATAATTATCCTAATCATTTATCCTATAGCTGACCCATGACGGCCTCGTATTGTGCTATGGTCGTCATTGCGCCGATAGAGCCCATATCATAGCCATTGAAAGACCAGCAAGAGCCATAGCTACAGAGGTCATAATTGGATTGTAATAGTTATTTCTCTTATAGGCAGTTGCTTTTATTATAGTAACTACAATAGTAAGTATAATTGGATTGCAATAGTTTTTTCTCTTATAGGCAGCTGCTTTTATTATAGTAACTATCATAGTAACTACTGTCCTAATCTTTTATCCTATAACTTTATCAAATACTCCAAAAAATTAGCCGAGCTCAAAATAGGAGATTAG
The DNA here is from genome assembly GCA_022985005.1 of Trichoderma koningiopsis. Taxonomy (NCBI): domain Eukaryota; kingdom Fungi; phylum Ascomycota; class Sordariomycetes; order Hypocreales; family Hypocreaceae; genus Trichoderma; species Trichoderma koningiopsis. The sequence goes on from JAJPEM010000001.1 coordinate 6,750,866, forward strand.
GGTATGAAGTAGCAGTCAAGCGGTTATCAAAATAACAGCGACTGAGTAAATTTTGAGCACACAAAGGGGGAATTATGCACACAAAACGTTAAGATCAGCACGAGCTAATAGTGCTCCAGTTATCACTTTGTATGTGAATATTCATTTTGCGGTCTCTGTGTTTTTTTATAACCGCTTTGGCGGTGTAATATATCTGTCTAGTTGCCTGGTAATACTGCAATTGATAAACTTATAAATACTCTTCTTATTCCCCTTAAACGTTATAATTAAAGATATTACTATTAACAATCACAACAAATATCTATCTTTTCAACTTAAATTTTAGATCTTACTACCAACAAACCGACAACATGAAGTTTTCTATCTCTATCCTTACTCTTACTGCTATCATGGCCGGCACTGCTTTTGGATGCTTCTCTTGCAATGTATGAGTCTTAACTATTTTACTTCATTTTGCTTATTATAACAGTATAGTTAACTATTATATAGGACTGCCCTGGTGATCAAGTTTGCTTTTTTGCTGCAAGCCCCGGTTCTGGTGGTTCTCCCGGCTCTTGTGTTGAGCCCAACGATCCAATTTGCTTCGCAGGAGAGGGATCCTGCGATACCCTTGTCTGTTAAGTGTCACGACCAATAGCTGTGGCTGTAGCCATAGTAGGCGGGACCGGATTATGTTGGACATTACTCTAGACCAGATTACTAAGTCTAAAGGTCAACTTGAAGACGGCGAAGCCCAGTGCACCACGCATAAAACATGTAAGACAGATTGCCTGCGCTTGGAGGTGAACATGTTTTGGGCAACTCTCTATGTTACTCTCAGGTACCAGTTTATAGGACTCTCCTTCTGAATAATATTTCGTATCTGAATTGAGCGTCTGTTGCATCTCTGCTTGCTTTTCTATTGCTCTAATGGGGCTTTCAGTACCTAACAATAACTGTTGCCCACTACTTTAAGAAGAGCATACTAGAGCATACCTGGCCAGCCCAAGTTGACATTACCCCGCAACCCCGCTTCCCTTCTCGCAGCTTGAGTTTTGGTAGGACAATGAGGCTGACGCTAGAGATTGACCGTATCCAATCAGCGACAACCATATCACGCCCTACAAATGACTAACGGCGTCCATTAGTAACTCTTCTCAGGTTGAAGATGCCCATCCACACTCCAACAAGCTGGTTGCTTCATCGAATCACCACGCCCTAAGGTAGATACCCCGGGCTAATATTCCACGTAACCCAGCGCTACGCTGCCTGTTATATCCTACCATTCATTGTCCGAAGAATGGGGATCATGGGCTACGAAGATTTCATAAATTTTCCCTCCAACAGCGACAACACCGGCGCATTGTTTCCATGTGGATACTGCGCTCAGCAACATCTTCACTGTGAAGTGGCTCAAGAGGCTCTATTTATCGGTGCCTGCACGTCATGTATAGCCGAGGGAAGAGACTGTGATTTTGCGGCAAACACCAGTGTGCCCGAGGCTCAGCGAGAACCCTCCGTTTCATCTCAGCTATCGGTTGACAACTACGCGAATACATCGACGCAGCTGAAACCTAATTCTCACAACGGCTCAGAATCCGACGCCGAAGTTCATGAATCACTGGAGGAGCACTCATCTAAACATGCCGGAAACAATTCCAAGGCCGGTGCTAGGTTTTCGCGAGAGGCACTTCGCATTCTCAGGAACTGGCTACTCTCCAACCATCGCCACCCTTACCTAAGTAACGAAGAGAAGGAAAACCTAGCCCGTCAAACAGGCTTGAACAAAACGCAAATTAGCAACTGGGTGGCAAACGCCCGACGAAGAGGCAAAGTTCGAACTCCGAACTCTGGCTCGTCAAGCCCATACCGACACTCCGATGGCATCAATATCCCACGAAGCGTGACTCCCGCTTTTAGAGACATGGGCCCATTGGAACGGTGGCGAAATTCTCCGCCTGATCAAGAACCTGCTTCCATAACTGATATTGCTACCGCAGCCCTGTCTTCCGAGTTCATGGGCGGCCTTGGCCCCTCGCCTATCAGTAACAACGATGATGACCAGCTAGCGGGCTCTGCCGATCAGCTCTCATCTGCCAGCAGTTCGAAAACATCAAATTCAAGTAGGGGCTCTTTTGCCTCAGCCTACTCTCACGTGTCTCGTGGATCTATAGAATCTCTGAATTCGTTAAGAAGTCGAGGAAGACGTCGTCGACGCCGCCAAATCCCCAAAGCCGTTGACGTTTCGACAGTGATACAGCCTATTCACATGTACCAGTGCACCTTTTGCACTGAGACGTTTAAGACGAAACATGACTGGCAGAGACATGAAAAGTCACTGCATCTGTCTCTCGAACGATGGATCTGTACGCCAGATGGACCGATACAGTTTTGCGCTGATAGAAATTGTTTAGCATGCGTGTACTGCGGAGCTAAGAATCCGTCATTAGAACATACCGAACAACACAACGATTTTGTTTGTATTGAAAAGTCTTTGGAAGAAAAGATTTTCTATAGGAAAGACCATTTGCGACAGCATTTGAACATTGTTCACGGTGCCAAATTTCAGAAATGGCCCATGAATGGCTGGAAAGCATCAACGCCAAAAATTCGGTCCAGATGTGGCTTTTGCGGTATTTTGATGGACTCTTGGGATTCGCGCGTGGAACATCTGGCACAGCATTTCAAGAATGGGAAATCGATGGCACACTGGAAAGGAGATTGGGGTTTTGCGGAAGACATACTCACCGTTGTTGAAAATGGAATGCCACCATGTGAGTTTTCTTCTGTTTTCTTATCAGCCTTCCAGGGACCATTCAATCAACTTATGGCTTACTCCTATGTTAGATCTTATCCACCACGAACGGAATACTCCTAATCCGTTTGAAGCCTCCAAAGACGAGATTGGTTCCAGCAAGACGTTAGAAGATTATGTCAAGTTATGGCTCGTTGAGTACATCAGAGATCTAGCTACAGCTGGGATATCGCCTACCGATGATCAACTACTTATTGAGGCACAGAGAATTGTACGGAAAACTGACACAGAAGACAAATCGCTTACAGGGCCTGATGTCTCTTGGTTCCGTGATCTGATCATGCTTTGCCAACCTTCATATGACATTACTCACAGCTTGGCCAATCCGGTAAGCCGAAAACTGGCTAATAACCTTTCCTGGATATCTCAGATCGAGAAGATAAAAGCATCTAAATCTGTTAGCTCTGGCATGAGCGCTATTGGATGCGAAAAAGAAAAGATGTTGATGAAATACGTCAAATGCAAGCAGGCATTAGGCCAGACTGTTACCGATTCCGAACTGCAGATACAGGCATGCAAGGCTATAGAGGATGTTGAACCCAAATCGAACTTTAAGAGTCGAGAGGCTGTTCAGTGGTTCAAATTCTTAATTAGCTCCTCTACAAACTGGCTATCAGAGTTCAAGCGCCGAGCAGGCTTATCCCTACCTCTCCTCCCGGGACAATTTAATGAAAAGGAGCTATTGGCTGATGGCGGCATCATAACATACGATCCATTCGAGGTACAGGAAAATCCAGTTCATGATATCTTACTGGAACAGTCTGCCCAAGAGATCCTCGGCCAGGACATGCAGCCCGATCCTCTTATCGGATCGAACGAGTTGGATTTTTTGAAAGCCTATGAGGGTCGCAACCACTTGGAAAAAGATGCTCTTTCACCGACTCTAGAAGCCAGAGAACAGACATTCGCACAACAACTTAGCGATTCGGGAACCAATGCAACCATTTCTCCACAGGCGCTACACTGGGGCTATTCAGACGAAAGCAATAACGGTACCTTACCGATAAATACAAAAGATGACATTTCGGCTGCTACCGGGCAGATACCCCAACATAACAGTTCACCAAGTCAGCCACCACGATACTTTCTAAGCGATGTCAACTGTTACGGGAGGTTGGAAAAAGAGCTCACTCGATTCGTAACGAGTTGTTTAAGCCCAAACAACCCGCTTCAACATGTATGTTTCTATCCCGTTGCTAGCAGTCTTATAGTGCTAAAGCCTAAAGCTTGTACTAATTTTACCTAGATTCCCTCTGACGAAGAGCTCCAACACCAAGCTCGCTGGATTATATATGACGATGACGATCCGTGGAATCAGACTGCCGCTGATAATGCCGAGTGGCTGGCTCGCTTCAAACACGACGCTGGTCTCACCCCCTCTGGAGAGTTTGGACTGGCGCCAGTTGCTCCTCCTCGCCCATGGACGGTGCAAGACGGCGGAACAGGTTTCCATCCGCCATTTGTCAAGCCAAATCCTGGCAAGCACATTGTAGTTTCCGAAGATACATTCGTTTATGTCGACAATCATCCCTACACTGTTAGCAAAGATACAGCGGGGCGCTATCTGGATGCTCTCTGCGAAGGAGAATTCCGATTCCCTGCCTCAGTGTTCTGTTCCCGCGAGCTTGAGGACGGACTGAACGCCTATATCGAAGAGTGCATTATGAATCTAATCATCCCCACCGATGATGATTTACGAGCCAAGGCGCGCGAAATTCTTGGCGTAGATCGCACAGCAGCCGACGATCCCAAGTTGCTTCAGACTTTCAAGTCAACGCATACGCTATGGCGCAAGCAGACGACCGGCGAAAGTAATTATTTGCCACCAGATGTTCACTTTGACAATAGCGCCGCCGAATTCATGAACGGTGTGAACATGCTGATACCCGACGCTCAACAAATGAGCTCTATTGACCCCGTTGCTGAAGTCTCACACACGCTAGGTGCCTAATCTACTCAGGAGCCTGTGATATATTTTGCCATCCTTGTTGCCGGAAATGGTATATCCTGTTATTTGAGTTTCGATAGTCCAGTTCCTGCTTGCCGCATTGAAGGCAAGATCCGCCAATTTGACTTTGGTTGGCCTCAATAGTTAATGATTTATTATAGAAAAATGAACATAAATATTACTCTAATTCATATAATAAAGCCAAGTTTTCATCATGATCTGCAATCCGGCAGTTCAAGGTGTAGAAACTATTACATCGTCAGGATTTGGCGGGGCCAGATAATCTTTGGGTATTTGATCTAGAGCTGGCGCCTGAAAAAAAGTCAGTATACGAATATCTACTGTCATAATTCGTTCTTACTTGGAGATGCTTTGCCCATTTACGTATATCTTCATAATTCTTGCAGGTATGTTTTGTGCGGAAGTCTGGAAATGCTATTGGATCCTTCGGGTCGATCCACACCTGGCCCAAAACGCCCGTATCTACATTGCACATCAAAACTTGGCGTACTGTGTCAAGACAGTGTGCTTTGTACCAATTAGAGCCAGTTTCATGGGTATAGTATATACTACACTGGTCAACTTACTAATGTGCCGACGTAGAATATCCTCTTCGTTTAAGAATGCATGCTCTCCCAACTTTTTATATCGATCATAGTTGAAATAGAGCGCTTTTCGAACTAGATTCTGATGTACGGTTAGTATTACGCCCAGTAAATCATCTTGTAGATGGTCCTTGTAATGAATATTACCAAGCAGTGCAAGTGATGCATCCCCTCAACGTTAACCAGAAAGCCTCCGCCGTATTTTTTCGCGCGCTGGACAAAAGATGCTTCCAGCCCGCTGGCTAGACCATCCTCGTACGAGATAACACCAGCTCGGTCTATCGATGATTAGGTACAATATCTGAGCTTGATAGTGGCTTTATACTCACAGTTAACACCGAGATCTTCCCAAGCTTTATCGACTTCTGGAGATCCCGCTTGTCGGTATATGCTCTCATTCATGAAGGACCCGTTGAACTCTTTGTCTTCGTATCGAATCGCTACATCACGAACCAGAGGTGCTATAAATTTTGCGCTGTTAGAATATTGTAAATCTGTGTTTCTGGATATCTTACACCAGTGGTTTGTATATTTTGCGCATACGCCATCAAGAGTCGGTTGTCGCGCAGGCATGTATGTTCCAGCCCAAAAAGAGAGCCCACAGGCCACTGCCAACATAATCAACATGCAAGCAGACCTTTTAAGAAGCTTGCGAAAGTCGGATCGCTCATTCTGCTCCTTACTGGCCGAATTGCGGGGCAAGCTATCCTCCTCGTCAGATTCATCCGAGATGCTGGAAAGCAGCCGACGTAAATGTTGTCTCTTGTCCATTGTTTTGTAGAAATCTTCCAATTCTGATATCTCAAGAGAAGTTGAAAGTTGGAAGAAGTTGTAAATTTGGATTGAGTAAATGAGATACAGAGTTGGTACCGTAAGTGGCCACTAAATGACCATGATCACCTACCCAAATCTAAACTCTATTTTTCAGCTCCTCTTTTAGAAACTTTAGCTTTGCATTATCGGCACCAATAAAATCATGTTATAAGGTTATTTTAAAGCCAGATCCTTGTCTCATTAGTCTCAATTCGAGCAAGCCAATGGTTTCCATGCTCAAAAAGGGACCATAGTTATGATACCGGTTCTTCCGCCGACTTTTGAGGCGTCTCGTATGCGGAGGATCCTCCTCTCTCTAGTAAGCATCTAGCCAAACCACATTCCAGACATAGACTACCTGCAAAAGTAACATGTTATGACGACATAAATAGTCATAAAGTTGTGTTGTCATTCAAAATTCCCAGTCTGACACTGCTATTCATGCTGCGCTATTTGGTAATAATCTTCACGCGGGTGGTGTAATATGAAGCAATTATTTTAAACCGGTGTATTCGTATACTAGGTAGTTTCCTCTTACACACTCCTCCAGTGGCAGGCATTTCAGAGTTGTGGCGTTGTTTCAATAGCTTAGTTACCATCTCAAATGGACGACTACTTCAGTAGAGTTTGACTTGCCTCCTCAAGACATATCGATAGGGCGTCGAATATGAATAGTTGCAATTAAACTTCAAATAAGCTCCGAGAGATCATTCAGCTGACATCTTACGACTAGATATTATCCAGCTTGACGATCATAATGGCACTTATTTTATGTTTAAAGTGAGCCGCTTCCGCTCCCCGAGAAGGAACATCTAGAGATCGATATTAACACCCACATGCACATTCAGCCACATCTATTCAACATCAAAGTCTTATCAATCTAATAAACTGCCAAAAGCCTCAACATGAAGTTCCTTTGGGTCACTCTGCTTGCTACAGTCTCCTCGACTCTGGCAAGCCCCATTGCTGAAGCCGCTCCCGACCCTGCACCGGAAGCTGATCCAGGATATGGCAATTACGGTGGCTACGGTAACTACGGTGATTATCCGCCGCCAAAGGGAGGATATGGAGACTACAAAAACTACCCGGCACCAAAGGGAGGATATGGAAATTATGGGAAATATCCATGAAAGCGTATTGCGATGATAATAAGCTATAAGAGATGGCTTGATGCAAAACGAAGGATTCTCTAGGTCTCTGCCTACACTGATAATAAGTATTGAAATCGAATTGAACCAACTGGATTCCTGAGTTTAATATTGAAATGACAACTACATTGTGATGATACTCCAAACCGACTTTCTCACTTAATAGCACATAATAGCAAGTATCAGCGACTTGTCTAAAATGACTCCACTACACTCACCAAATTTCTTTCTTAAGGTGAGCTACAAGTTACCCCACGATTGAGATATACGAGATATCACTGTGAGCATTTGCACGCCATGATGTGTGTGTCAAATCTATAAACGCAGATTGTTAAAATATTGAAGTCGGCTCTTGCCGAATATGTACCTTGCCCAGAGCCATCTAACTGCCATAAGCTGGTCCCTTTTAACAGGTCAAACCGATTATTAGCAGCCGGTTACAATCAGTGGACTGATGACCTCTTGCTTTGTCCTGTTCGGCTTAAAGCACAGCAGATCGTTACACTAGCGCTTGCTTAGCTACAGCACTCATACCCATGAAAAGCATACTTGTCCACCCTTCATCTACAGCCCTCTTTCCTTGGGTTCCCATATTATCCAGAATGTATACTCATTTCAGGTGTACTGCTAAACGTTTGATAATATAAAACAATCCTCTTTTTCTCCCAGCCGACCTCCTGCCAAATGTTGAGTAAATGGTGTCATTGACCACTACCAACACGCGCGTACAAACTACGGCCATATCTCATTTTTAAAGCTTGAGAACGGACAATGTCAACACAGAATGTCAGCCGCTTGGAAATTCAATCTTGTGCCACGAGATGGCAAACAAAAGATCACAGTTTCTCTCAGTCTGACTTATCATGCAGAGCCCAAGAAAGTAGCTGGATGGGCGACTGTGCATGTGACCTGAGAAAGGACCGGACTTTACTTGGACTTCTTCTATCCTTAGGTATCCGTATGGGGGTACACGGGGCATTCATCTGTTTAGCTGCCCTATTCGCGTTATCTACAGTAGCAGGTCAATACTACTACTAGTATTGTAGCACATGCATGATGCACTGTCATGCAGCTTATCCAGGCCATCCATCTCGAGCGCCCCCTCGTGAAATTCGTACACAAGGTTGTGGATGAATGGCGGCAATTCCCTGAAACGTCCAAGTTATCTGCGCAGAACGCAATAGTATATTAGCCATCCAGTCAATTGACATGGAAATATGCCAAGGCCCTCCGCTCAGGTTATTTGGAAGCTAAGCTTGGCTAAGCACGGCACGTCTTGGCGCTGCAGCCAAGACCGACTTACGCTGTTAGTTCTCGCGGGCATCGCAGCTCTCCTCTTCGATGTGGGTTTTTTCTCAATTTCTGGACCAGGAATAGTAATCAGGAATATCACATCCGTAGATCTTGCTACGCTGCACTCCGCCTCCACCACGGTATCCGGATTACCTATGCTTTGGCGCCTGTGTAAGAGACAAGCTCCATACTTCAGCCATTAAGAAGATGTCGCTATTGAGTTCTTATAAAGTTGGAAGCTTCGTAGCTTCTGGCATCAGTATCCCCTATGGGTCGTGCTTGTGGCTTGCTTCTGTTGTCTTGCTTTTACAAAGGTTCCAATTTCATGCACCCTGTCCAGCCAAGAGATCCAAAGGTTCCTTGTTGGTGTGGCGCTGGTTAAGGGCAGGGGCAAACGGGCCGGCCGCTTTTCTCACTTGGGGCTAGCCTATCCATGTTTATTTGCTTTAAGAAACTTACCAGAGCAGAGTTAAAAAGGGACCTTGTTTTTAATACTGTATGGCTGTTGTCTCGTGGCCATCTCAAGACCTACCAGGGAGAGTGGTTCATTTAAAGAGCGTGGATTAGCAGTACGTAAAACATTGGGAATGGGCGCGTCTGTGAGAATACATTTGTCCTGAGATCCACTTACACCGTTATAGCTTGTGCTACCGGAGGCTTGAGGGAACACTCTTTGCAACAACGCATTTCTCTTGAGGCCAGAATTAAGAAACGAAGAATCTATAGCATGCGGGCCCATCCAACTTGCGATTGCCACTCATATTTTAGTCATTGCGACATATTCCGTGTTTAGGTCGGCCGTACCGTATACAGTGTGGTCACTGGTCCCAGTCTAGGTAGTGGTAAAAAAGACTACGCACTATTGTAACACGACAAATTTAACATCTAACCCTGATAATCTCATAATGGCAACTGGAGACCGGATTTTCGCTATGTCGCACAGCCTAACATTTCGAAGGAATAGAATACATGTGTCCAGCAGAAGTTCCTTGCATCATACAACTTATCGCTATAGCAGTAAGTAAAAGAAAGAAAAAGGCAATAGAGCTACAGGTCTTGGTGATAGCATGAGCTACTGCCCCATGTTTCAAAGCAGGCTGGTTTTACTCACAGTGTTTTAATTTCCCATACACACTACCCGCCTAAAACCTAATCTGGCAACTTACCGGACGATGGACAAATACGGAGGTGACCAATTTTGCCGCCGCCTCAAGCGATATCGTGGAGGTGCAGAGGCTCCACCTCTGATTCCATAATTCATAGATCGGTGCTGTTCCTCGAAAGAACTTCTGTTCAACAGAGGCCATGTGAGGTACACGGCCCTTTTAGCTTGCATCTCGAATGACTCTAACTACACCACGGAACGAAATATTTTCTTTCCGACAGTCTACAATCAAAACAGGTTGGTCCCTCCATCAAAGTATACGGAGATATCACTTTCTTGGTTAGACGTGTTGCTTTTAATGGTGGCTCGCCCGCACTTATCTGACATTCCACCAACCAACGCCCAAAAAAAGTTCCTATCTGCCATACTAAACGGTTTTTAATCAAGCAAAAGTGCCTTCCTGAAGGATGATAGTTGGCTTATGATCGATCACCGTACACTTTTAACCTACCAGAGCTCGTAAATAGCCTTGGGACGGTGTTTATATAGCCTTGGCATGCGTTAGTCTCAAGTGTGACCTTGCTATAGCCTTGTAATCCGCCTTATTAAATACTGTGGCGAGGCCCCGAGTCTCATCTTCAAAGAATGTCTTGAACGATACACCGAAATTGCTCTCTGGGCCTGATATACCTGGCTCTTGGCTTTTGGCTCAGCTTTGTATAACAGAGCGGTATAAGAGGAGCAACAAAAAAAGAGGCCGTTACTATGGGTGCGCCCGTTGAGAAGTCCGAATATGTGGGAGACGAAGGTGGCGTACAGGAGAAGCGAGTGTCTGTGGAGGTTGTCCTCAAGCCTGAGGAGGAAGACTCAGAAGATGAAGCAATCACAGATCTGTTTACAAGCTTTCCCACTCCAAAGGGAGTCGAACCCGAGCCTAACCCATTGACCGTTCGAGCGGTCCTCACTGGAATTGTTTTGGGCTCGCTGGTCAATGCTTCCAATGTATACCTGGGTAAGTGAATGAACTCCTGGACCATGAAGTTATCCTCATTAGAAAAAAACTATGCTGACAGTCAACATCAATAGGCCTCAAGACCGGGTTCACATTTCCTGCTACCATGTTTGGCGCTATTTTTGGCTATGGTAAGTCATACACGAATAGCTTCTGCTCTCTGTACTCTTTCACCATGGCCGAAGCGCCTTCTATATGTGTCGAGCTAATCAACCCCCCTCCAGGCTTCATCATTCTCCTGACCAAAGTCCTCCCTGGCGTTCCTGGTATCGGAACTCGCTTCGGTCCCCAAGAGAACTCAATTATCCAAGCCTCTGCAACAGGCGCTGGTGGCATGGCCGGCCTTTTTGTTGCTGGTCTGCCTGCAATGTACCGCCTTAGCCTGTTGTCCGATAACCCCAAAGACGATTTCGGTCGCATCCTCACCATTACCCTTGTGTGTGCATTCTTCGGCCTCTTTGCCGCCGTACCTCTTCGAAAGTTCTTCATTATAAACGTTGCGCGAGAGTTGAACCTGATATTCCCCACGCCTACGGCGACTGCCATTTGCAGTAAGTTCTTGCTTTAGAGTGAAACTTGAAGGAACAAAATTGACTCTTCAATAGTTCGATCCATGCATGCCGTTAGCGGAGGTGCCGCCGATGCTATACGCAAAGTCAAGGCATTGGGATTCACCTTCTTGGGCGCCTTTACCCATATTGTGGTATCCCAATATGCCGACGGAATACTGCACAATTGGCACATATTCACTTGGTTCTATATCTGGAGCGGATACAAGAACGGGGCCCTTAATATCGAGAACTGGGGCTGGTATATTCAGCTGACGCCCGCTTTCTTTGGCTCCGGTATCCTAGTTGGTCTCAATGCCGCCCTCTCTTGGTGGCTAGGCACTGTTGTTGCCTGGGGTCTAATTGGACCTCTACTTGTTCATTACGGTGTATGTGTGGGCAAGCCCATCGGAGAAGGAAAGTGGGAAGGCCTGGTAAACTTCAACAGCATGAGCGGGATCGGCTCTCCTGGATGGATTCCCTCGCCTCGATACTGGATGCTATGGCCTGGCGTTATGGTACTAATCGTATACAGCTTGGTTGAATTCCTCATCCACATTCGTGTCATTTATGACGGCGTCAAGTATGCTCTCCGCACCTTTGCCGGCTCGATCAATGACGCGTTGCAATCTCGGGGCAAGAACAATGCTTTCCTGCAGAAGCAGGCAGCAAAGGCAAATGAAGAATCGACCCTTTTGGAAGACTTTGCGCCTCCAGAAGATCAAGTGCCCATCTGGGTCTGGCTAACCGGCACCATCACCTTTGTGGTTGTTGCATGCATTGTCTGCGAACTGCAATTTCACATGAATGCAGGCTTGGCTATCCTGGCCTGTATTCTGGGTCTTGTATTTGCATTCCTCAGTATCTATGGAGGCGCCGTTACTGATACCGCACCGCTTACTGCCTCTTCCAAGGCTTCGCAGCTTGTTTTTGGCGGCATTACAAAGGGACATTACCCAGTTCAGGACGCTCAGCGAATCAATCTTATTGCAGGCAACATTGCTTCGGGCACTGCTGATGTTGCTACCAACCTGGTGAGCGACTTCAGAGTAGGATTTCTTCTTCGAACTCCCCCCAAGCTTCAGTTTTACGCTCAAGCTGCTGGCGCCTTGGTCTCCATCTTTCTCGCTCCCGGTATCTTTGTCCTTTTCATGTCCGCATACCCTTGCATCCGCGATCAGACAATTGAGCACTGTCCCTTTTCAGCCCCATCGGTTGTTGCCTGGCAAGCAGTCGCAGAGGCTGTGACTCTTCCAAAGCTCCCAATTCCGTTGTCTTCAGGGATCTTTGCCATCGTTTGTGGTGTCGTCTGTGCCATCCAGGCGCTTGTCAAGAACTTTTACCTGGTCGGCCCCAGAGAGAAGTATCGCAGCTACTTGCCGAACTGGATGTCGATCGGCGTCGCATGGGTTCTGGGAATTGACAGCGGATATGCCAAGTTCGTATTGACATTATGATTACTGCTCGAAAAGACGTGCTAACTTATTCGCAGTGCCATTTTGTTTGGAAGCATCACCTCGTGGTGGTGGCGGAAGTATTTCCCCAAGGGCTTCGAGACTTATGCATTCTCTGTTGCTGCCGGTCTTGTTGCAGGAGAGGGCTTGGGAGGTGTTGTTAATGCTGCTCTGACGCTGGGAGGAGTGGATGGTACGAAGAAGGGCAGTCTGATTGCGCTACCGGGAGAGGACTGGTAATCAATTTGGCCATGACGGTGCTATGAATATTGCTGCATGTAGTTGAGCTAAAGCGACGCCGTCGCTCAAAATCTTTTAATGCTGATGCGATCTATGATATGACATGGTACCTCGCTGAGTGGGCACGTTCTATTACCTTTGTTAAAACAAAGGGAAAGGGTATATAAAGATGGTACAAGATGGTTCGAACAAGTAAACCGCTTGAGTGCAAAGCCAAAATCCAAATCCAAAGACGTCAAGAAAATGAGGCGCATGGTTCAGTGCAGCAGGATGAAAAAAATCTTTATTGATGATACAGCGCATGGCAAAACTAGACTCAATGTTTATCTATATTTTACAAAGCGATTTCAATTCGGCATTCATTATAATGCCATGCTTTTCAGCCAAATCAAATAATTTGCTAGTAAATAGTAATAGTGGAATGCAGAACATACTGCAAAGAGGCTGATGCAAGAAAATCATTTGCCCTTAAAGACGTGTGAGGGGGGAAGCTCACCGTTAAAGCCAGTGGCAGAATGTTGAATATAGGACTGGAAGCGAAAAGAACTACGCCTTAAAGGCGGTTAACATTAATCAAGCTGAGAAACTCGTTTCGAGTCTTTTCTCTGCGTTCAAAGCAGCCCAGCATACAGCTTGTAATGGTGGTGCTGCTCGTCTTCTGCACCCCGCGCATCACCATGCATAGGTGGCTAGACTCCATGACTACAGCTACTCCTTGAGGCTGCAAAATGTCGAAAATAGCATTGGCTATTTCTTTAGTAAGGCGCTCCTGAATCTGCAGCCGACGAGAAAACATGTCGGCGATTCGTGGAAGCTTGGAGATGCCAATAACGGCATTGTTTGGAATGTATCCAATGTGTATCTTGCCTGTAAAAGGCACTAGGTGGTGCTCGCAGAGGGAAAAGGCCTCGATGTTTTTTACTATAACCATCTCGTTGTGTCCCTCTTGGAAGACTGCGCCATTGACAATGTCGAATACGTTTTGTTCATAGCCCTGAGTGAAAAACAACATGGCTTTGGCATATCGTTCTGGCGTGGCCAAAAGGCCCTCTCGGTTCGGATCCTCTCCAACACACTCAAGCAGCGTCTTGACGGCTCCTTTCATGCGGTCAAGTCGAGCGGCTTTTTCTTCTTCACTCTCTTCCAATCGCTGGCGTGTGCCTATGCTCGGTCGGCTGAGGCCATCGAAGTCGACGACAGGGCTCTCTTGTCTCGATAAAGATGTCGCTTCGGAGGAGGCTTGGACTTGGTCTCCATTGTCTTTTGATCGGTCCTCAGCGGCCTGGCGGCGCTTCCGCTTCTTGTGGTGCTTGAGTACGGGCTCGTCGCGCTGATCACGTCCGGGCTTGCTTATACTTGATCGCCGCACGACGTGGCTGCTGGATCCGTTCGCGAGCCCTGCGCTTTCGCTGTATCCGCGCTTCTTGCTGGCTGAAGCATCGGCGACTTTGCGCTTCTTTTCGCCGCTCGCGGACGAAGCGGGCGAATCTCGGGCGCCGGTCGGAGACGGAGGGGCCATTGGGCCAATCTGATGGGCTTCGCAGCTCCAATGTCTTGTAATTGATGATGCGACCTTTCCAGGCCTTCCGGCGACAGATAACTCAGCGAGTGGTGTTGATGGCGCAAAGAAAACGAGCCGAAAAAGTTGGTCGAAGGATGCGTCAGACTAATCCATGTGCGCAATACCCGCTGGCCCGTCAATTAGCCTAGTGTCAAACTCTGCTTCTAGAAAAAGAGTACAAAGGCCTCTTTTTCCATCTTCTTGTTTTTTGCTACCCTCTTTATTGCTAACTTCCCGCCTTTGCCTCTCTTGCACTATCCTTCAACTGATTTCTGGCATAACATGTGATACCAGTTGGTCGACTTGAACTCCGGAATAAGCATCGCCTCTTTGCGGTATCGTTCACCCTCCATCGCGACACTGTATCACCCGCTGGGTACATCTATGGCAAAACTGCAGCCGCAGCAGCCAAACGACGCATACCCAGCGCTCTATCTAACTTACTCCAATAAAACCAAGATAGCTGTCCCAAGCAAAGAATTTACACATTTCACCCTCGTATTATATGTTTAATTCCATACTACTCGCCTCGGCAGTTAGCGTTCCAGGCTGACTACATGCATGTAACCCTCCAACTCCGTAGCGTCCGCGGCGCTCCGGATTTTGATTGTGCTGGCACATGCGCCGTAAAGTGGTTGCCGCAGGTGTCTACAACCCCCACCATGGCAGTAAGAAGCATTTGGTGAGTTCTTGGTACGGGTACTATTCTAGAACCTGATAGTTATGGCTGTGGTGCACAGCTGGTCCGTCGTTCCAACGCCCGATGCAACAATCATTTAGCATCCATCGTTTTCGATGAATTTAAATCGACAATATAATTTGCCTATGTTTCATCTCAGTCTCTTACTTAGCTAAACACTTCTGCCTCTTCAGCTCGCTTCCCTACCTGTATTCCCCTATTGCATCCAGTAGCTCACTAATGCATCTTTTATCTAAGCCACGCTGCCGAATTCTGCTGACCTGCTCGATAAATTGTTACGCCGCAAAACAAGCCAGCTGTGGCGTTCATTTACAAACGTCTCCAGTGAAATGCCGCCTGCAGTCAGGTGACGTTATGTCAAGCTCTGATGCTCACATCATGCTGTTATACGAGGCCAGCTTTTGCGTACGTCACTAGGTGAGCTGCGCATTTAGCTGCCCGGATCATCACTTAACGCTTAAAGCTCGCACGACGAGCTCAATCGAATTAGTACCTACCATTTCGTACTTGCGTAAACTAGACCAATATGCCGTGGAAGGATCACCTCAATCGTTTCAAACAAGAATTGAACCATCGAATCGCTGAGCCAGGAGCAGCGTCCCAGCCACCGCCTGTGCCGCCTCACCCGCCAGCCATACCACCCCGTCCTCCAGCTGTGCATTGGAAGCCTCAATTCTATCCTCATGTTCCGATCAACGTTGAGTGGGATGCAAAGATAGGCAATGGACCAGATGGGTGGGGGAATCAGGAGCTGCAGCATTATACTGCAGAGCCACAAAATGCTTTTCAGTAGGTTGGGGCCAAGAGCGATGATCTAATGGAGAAAAGCATAGCAAAAGTGTTCTAATTGTGTACTGTGCAGCACGCCTGAAGGCTTGCTAGTCGTCCGAGCTCTTGCAAACAATTCTGCCCCTTCGCCAGAGCAGCGATATACCTCAGCTCGTCTAGTCAGCAGGCAGACTCTGGCTAGCGACAAAGGTGTCTTAACTGCCACCATACTATCTCCTTGCGCTGAGGGTATCTGGCCCGCATTCTGGCTTCTACCTCGAGAGCCTTTCTCGTGGCCCACTGATGGTGAGATTGACATTGCGGAAACGTGGAATGGAGATCACGAGAATCGTTCCTGTCTTCACTGGGGACATCATCACGAACCACAGAAGCACCGAGTTTTAGGTACTCGCATTCCCGATATGCATTCTCGTCCTGTGCGATATGACTTTGCTTGGGAACAGCCCAACGGTGTACCTGGCCAAGGAAGGATGATTTGGTACATTGATGGAAGGCCTGTAATGAAGTGCGAGGTTCCAAGCGGGACTCGACCGCTTCGAGATATGAACATACTATTGAACGTGGCAGTAGGAGGGAATGTCTGTGGTGGTAAGGTACCTCGAGATGGATACTATGACATGGTCATTTACAACATCTCTATTACCAGTGAGTTGGAATATGGAGGCTGGACTCGGTTTGAGCAAGACTGGCATCATCCCTCTGTACCTACGGGGAACACTTACTAGATTGAAGGCACTCATATTGCATGATTGCCTCTCATACCAGCATTAAGCGAGCTCAGATTGCAAATAACGCAACATTTGCTACACCATGATATACCATATCTCGGTTTAATGAATGATATACACATATGGCTTCACGAATCTTCTGACGATTTGACGACTTTTGAGGTATTGGCGTCTCGAATGCATAATCAGGTACAACGGTTGCTCAACTTGGTTTTGATAAGCTTTCAATTTTTTCCAAATACTTTCAATAAGTAGTGCTATATACAATTTTTACCGGTTATACCGACAAGTATTTTTAAGACTGGCTATCAATAGCCGCAATCAAAGTCCCCCAAGATCCACTGTATCCGTCATTTGAGCCATTGCCGAACTCCTTGCCGTCAGGCAGTCTCATTGTCTCTGCGGTGTTAGGTCCACTGGTGAAACCATAGAGGTGGGCTCCGCTGATTGCAGTTTGGATATAGTTCATGAGCCCCTGGGGAACTCCTGAGTTGCCGATGAAGTTCCAGCTACCAGCTCCATAGTGGAAGATGTTGTTGTTGTTGCCAGTGTACCACTGGGCAAGGCCCATGCGGCAAGTGGAGTCGCCACCATTGCACCACGAGAAGTTGGGATCAGCAGAAGTGGCACTGAAGGGCTGTCCGGGAAGAATAACAGCGCCGTTACCCTGGTGGTAGTTGGTTTCACTCTGGAAGAGGGTGATGAGAACATTGGCAGCGCTGTTGAAACCAAGCTGGTAGAGCCAGTTGTGCTCGGAACCAAGACCCGTCAACCAGGTACCAGCCGTAGCCTCAACGAGGACACCACCCTTCACAGCCGTTCGAATGTTATTGCTGCTGCCGTCGGTGGAGTGGTCAGCAACCCAAGACCAGAAGTTGTCAATGTAAGCGGAAGATCCAGCGGCCAGGTGAACACCAAGGTAAGCAGCACGGCAGTTTGCTTCACTATCGCAGCTGAGAGACGTGTCACGAGTACCGCCAATGGTGTTCAGGCAGTTGAAGACACCAACATCACCAGGGTTGTTACCAGCCATGTTGATTTGGAGAAGAATGGCGCCGGGCAGAGCCTGGTTGACAGTGAAACGGATATCCTGGACGTGGGCGACACCCTTCTGGCCAGGAGTACCAATCTGGACAACAGGAGTTGGGTTCTGCTCATTGGAGAAAGCGCTACCAGATCCGGAGATGGTGGACCAACCCTCACCGTACAATTCGGTGCCAGGGGGCAGAGTGATGGTTGAGGTTACAATGTAGATACCGAATGGCAGGTAAGCAATCTTGCCTGCGCTAGCTGCAGTGTTGATAGCTCCCT
This sequence comes from Trichoderma koningiopsis, assembly GCA_022985005.1. Lineage (NCBI taxonomy): Eukaryota > Fungi > Ascomycota > Sordariomycetes > Hypocreales > Hypocreaceae > Trichoderma > Trichoderma koningiopsis. Next base: position 6,768,915 of record JAJPEM010000001.1, read on the forward strand.
GGAGAGATGCAGTGTCGTCAGTGAAGCCATCTCCCTGAAGAGTGTGTCCACCGTTCTGGCTTGAGTCCTTCAGGTTGATAACATCGGAAATGGTTGAGGTGGCGTATTGCGGAGCGTTGATAACAGGGTATTTGCCGCCGGGAGCAAGCGCTGCAGGCCTGTTCACCGCCTGTGAAGTCGGGTTGGTCTGGTAGGTCGGGTTTGCCCCGTAGGTGTTTCCGTAGACATAGGTTCCAAGGCTGGTAGAGCCGCCAACCTTGACTGTACCGCTAATGGTGACCATGTTGGAGTTGGTCGTGTCTTTGGAAATGTTCTCGAGCATAAAGTTGGGGAATCCCACAGCACTGGTGAAGAAATCACCAGAGTTGATGCTGACAGCGTCAATGACAGCGACCCAAGGCTCTCCAGAGCTGTAGGTGATACAACGGCCGACAGTGTTACAAGTAGGGGCAAAGATAGTGATAGTATTACCACCATCGATGACGATACCGTTGGTGCAGTCAGTGAATGTCATGCCCTTGATCTGACCCTGCTGAGAGCCTAGAGGAATCGAGTTAGCACAAGATCTCGTCTCAACTGCTAGATTCAGAACACTTACCAGCCCAGTGCAATCCAATGTTACCAAAGCTAAATGAGACATCCGAGACAGAGATGGTGGATCCACCTCCAACAGAGAGACCTTGAAAGAAAGTTTATGTTAGCCAAAGATTCAGCCATCTTCATCAGACATGAGCATACCAGTATGAACGCCCTGGGGCATGTTAATCTTGACATTGACCAGAGCACAGTTCTGGGCAAGGGCCCAGCTCATAGCAGTAAACCCAGAGTTGCCCGAGTTAGCTGTGGTATCCAAGATGACGTTCTTGACTGAAAGAAGCTTGTTAGCACCGTATATACACCGCTTCCATTTGGGAACAAGCATGTAGCCTGGACTTACTCATGATGGAGAAATGAGTTTCACCAAAGAAACCACCGCAAGGACGGGCACTGCCATCAGCTTGGCCGGCAACAATCAGATAGTCGCCATTGAAGCCGGCTGACGCCTTAATGGTAGGAGGGTTGGCGGCATCACCGATGATGACTGTGTCTGTGAAGAAGAACGCAGTGCTTGAAAGCGTATAGGTTCCTATGACAAGAGTTTAGGAAGAGATTCGACAATAGAGGGCCACTTTGAAACTAACCTGGAGGCAGGTAGATGACACGCGGCTCTGCAGCCAAGTAGCAGTTGTCTCTCTGGCCGCCGCTGGGTCCTTGAGAGGTCAAGGCATTTACAAAACCCGCCGAGTCTCCAGAGTTCACACTCATGTAGACAGGGTAGGTGAAGTTTTGTGTTCCGCCGTTAAAGAGGTCAGGAGCATAGCCTCTAACAGCTCCCGTCGTGTGGTCAATGTTGGGCAAAAACCACGACGAGGCTCTGCTCTCAAGCTTGCTAGAGCCACCCTCAGTAGGCAAAGCCCACGAGAGGGAAGGCAGGGCTGCCAAAGCACCCAAAAAGGAAAAGGCCTTCATTTTCGAAAATGATCAGCGCCCTTCTAAACGTTTAGATTGACCCGAACGCCAAGTCTAGACGATGCTCTGTTCATTCTTGGCACAGATCGTCCTATATATACTATTTACTCCAGACATCGTAATAGGTGAAATTGCAGGACAGTGACGAAGCCGCTTGTGGCCTTAGTCGGACACCGCTGAACGCTGAGCAATACTCACTTCTCCTACCCATTTTAGTAAGTTCTCTAGGTTATGCAGACCGAGGAGCCCTACGTATCCACGCCCACGCTATCGGCAACGGCTCGCCCGCCCAGGGCCTGCTGACACTCCACGACTAACTGGCAGATGCCTAAGAAAGTCAATCAGAGAGTAGCATCGGGCCGAGAAAGCCATCCGCCTTCCCATTTCAGCTAGGGACTAGAGGAAAACAGACTCGCCGCCATCTGGATCCGGACAACGTCTTAGTGGTGTAAATGAAACTTCCAAACATATGGAGCGCAATCAGTAATACGGACGTGAGAAAATGAGCACCACATTTCGGGTATCCGGCAAGCCATTGCAGTGAGATTTCTTGCTAATGCTGGGGCTAGTTATTTTATATCGGGACAACAGAAGCTGCTCCACAGGCAACTATCGTGATTTGGTGAGAAAAAGAGAGCGATTGGAATACACCCATTATACCATACGGCTACTAGCCGGAGGAACATGGTAATAGCAGCCAGCGTAGCATCGCGTATCTATCATAGTACCACCAGTGGCAGCTGGAAAATATAGGGATGGCAGCCAAGGTGAACAATAGAGCTTTATTGTGGCATCGATGCCACCACAATACACACGAAACAGAGAATACTATTGTTCCGCTTCTCCAGAAATTAAGGAAGTACGGCTCCAAGAAAATAAGGAGCACGAGCACGAGCGGAAGAATAATATATAAAGGGGTTAGAGCGGTGGGGTTTCTCCTGCACCCCTCGTTCTAGTTTCCGGAGCTAAAACAGCCGTGGCAGCGCTGTAGTACCTCGGCCATGAAAGGCGGCAGACGATGCCAACAGTCTACAATCCATGATTTGTGCTGGCCAATAGCCAAGAGGAAAAATTTCCCATAGAAAGAATTATTCTGTAGACTTAGGAGAGCAGCCGCGTTTCTATGAGATTCTGGAGCTTTCAATATCATCCAATTTTCCGGCACTAGACATCTTTCGTTTCGATATATAGTGGTCCCCGTCTGCTAGTGTCTAGTGTTGTGCTAACTAGCAAATGAAACGCTGGAGAGAGATTTGAGATCTCACTGCTCCGTCATATGCTTTGCGAGTAGTCTATTATTGGATGCGTCACGCTCTGGTTTATACTTTGTCGTTCGCGCTGCACAAGATTCTTTGGTCAACTTATGATAATCTCATCTAAGAATAATCTCATGATACTTCTGTCTTTTAGGCTTCATCATGGAATTATTGGGAGGTTGATAGGGTGTTTCCACTTTTAAACAAGCGAGAATGAAGGGTTCGCTGAATAGCGTATCTGCGCGTGAGACCAAAAACTGATTTGGTACTGAAAATGAACTCAACTCGCTGCCCCGTTCTACTAGTATCACTACTGCTATTTGATGCTACTTTCTATTACTGTATCTGTACTCCGTAAATGAACACGAGATGGGACAGTCTAGCTACTAACTGCCGTCGGCTTTTTTCGATTACTTATCGCCTAGCCCAGTTTGATGAATGATTGGTACTATGCCAATGCATTTTGCTCATTGAGGCTACCCAAGATTCATAAACCCATGATCTCACTTGACTAGGTAGTTTACTTGCAAAGCGCCAACAGCAAGTGATTATTTTTCACTCTTTTTTTCTTGTTTATGGCGAAAGGACATTGGCAATTTTCTTGTAAAGTGATTAGAAATCTTTTCGCTGATTTTGTAATTTCTCAAAGAAAATGCAAAGACCAGGTACGGAGTTTTGATTTGTGTTCCAATGTAACATTTTTGCCCCCGCCTATCGAATACATTGTGTCGGGCAAGGGAGGTCAAAATATTGGGTAGTCAAAGCACTTAATCAGCTGACGAATGCTATCAAGGCATTCACTATGAGTCAAGAATTAACCTAGGTAGTGGTTAACTTTTTCGAAAAGTGCGTGTTTAGAGGTGAAACTACGATCCTCGTACTATCCGACAGAGTGAGCAGCCATACAGAAGATCAATAGTTACTGTAAAGGATGCAACAACGGGTATCCGTCTTTCTTGTGCCGTAACGTTGTAGTGCTAGTAATACCTTACTATCCCATAACCTTGCTCCTTTTTTTCGGCTGTGGTGCTCTCGAATGGCCCTGTAGGAAGAGCCATTATCGCTCAAGTACAAGCCGCTGGGATGGAAGAAAGAACATTTATTGAAGTCTAAAATAGGTACTATTTATGCTTAATGCATAGGATTTAGCCTATGTGACATGGGCAAAAGCTCGCTAACGTACGTGGTCTATGAAGTATTACTTATTACCCACGTTTTGTCGCGTTCACTCTATACGACTGTGGAATGTCGGCTTTTTTCTTGTCTTCAAATGCACTTGAGCTATACAGATTCGCGGTAGAATTAGTTAGTCTCATGGATACAGAGTTTAGAATGTGCACCATAAAAAACAGAATAGCGTGATTGTCGGCTGCTTACTCGTTAACCTTTAACAGCTAAACTCTTCTTGCTCTTTCTCACTAAAAAAAAATTGCATTCACGAGGAATTGCATTTACAGGGCTGTAGAAGAGTTAAGCTGAGTTCAACTAATACTTTGTCTGTTTTGTCTGAGCACACGTAGCAATTAACATGACCAAATAGACGGGTGCTGCACGAGAAGTGTTCTGTTCCGAATTAGTGTCACGAAACTCGAGCACAGGGTGTCCAGTTGCTAGGATAATGAAATTGCGCCAATGCTCGAGTGCCTATACGGATGCCTTAGAAGAGTTGCTGATAAGACAACTTACTAGGTAGGGTTTTACTACTAGTAACCACCTACCTTAGCGACGCACTCAATCTCTTTTTCTCGTGTTCTCCCTAGTCAAAGCACGGCATCATCTTTGCACACTCACCTGCCAAATACAGAGGAGGTAATATTCATATGTAGCTTCCCTTTTCAGACTCGGAGGATGGACTACCTTTCTTAGCATTTGCAGAATACGTTGAATTCCATACTCTATTTTTCCGGACTTTGCTTATTGCAAGCACTTGGATCCGACGGTACATCAGATCGGTCGAGATGCGAACCCTTGTAAAGATCGTCACTCGGATAGCTGCGACTAGCACGTCGGCATATTTGAGGAAACGCGTGCCGCCGTTCCGGCAGCAACGTCTTGGCGACAATCCAGGCACAGCCTGCATGAACAAGACCCTGCAATGTCTAGCTACGATCAGGAAAGTGAATCTAGAATTTAAGCACGCCTCAGTCTATTCGGTGCATGCATGCTCCAGGCGCTTCCTGGCGGTGGTGTTTATTAAGCCTGGAAGCGTTGGTTAGTCGCCGGCCTTCGGGGAGTATCGCGCAGCACTGTAAATTCCTACTGCTTGATCTCTTGGCGCCGGGTACATATACTGTATGCTTATTCCAGGTCTGCGTGTTGTCGGATATCAGTTTGGATAGAAGCTGATGCAGCCTTTCATGAAACCACATGCAGTACCCTCCTCCTCTGAAGAGGCGATGTCAATTTAATAAATCAATCTGGGAAGATGCAGGATACCGAAGCAGAGCAGCTAAAATCAGCTACTGCCTGGTGGAAAGCTCTCGGCATAGCGATGTAAGCATCAGAAGCAGCGAAGCATTAGCTTAGAAATACGTCAGACGGAGATTCCGAGATGCGAGCTCATCATCTACGCACGAAGTCGGCATTAGCCTCCGCGCACTACGGAAAAAGTAGTCTTCCGTCAGGGATCTTGGGCGTAAAGTATTGTTGTGATTGTCACGCGTCTATTAACGAAAAAGGTCCTGGTTCTACGTATACCTACTTTCTACCACCAACTATCAGGCGTTACTAAGAGACATTGTTATACGCACAAAAAATATCGAGGAGTGCGATGCCAAATTCGATCGCTCAAAGGAGCTTTATTGGTTCCCGTTTTCGCTCTTCCTGAGCCGCCAATAGTAATAAGTTTTTCTAGGCCCACTACCCAACCACCGACGCTAAACTACTATTAAATATCATCTGTGATATCGACAGCGATCATGACACCGTCGAGCCAATGTCTCTCGAAATCTTTGCCATTAGACGCAACCAGGCCACACAGCCGCATCATTAGTAGAGCCCTAATAGAGTGGTAGTCCTGGGCTAAGCAAAAGCTCGCTCGCCGCCCATCACATTGTGACAGAATATGCGCTTCGTAAGCTCATTTTCGTAGCTCTAGGGTAGACTTGGGCTATCGTCAAGTGTAAATAAAGACTTGCGCATCAATTCGATCGAATCCGCTTCCGCTGAATCATGTTTCTCGAGGCGCAAGTGGACAAACAAGAGAAAGAAGAAATCCACCGGCCATCCCGTTTACGACGAATCTGGTGAAGATGGAGAGCAGTTACATACAATCGATTCTTTGAATAAAACTAGTGACTTCAAACTCTTGCCTCAATCAGCACAAGCATGTTTTTGAGTTTACACAATAAAAAGCCGTGATGCTGCAAGTTGGGAATGAGCTTCTATCGACTGCGTCTGTACTAAAACAGTAAATCGCATATGTACGCTACTTTCTGGCAGTACTCGTAATGACGCTGATCTTGATTTGCGACCATAACGAAGCTGAGTCACCATGCCGAGACCACGATGTCGCTACATGCACCCATAGACACGCTATGATTGCATTTTTCAACGCGTTGAGCCAATGAGGCCTATGATACTGCTAAATATGTACCTTGAGTTTTATTGTAGACTGTAATTAGTTATTACTTTAGGTATAGAGTAGCTGTTGGAACTCAATTCGCGCTTTAACATTGCCCAAACGCTAGGCTCTGGCTACGTCATCGCGAGAGGTACGGGTCCGGCTTTTTTTTTTTTTGGACGCAGTAAGGTTAAAAAGAGGGGACACAGAACATGCCATGGAACGATTATGTACTATACCGGAGTACTCCGTAACTGCTCTAAGACAGGGCGCTGATCAGTGATTACAGAGCTGTTGTCTAAGCTACTGTAGGAGTGTTGCGTTGTTTACGAGGCGCAGAACCCTACAAATTCTCGAAGTATCTAAGCATGCCTTGCTTTGGGCATCGGCCGACTGATCCGTATTGATCCGTCGAATGCGTCACCCGCCAGCAGCAATAGGCTGTGGCGGCGATCGGGAAGAGCGGAAGTCAGTCGGTAGGTAGTGCGAGGTATTAGATGATATAAAGTGCGGGACACATCGCCTGCGCCACTACGCGATGGCTTTTGGTTGTAACTGAGCATGAGGTTGCCTACTCCGTAAACTCTCGCCAGTTGCTCTTTCGGCTCTGGATCTAAATCTATTCTGACTTTATTTTGTTTTCCCGGTTCCTCATCTCCAAGCGACAAAGATGCAGAAAGTGACGTCGAAACTGCCATCTTGGGATACGACCAAGACCACAAGCAAGAAGGGCTTTGACAAGGTCTGGGGCTGGGCGGATAAGCTCGGAGCACCCGTAAATCGGCTCTCGAACCGCATTGGCAGCGAAGCGTTTTGGCCAACGACTTTAGACAAAGAAAGCGACAAGGCCGCGAGAATCTTAAGATCATTCTGCAGTGCGTATAGTCTTTCATTTTGATGATTTGCAGCATCATGTTCTTTATCCTTGAAATTCCCGACGAACACAAATCGCCCACCACAAAGCGCTATGCGAATATGCCGCTTATTCTTTTCCGTTCCCTTTTTCTCCTTTCTTCTATCTATATAAGCAGAAAATTCTATAGCAACCGATCACAGTCTATCATCTTAATCAGTCATCTGGACAAAGCTAACAACATGGTACCATGCAGAGGATGGCTTCTACGCAGAAGAGGAACGCCAGGTCGATGGCGCCGGTCCGAAGAGGAAGCAGCGAGTTATCAAGAAAATCCCCCAAAAAGTAATTGAGAATTGTGTCGGTCTTGCTATATTTACTGTTATGCGTACTGGACTGTGGGTGTCCGGAGCCGGCGGTTCCGGCGTCGTGGTTGCCAAGCAAGAAGACGGATCGTGGTCCCCTCCATCTGGCATTCTGCTCCACACGGCCGGTTTGGGATTTCTGGTTGGAGTGGACATTTACGACTGCGTTCTGGTAATCAACAACCGCAAGGCCCTGGAAGCCTTCACCAAAGTTCGAGCGACAGTGGGTGGTGAGATTACCGCCGTCGCCGGGCCCGTTGGCATGGGCGGCGTTCTCGAGAACGACGGAAAATGGAAAGAGGCCAACAGACCAAACTTTACCTATCTCAAGTCGCGTGGTTTCTACGCTGGAGTCCAAGTCGATGGCTCGATTATTATTGAGCGCACTGACGAAAATGCGCGCTTTTATAATCAGACGATTGGTGTTACTGACATATTAGCTGGAAAAGTCCGGCACCCACCATACGAGCTTAAAATGCTGATGGAGACATTGAAAGCCGCCGAAGGTCGATCAGATGTTGATGCAGAGCTCATGGAGGAGCTTGAGGGACAGCCCGCACCGGGCGATGTAGATGTCGAGGCGCCCAGTGACAAGTCGTTCGGCATCCCAGAGCCTGATGACCCGGATCCATATGGCTTTTTGGCTCTGCAAAGGGAGGGACTGGATATTGTGGAGGCCGGTACTCGTTCAAGACCTTCTAGCAGCCAGTTTGAATACCACCCAAGCCCGTCAAGCCCGACTTGGAGCAAATTTCACAACAGACGCAGCATGGAGACTGCAGAAACAAGAAGCAGCCGCGACAGCCACGCATCAACTCCAAACTCAAAGCTCCGATGGAGCAGCGGCGATCCGCATTACGAGTCATCAGATGCCGGTACACAGACCGATGAGGTTATAACTCCAATCACGAGTCCAGTCTTTAACACCTTTCAGAATCGTAGTCTTTACGACGAGCCCGGCGAGTTCTATAATAGCCCTTGGAGTGCCAAAGGCCGCAAGAATAGCATCCACCGCGACTGGGGCAGAGACGACAGCCTCACGTTTTTCAGCGAAGATGATGAAAAGTCAGAGGCTGCGATTATGTCTCCCTCAAATTTGCGATCACAGTCGATCAGCGCTCCCCCGGTCGAAGCCGTGGTTCCCATTAAGCGTGTGCCACCACCGCTGCCACCAAGGAATCTTCCTCTGCCCATCCGATCTGAGTTTGAAGAAGTCGACCTCAAGGCAACAGAAGCAGCAGATCACGAAGAGATGACGTCTTCGGGCCCCCACTCAGAATTCACCAGGGAGACGGAAGGAAGCACGGATTATACGAGCGATGCGGCGTCTGTCTCTCCAAGGAAGACGTCGGTTAGCAAAGACAGCGATCGTTTGTCTGGCACGCTATTCGACTCCGACTCCCATTCACTGGAGGTCAACAGGCGAGATAACGGCGAAGAACTCCACCACACCCTCAGCCCATACAAATCGGACTAAATTCGCGACTCCTATATATCTTGTTGAAGGAAGGTGCTCCGAAAGGCAGCAGTGGTTGATCACAAAGAAATGACTTTATGGCGATGAAGTTGTGTTATATCAATTAGTAGTTGGTATATATCTAGAAGGATGATAAGCATTACTGGTGTACTCATAAGGCAGATGTATGTCGCCTTTGTCTTATATAACGGCGTTTTACTAGGAATATTTTCTGTAGCTATTCATGATAAATTGGCTCATTTGTTATAAGATATCCTTTTCATTTTGCAGAATTGTCTATAAATGTTTAGCTACCAGAAAAAAAGGTAGACAAGTGAGAAAAATTACTAGCTATTGCAAAGCTCCAGAACAGCTGCAAAGACGACTTCAGCTGGAACAGCCAGCTGCCGTTGTGTTTGTTCCTTGCTTGCCCGAGCTGTTTTCGAGTCTTTTCCCCGCCGGTGTTGTTACCACAAAATCAACAATGACAGCTGTTCCATTAGCAAGAGCACCCAACTGCTCATCTGTGCACGTGTCTCCCGCAACATACGTGTAGCACACATTCTCAGGTGAGTTCGAAGGCGCGGAATTTTTAGTGGCCCAGCTGCTGAGTGGCCCTTTTGTACTGAAGCAGTCGCTCACGTCCTGCGATCCAGTTGCAATGTCCTTTCGAAACATGCTTCTCTCGAATATCTCATAAACTGTCTGTGGTTGGTAAGCAGCAACAGCGTGTCCGGCGTCAAAAACACGAGAGAATGATACGTTGCCGTGCTGTCGCACAAGTCCGCCTTTGTATGAAGAATTGGTCTGTATGTCAGCGTAGCCGGCTTGGCGGAAAGATGCGGCCGCGGAATAATCCATATTAAGAGAGACGTTCTCGGCACCAATCCCTATACATCGTTCAGTCCAAGATACGTAGAGAGCTGATGCCTTTTCTGGTTATGGCTTACAGTTGCACTTGTAGTCGCGATCGCCAAAGATCAATGCCACACCAACCCCGTTGTTCAACACATGTTCAAGGAGAGATATGTCCCCTACCATGACATTCCCGGTCTGAGTAATGAGCGCAGTCTGATATGAGTAATCATTGGCTGTGAAGTTGACACGGACGGCCAAGTCTTCCTGCACCCAACGTTGGTTGAAGAATCCATTATAGTAGTCTGTCACATCCGATGTAATATTGAGGTAAGTGATGTCGAACGAGGATATCTATTTTCGAGTCGTGAGCAGTCATTGTCCGTCTGCGAGTCATCGCTTTACTCACATTGGAAAGGCCCATGTAAGGTGCGACCACCTTTTCGAAACAAGCCTCTGTGGCGAATAGACAAGCTTGATTGACCGTTTGGTTATTGCCATAACCATAAGGGTCGCCTTCACTTGCCAAAGCTCTGCATGCGTCTAACGCATCGTGGCAACCGGTTTTTGGGGCAACTATTTGCCGCATCACATCGTTATACACACTCTCATTATAGACCTGGATTCCGTATGTGTTGTTATACGCCAGATGAGGATAGCCGAAAGCCTCAACACGTGTATCAATGCAGCCGTTGGCAATGCCTAAGATACCCATTGGAAGAACTGTGGCGTTCTCGTTCTTGTGCTGATTGGCTGCAATGAGCTTGTTTTGTGTAATGAAGTGCGACATGAATCCGGTACTCCAAAATCCTCCGTACTAGGTAGCGTGCATATTAGTTTGCGCCACCAGTAATCGATGTGAATTGTATTATTACGTACAGAAGTGCCCCAAATTGAAATCTCCTTGTTCGTAGTATTGTATTTGGGAAACCTACAAGGCAATTGTTAGCCTGGCGTTGACTGATGCTCTTTATTGTGTCAAAAAATGCCCTACTCTTGGAACCAGACCTGAGCAAATTGCCATATGGTCCGGGCAGCCTGCGCGGTTGTATTCTGTGTGGTTTCCAGTGGCCGAGGATCCAATGTCGCAGCCATGAAAGTCGCGTTCGTCTTTAATTGTGACCTGTTCTGAAGCGGTGTAAAATCCGGCGGGCCACGGTTCCCGACATTCAGAGTTCCATTTTGGATGGTCGCGTAAGAAAAGCTGGTTCCTACTGGCTGATCAATGTATAACATGTTCACATTATTATTCCAAGAGAAGGCATTTAGGGTGGTGCTATTAGAATCGCTGTTTATGTTGCATGGAAACCCAGACATGGAATCCAGGGACGTGTATCCCGGGCCACCACCGAGGTAGATAGCTGTTGGCGCGTTCGCCGCATCGTGGCGTGACTCTGTTCAAAGAGTTAATGAATCTCCTTCTAACAACAGGGAAAAGCAGAGTTTCCCTACCAAAGTACCAGAAAAACAAATTGACGTTGAATGAAGCATGTGTATGTTCAACTTGATTCTGGACTGATGCCGGAAGCGAGACGTAGCCACTCCATGCCTTAACGCCTGGGGTGACCTCACAGATTGACGTCTTTATGGTAGTGATGCGTAAGTAGGAAGGTCTGAAGAAGGGTAGTGTCAGAGCTTGGTGCTCTGGGCCCGTGGAAGAAATGCTGTACCTGCTTGTAGTCAATGGACGCGCCCGGCCATCGCTGCGATAGAACATGTTCAAGCCTTGACGGCGAAGGGATGAAAGTCGACTGTGCCAGAGTAGGACCCAAGCCCAATATTCCCACGCTGCTCACAATTTTTGATGGTTTCATGATGTAGGATGCGGAGGAGAGTAAGAAAGAGGGATAAAGATTGATATAAAAGCCAAGAGGATATGGATATAAGAACAGCAGAGAACTCTAATAGATTGATTGTTTCTAGACAGGAGTAAACACGCTTCTTATAGGTGAGTGCCAACAATAGAGCTTCATTTCGCCATTGAATGCTGCTCGAGACAAGTTGACGTAGGCCCAGAGCGAAGACGCGCGCCCCCTTTCCTTCCCGTACGCAGGGTATACATCCCAAGAGCAAAAGCTGCTGTTTTGACAAGTTTCATGCCAGAGCATGAATATGAGCCTTGTCACTTAGGAGCCTCGTCACGCGTGAGCCCCTGATGCCATCAGCCACATGGTACTTCAGGCCATGCTTTTTGCACCACGGCGGATTTCAAGCGTAAGCAGCAGTCCCAGATGGCTTCTGAATGGCGAGTCCGCCAATGAAATGGCAGTGAGGCAAAGAACAGGCATCTCAAACACATTCAGAGGCTGCCGTAAATGGCATCCACGAGATTAGCCTCGATCCTACACGCGGCAATCTGTACGAGTTACGCATGCATGTGGGGCGTCATCCACATTCAGACGTTGCGTCTATTGGTGACCTCGCCATTCGAATAATTGGACTGGCCCAGCACCGCCACTGACGCCATTACTTCTTGGGCGATGATACACAAGTCGAGATAGGGGTCCAGTGCAGTAGCGGTATAGATGTGCTGCCTCGCCCAGGTATAAAAGCATTAGGATAAGGTATGCATCCTCCCATCTATTCATGGTCTTAGCTCGTGCGTCACAATATTCTTTTATCAATGCTAATTCTAAACATAAGTCTTCCAGATGTATGATTCAGCTTCATCTGAACGGCTTCATTTCGATATTATGAAGGTAAGATCCTTGCTCGCTTCGCAGGGCTTCGCTAGCATTTGCTCCAGAGCCGACATACGTAAAACAAGACAACCCGAGTCAGACATTCAACTTTTGCGCCATCAAACTTTGTAGTCCTCATCGCTCGTCCTCCATGGCAAACAATTGCTTCATAGCCTGACCTTTTACATTTGCAGTGTCCTCGGTGCTATCAACCATGGCTTTTGCCCATCTGTTAGTCGTCCCTAAGTTTAAAAGCGGACAATGACTTTACACGGATTTTGCTCTGATCCTGCAGTATGAAGAGTTGCGGACAAGTAACCCTCTTCCTCAAACACTGCCACATCCGTGTATAGCACCCGGCAATACTCTGGTATTACATGAACTCGATCCCAGTTTTCCCAAGCCTGGAGTCGAAAACCAGGCTTTGTCCAGGCGTTCCAAGAGACTTTCATTGCGCTCTGCAAATACGCCATCTCTGATTGTGTTGGTGGCGAAAACTGCTGGCTGTGCTCGATGTCTCCAAAATGTATATACCGCTGCTCCTCCAATTCAATAATTTTAAGTAATAGTCCAGCAGCTGCATCGCTTCTCCAGACTCCTTCACGTCTCTTGAGTCTTTCTAGCATCCACACACACTTCCTTCTTAGCCGAGAGTGTCTGCATTTTGTTCCAGCCATATACAGCACCATGATTAAGCCAGGATCTATAGACACTGATGGTAGATCCGAGGCTGCTCGGCGGCACAGATCTTCGCTCAGAAGAATGACTCGCTCGTATAAGGCTAGATCCTGATCATATCTCGTTTCAGGAATCGGCTCGCGGAGCCGATGGAGCATGATGTAGAGGAATGTATGGTAGATACGTATTGAAAGGGCATAGATCATATTCTCACGCTCAGTTCCAGCTGCCCACGGTCTCGATTCTCGCGCTTGGAAATGAGACTGTGTTTCGAATCGAGCCATTCCAGATTCCCAAGCGCGCAATGCATCATAGAACTTATATTCTTTCACAAGAAAAGCTTCCCAAGGCTGGTCGAAGTTGACCACCAGAACCTGGGCGAGGGCGTAGATGCCTTCAAAAGCTTGTTCGTACGAGTTAAACCCTCTTTCAAACAGATCTTGTTGGCCACCACAATGGCGAAGCGCCGCTATGTCCTCTCGAATATATGGTGCAGCGTTATCCGTGATTGATAGACGGTCGAGATCGAGTCGAACTAGCACATCAGCAGCGCGCGCCGCTTCATGCGATCGACTTGCTTCCATGAATAGCTTCCTACCGGCTACGACGTGCATTCTGGCATCTTGAGTTCTGCCCAGTCCACCAGCGGCGGCACTCAACAAAATACTAAGCACCAGCATTGATGATGGGTGAGACACTGTCTTGGCTAGGCAGATGGCTCGATGGTAGTGCCTTTCAGAGATGCCCCTAAGCTTGGCTTGGCGTGATGTGTCAAATCCTTTTTCAGCACTTGTACCATTGCTCTCCGCCACATGCCAAGCCTGTTCCAGTGAGGCCAGTGTAATGCATGCGTGCCACATGGCAGGTTCATTATGCGTCAGTTTGAGGACCAATTGTGTCCAAAACTGCGATGGTGCAAACAAAGTGGCTGACGGGATAGTCCGGGAGCGAAAAACGTCGAATAGTTGGTATTCCAGTGACAGACGAGACCTTTCATCCTTCAAACAGGTTTGAGTCATGGCAAGAGCCGCTGGGGCTTGTGACAAAGACCGCGTGAGTACCAGTGAAACTGCTGCTTGTCTTCTTTGCTGTAGTAGCTTAATGTGCTCAGATATCGAGGTACCGGGATGCTTAGACATATCAACTAATGCACGGCGAGACAACGCGATATCCACAGGAAGGTAGCCATCGCACCGTCGGCCGGTGGAAATGCAACGGCGACAGTTGGGCTTAGTCTCATCGCACTTTACACGGCGGATCCTACTCAGTTTGAAAATCATTACTTCAGATGAAAAGATGAAAAAGGGGCATTCAGGCTACTTACCGACAGGTAGTGCATCCTTTTCCAACAGGCCGAGGCATATAGGCTTGTTATGAAAGTACTGATACGGCGGTTGTCTTATAAACAAATATAATATCGGAAGCAAAGCTGTTTGACACAATGTACCTTGGGTTTTCTTAAAGGCTCTACAACACTGTTAACCATAGCTATTGGATTATTATCACGAGCCTGGCTCTTGCTTAATTACTTATATGACGACAGGGCCGTGGCTTAGCCGGAATCCTTCAGTCTGCCTATGTGAGTAATAGGCGAGGTAAGCAACCGCCTGGTGCTATTTTCATCCGAGAGCCCAAGACACCAGACTAGATTAACCCCACTATAGCCTAGTGGGATAGGGAGCTTAGGCGAGGCTGACTTGATTTATGCAAAAGAATTGGCTCGGGTACCTGTGCCAGTGGTGTCGCCGCCATCGCAATTGGACGAAGGATGATATCTGGACCCTTGGCATATATGGCCGTAGGACGCGGCGCGTGAGTGGCTCTCCATCTCCTCGAGTTGCCATGCCTTCTTGTCGCCGTGTTGATAGCTCTGGCATTCCCCGAAACGCGCGCACTGAGCGTGGTTGAAGAATGACCGAGTAATTGCAAACATAGGTATCGATAGCTCCATGCCGTATCCAGCAACTCTCCCCAGAACTCTAAGTGGACGCGCATCTCAGGCATTCTGGGGCTTAAGCAGATAACAATAGTGGTTAGAGTCGTCCTTTAGAGGAAATTTTAGAAGAATAGGCGCCCAGGCTTGCTTCTTCCTAGGTTGTTTGTTTACCACAATGTGCAGCTATTCGTGCGCGACTCTCATGCAGCACACAACAAAGCGCTTTAGGTGGTCTTGGGCCAGGGTATATTCATCTTGAACTGACAAACGCATCTGATTCGCTGCAGTAATAGAATAAAAGCTATACTGCTTTTCCATTGGAAAATCTAGCCAAAGTTTTGACTACCTACAAAAGATGAATCCAGTTAAATAATTAAATAATAACGACGTCGAAGTCTCTTAAATTACCTAACGTCCTACAGACGATCCTATCCAACAGCTGTTTACGAGTTCGGTCTTCAGGAGCTCTTGGTCGTACAAAATTTGACCGCGCTGGATGTTCCGTAAAATAAGTAGGTGAGCGAAAATCATGATTTGCTTTTTACAACGCAATAAGATGCATATATTAGTTTATTACTATTATGATGGTGCGGTTTGCGAAACTGGTGGAGCACCAAGCTGTTGTAGAAAGTATGGCGGTGTAACAGCGCAAATTAATTGACCTCAGCCGATTATCATATATCATGTTCTAATAACCCCAATCCGTTTCAGCTCATCTTTCCACTCCGTGGCATAAAGAAGCTTATAATTAATCTCAAAATTGGGCTTCCAGTCCATCATCTCGCGTTTTGTGTGGCCTTCGCCGCCGCAGCCGCTCAACATTAAAGGGCACTGTGCGTCTTCACGGCAGTCTTCAAACAAGTACTCTGTGTATTCCCACCAGGATGCTGAAATCGCTTCTGCCGCATTCTTTTGCCTGAATTCATGCCATAATAAGGATAGGATGAAGGTTTTATAACGAAATAGTGGACGTATGCTGGGCGACAAGGCTATCGCATGCCGTAGTCTCGAGCCGTTGAGAAACGGACTCTTATGGACCAAATCTAAAGGAAGTTCATAGATATCAGAGCTGCATCGCTGGATATTCACTGCTAACATCTCGAGTATTGGTAGACTATCTTCACTACCGTTTTGGGAAGCGAGAGATGCAGGCCGATAAGTCGAGTCGGGTCCCAAGGCCAGAATTGTCAGGTTTTGCAGGTTCGGTAATTGACGGATGGCGACGGAGCCGGTGAAAGACGTTATGTCCCCTGGGATTTCACATAGTGCAACGTTTCT
Source organism: Trichoderma koningiopsis (assembly GCA_022985005.1). Classification (NCBI taxonomy): domain Eukaryota; kingdom Fungi; phylum Ascomycota; class Sordariomycetes; order Hypocreales; family Hypocreaceae; genus Trichoderma; species Trichoderma koningiopsis. Next base: position 6,785,344 of record JAJPEM010000001.1, read on the forward strand.
TATTCGCCTTCGGTCGAGGGCTATGAAGCCATCCACTGGCTCGGCGTCGTCGTCAAGTATCACGGGGCTGCGATAAGCATCCACAGGGATGCCTCTTGACGGCCACCCATCGAAGACTGTGAAAATATCGGTGTCATAGCTGATGAAAGGCGTATCGAAGCGAATATCAAGATCCGATACTCGAGAGTGGCGAGAAGGCTGAAAAAAATGAGGCAGCCAAACGTCCCGAGCCTCGCGATTCACATGAAGCAGAGGAAATATAGCGTGTTCTCTGGGCTGAACGATGTATCGATAATGGTAGCATTGCCAAGATCCCGTCTGCTGACGCCCCCCGCCTGAGCTTGCTCTAGAGCCAATTGCGCGGTAGTAGTGACGATACCAGTTAGAAGCTGGAGGTAAAACGCCAACTACGCGGCTAGGTCTTGGTACCAACTCCCATATTTTGATCCTTAGCTCGGCTGGTAATTGAGGGAACAGTGTAAATTCGGTCAGAGCCGCCTCCATAATAGGTAGCTGATAATGTCCACAAAGGAGCGGGCGCAAAACTGCAGTGGGAGGAAAGAGTCGCGTTGGCTTGAGCGGCTACTCAAGTATTTAGAAAGAAGCACTTAAACAGACAGGAATGATGCAAAAGGCCCTTCAACTGGTACTAAATAAGCCCCCCTCCTTGGATCCCGTGCCCCGCGATTCTGGCAATCCTTTTCATTGGCCACTCCCGTCTCTAGTACTAGTATTACGGCACTGAGCCGGATGGCAAAGGTTCACCGGAATTTACCTTTCTTACCTCATCTGCTTATTGGCATATGCGGTCCTCGTTGGCGATTGTTACGTGGCTTGCGATAATACGCTGCCAGCTGCGTTACCAGCTAATGCACGGCCAGCCCGGAGGCTGACCCCAAAGTGGCAAGAGTAGATACTGGAAAGACTCCTTGTGTGAATGCAATGCTACTAGTACCTCGTAGTAGCAAAGAGTAGAATAAGAAAGGCGAATGACGTAGGAATATGCACTGCAGGTCGTTGACGCAGGGGGGCGGGGCGCGCTTCAACGCTTTGAGCAGATGGCGAAAGGATGTAGGTAGGAAACGATGATTTTGGAACATGGTACACCAGTTGGAAAGAAAATGGTTGCAAATTAAAGAAAGGGAAAAAGAAGTCATAAAGAAGCCTTTATGAAATCGCATCTCCCCCCTCAGAGTCTTCAATTCACCCGGCGGAAAATCCGGTGATACCCCTGTTAGGTTTTTCCTCAGTGGTTGTCACGAGAGAAGTTACCTGACAGAGCCATGGTTCTTAAAATCCCAGCACTCTTTCATTCTGATTAGCTACCACTAGACCGATAATTAATGCATCATTAAACAAACGTGCTCGAAGACAAAACAACTCCTACAGCAAAATTCATCGTAATAACTGTTCTCGACATCAATACTTCCACTGGTCACACCAGTTTTTCATCAAGGCCTCGTCGACCGGTCCGAGATTTCTCATGGTCGGACTGTGTGCCATGGTTCTCTCCATATCCCACTTGGAATAGCCGCTGCCGGCTGCTATGCCCCTATACGCATCGATGAGTTTGATAGCAGGGTTTCTGTTTACGTCGTCCGCCGTTGCATTAACGGCACTTTCTTCAAGAATTTCTATCCACTCATTTAGAGGCACGACTTCCTTAATTCTTCCAGAATAGTGGCTCTTGAGAACTTCCGCGAGCTTGCCCCAGCTGGTCACCGAAGGATTCACTCCATGGAAGTATCCCGAGATGGCTGAAGGGTCGACTTTATGGGTGATACCAGCGATGTCTAAAATGAAGGCAGCAATATCGTCAACTGGCGTCCAGTCCACAACATCCGTCTTACTGAACCGGTCTGGAAGCACTCCAAGGTGCACTGAGCTAGCAATTAAGCTCGGGACGAACTCCTGGGGATTCCACACGCCCTGCTTGGCTCGCGAACCAGCGATTTGTCCGACGCGAATAACGGCGGCCAGGATGCCCGATTGCTCAACAGCAGCATCTAAGATGGAGCTGGCGGCATACTTTGACCGGCCGTAGCCCATAGCGGGCAGAGCCAAATCTTCGAGGCGGCGCTCAGGGATTGATTGTGGGCGCGTCCAGTTACCGACAGTACCGACACTTGAAATGTATATAATGGGAACTTTTTTGGCAGCTTTATTGGAAAAATCCACAAGCTGGCGTACGCCAAAAATGTAGGGTTCAAACGAACTGACGCTAATGTTGAAGTTGACGGGCCATGCGTTGTGAATGATACGATCTGCTGTGGCTAGAATGTCGTTGTATTTCTCCACAGGGAGGCCAAAATATGGCTTGGATAGATCGACACCGAGAAACTCAACCTTGGAAAAGTCTGTGCTTAAGCCACGGTATGAGTTGTATGCTGGCTGACGGGAGCTACCTCCATCTTGGCCACGGTTGAAAGCCAGAACTTTTGTTATTCGAGGATTTTTGATCAAAAGATCGAGCATATAAGCACCAAGAGACCCCGTAGTGCCCGTTACAATAACCGTCTGCTCGTCATCGAAAGGATTAAGCTGATTTGTGTTGGGGGGCGGGAGATCTTTGGTGTATTTGGATATGAGTTTGACTGTAGCACCGATTTCTCTTTCTTCGGAATCGTCCTCGGTCTTTCCAGTGACCACTGAGGAGTATAAATGCTCTGCTAGCCCTTTAATTGTCGAATTCGCATAGATAATTCGAGGTGCGACAGCATCTTTATCAGGCTTTACACCAGCAGACTCTAGGCTAGATCGAAGGATCTTCGACAAAGTGATAACTTCCATTGAGTCCATGCCGGTGCTAAAAAGATCCGCATCAATGTCGATCGCTGGCTTGTGGATTTGAGATCTGACAATATGCAAGATAGACTTTGCCATAGCCCTTGGGCTCGTAATGTCTAGAGAAGCCGTGTCGCCCATATCAATGCCTTCATCTTGCAGGGCATAGAGCCCATCAATAAAATCTTTATAAGCATTGACAGTTGCCATTCGTTGTATTGAGCCTTTCCCTGAGATTGAAAATGGGGTGCTGGGATCTGCAAGAACAACCATATCACGGACAATTCGCCCATGAGCCACGGTGACTTTATTTACGTCCGACACAATTGGCCATACGCTATCAATAAGCGCTCTGACTCCTGTCTCGTCTTTTGGGTATTCATGAGGCTCCAAAATAAGGGCAGGCTGCATTCTTTGCTGTCCGACCACAAGAGCGCCCTTGACTGCAGGATGGCCCGTCACGGCAGCTTCAATTGTTACCGGATTGAGCTTCTCGCCAGTGGAGAAGACTATGACGTTGTCAGTGCGGCCCCAGTATTGCCAGTGATTTGGCTTGGTTGGATGTTTTTTATACATGTCGCCTGTTGACCACTCGGTCTTCTCAGGGAAAGTATAAAATAGAGGTTGTCGCATAGCTTCTTTTGGGTCCTTTCGAACAATAAACATTTCGTAAATGTCATCATCCGCTATCAGACGGAAATCCGCACCCATTTCCTCAGCGTTGAAGATAAACCACTGCCATAGTTTGGGATCCGGCTGGTAATGGATGACATATGGCGCAACCCTGAAAATGTCAGCGACGGGCGTGTTTATTGCTTTAGTTTTTCTGCTTACTCGGTAGAAGCTATAGCATTCAAAAGATTGACACCTTTTCTTACAAGCTTATCGCCCACCGAGGGAGATAGATTACCTAGCGCGTAAAGTCAATTTGGGATGATCAATTGATGCCGGGGGAGATATTCTAACCTCCACCAAAGCCAACCATCTTGAGTTTGGCTAAAAGACGAATTTGTTCCTCGTTGACACTTATATCTTCAATAATAGATGGAGGAAGAACAGCTGCATCGCAATCCCCGAGGAATGTTAGGCATTCGGCAACAAGACCTGCGCTTACCGGGCGATTTGGAACTCCCAAACATATCTGAACTCCAAAATAAATTCCGAAAAATGACATAATACCGACTCCTGCCATATGGAATGCGGGCATTGGTACAAACATTTTCGAGCATTGGCTGGGAAGGTATGTCCATACTACTGGAGCACCATCCATATATACTTCTCGTAGGTCGTCGACAATGGCAGCGCTTCCCTGGCGAACAGTAATAGGCTTTGGAATACCAGTGGAACCACTCGTATGAAGAACAGCCAAAGGATGGAATCTAGCCTCATCAAATGGTACATCGTATGGCACATGAGGCGCAGTCGACTGGAGCCAATCGTCAAGAGGCGGAACCGCTCTCGCTGGCATGGGATAGAACTGGAGCAAGGGCTCTACAGTGGATTGCATCGAGGGCTCGTACAAGATTTGGGCGCATTGTGTTTTTTTGAAAAGCGAAAGCTGTGCTTCAAGGCTATTTCGCGGAGAGATGAACAACGCTTGGCAATGCGCCTTTATACAGGCAAGCATCACTATGGTGTATCGTATGTCGCTTGGTCCGATATAAGCCACAGTAGGAAAAGCGTCTTTGTCATCGGCGGCATCTTGTCTTTGCTTCAATAGCTCGCGAGCAAGATGGTCCACACCCCTGGCGGTTTCTTTGAACGTGATGGGGCGATAGCCATCTTCTAGGTTGCTGGAATAAGGCTGGTAGACGAAAACGCGCTCTGGTTCGTAGTTTGCAAATTCGTCGACTATATTAGCCAGCAGCCGTTTCCCGTACTGCGGTTTCGGTGGCTTTGCGTATCCATTCATGGTTGAAGAAAGGATGGCCGGATGCGATACTCTTTGGTAGAGTTGATATGGAAGCGCGCTCAGTTCGTATTTTAGCTGTGAGGAAGATGTCGAGCAGATTCTGTTAGAACAGCATAAGACTGCGGAGATATCCTTTATATAAACTTTTAAGACAGTAGCAATCTTATAGATCACGTCACAAACTTTGAATACATGGAGTCGGTCATCACATCCCGCCACCCCCTCCCAGAAGCCACATCTTACAATTTCTTACATGTCTTACAGCTTCTTACAATATACTTTATTGCTATGTCAACCATATACTTTTGCCGTAACATATCTACTTAACTTATGATTCCATTGTATTTTCAGCAGTGCCTACTACCGAGCTAAAGAAGTGACCCCCAATGCTGCAAGATCCCTGTTTTCTTATTCCCCGTAGTCGGGATGATCATTTTATGTGGTCCGATCCCGAGGGTCTGAACTTCGACAAGCTAAATTTACGCGTGTGTAATGTAAAAAATCATAATACACTGCAATTTTTTGAGATCGCATGACCGACTTTTGCAAGACCTCGGCTGCTCCCCAGGGCAGCCTTGATCGTCCCGCCCGAGGAGTAATGCTACCTTCCCAAGCAGTACAACTGTTTTATATGCTTCGCTGTCATAATGGGGCGACTCTCTTGGGTCGCATTGTCACGCCATCGGGATCTGCTGCCGTCTCCTCGGAACAATGAGGCCGATCGCTACTTGTGTGAAGCAAGATGCCAACAATATCGGTGAAGAACTCCTCTTTGTTCTCTCTAAAAAGTTGTTTCCAGCTGCTTGGCACACCAAAACTTCGCATATAGTTGTCTCTTACAAACGTAAGAAGACGATACTCAGATATTAGGAAATAAACACAACGCTGAACCGATCCATCCTCCAATTCTGAACGTGCAATGCTGTCTATACCATAGCATACAACGTGCAGGGGACAGGAGGATGGCATTTAGGCATTCTTCCTGAGGTCCAATGGTCAGCCATCGCACTGGCAGTCTCTCCCTCAAGCGTTCTGCTATGGCGTCTAGTGACTTGTAGGTAGTAGGCTTAGCAAGTGGTGCCAGGAGAGGAGATCCTTAGCATCTGTCCAGATGGCCAGCCATATTACTGGTTCAGCATCTCCTCAGGCTAAAACCAAAATTGCCAGTCATATCCTACTTTAGGAGATGTGGCTGGCGGCCCGCAGAGGACTAATAGCACGCGATCCACAAAAAGTACGGTGGTCGGCGTCAACTTGCCGGATTGCGGAATAATACGAAATGCTCCGTACGCGTTTGGCAGCTAGCATATTACGGGGGTGTTGAGCGGGATGATAGCATCCAGACAGCTACGGTGCCTCATTATACATTGATATTGATACATCATCCTCTGCATGTCTCGGAGCGGCGTGAGTTCTACGCCATTGCCGAGCGTATGATGACCGAATGATCCGTAGTCCTTTCAAGACAAGTTCGATCATGCTGGGTATGTATAAGATAAATGCCGCATTGTTCGTCACGTCGATTGGATCGCAGTCACTTCAAGAATCGCGGCCCTGATCAAGATGCGATCCCTATAACCTGCTGGCAGCTTCCCCATCCTACGAGCGCAGGGAGAGGCTGCAAATGGTGAAGTAGACTTGCCAAATTGACTTTTTCTAAACCCAGCCTGGCTCTGTTTATTGCTGCTAATTGCTTAGAATACCATTCGCGATTGTGAGACATTGGCGTTGGCTTATGGCGCGGTTTCCTCCTCTTCTCGGGGATAACAAGGAATTTAAACCCGGACCACGAGAGATCCAGCTAGTGATCCGAGGTGAAATTCCCAGACTAGGAAAAACAGCCAACCAAAGATCAGCAATGCGATTCCCTAAGCGGCACAAGTTTAGCTGACTCGAACTGTAATACGGAGCCGCTGTATGCGTTGAAACGCACTATTGCTCAGCGGGAGGCGATACGGTAGGCTCATCGCCTATTTTCTGCCTCAGCATATAAAGGCCACGGCTCCTCTGTAGCCCCTTACATCAATAGCCTACTCGTCTTTTCACTTTATTTCCAATTTCTCTTCTTACGTCATTCCTTTCTTTGCTTCTCATCGCCCGCCCATGAGCTATAACACAGCCCTGTGTGCCGCTTTACTGACGTCTTACTCTAGGCTGTAAACATTGAAGTCATTGTGCAGGTGACGAGAAAAGTGGCAAGGCCAATACATTCAGTTCAATGGGATTTGACGTCGAGTATTGACCACTGTAGTTATTTTCTATGCTATAATAATTGTAGCAGCCTGTTTCCACAAGCAAGCTTCAGAAAAGCAAAATCTACGCAACTACAATCTGTTACTCCCTGTTAACTGAACATGATATCTGTTCCTGCTGGAGTTCAAAAGTAAGGGCTCGCCGCTAACCATCGCGTTATAACGCTACCTGCATACGAAGGCCGCTAGACAGGAGCACACTCCCTAGGGCGTTGTACGGGAATAGCGGGCTGTGAACAGGATAGAGCGTGGCTCAAGAGTGCTCGTGTAAGCCAACGCCATAGGTAACAAAAAGTCAATTTCATATGGGTAAGCATATAGGCTATTGTTAATGGTGTCTATTTTAGTAAATTCTTTCGTCCATTTTGCAAATAGCTTCCGTAAGGCGATTTCATTATGATGTGTAATATGATTCCCTTCGGCTTGATTTTCAAACCTGCACAGTCTAGGCAATTGATTGACAAGTAGTCGCTGTTATCATCCTCTATCTAGGTTATTTTTTTTTTTTTTTTTTGCTACTAGCTACTCAATACTATCACTCCAAGATAGTGTGTCACAAAAATGCCTTCATGATTCAAGTCTTAGTGATTTATGTGTGCTTACACCTACCTATGCCACACTGTGCTGAACGTATAAGACAGATTTACTAACTTACTGTACTTGTCAGACCCAACAAAGCTTACAGCACCTGCTAAATCGAGTATAAGCAATAAGGTGCGCGCTATCTACAAAATCTATCCACCAATAAGTTACCCCTCATACAAAGCCGGCCTTGTTAAAGCTTCTCTTGGATAATCTGACATTACAGTCAGCACCATGCTGCTGGGGTTACTTAGTTCTGATAGTAATTCCAATCTTCTTCTTTCTTGCCCACAATTGGAGCTTAGTGTAGTGGCTGTTGTAGTGACAAAATTCTGCGTTTAGTTTAGGTCAAGGGCTGTTTTGCGTGCTGTTATCTCCGATCTGTAAATGCCCCATGCATCATTTTCAATATGGTGGTATGACAGATAAGTATTACTTAAACAGTTAATTCTGAATCCAATTTTTCATTTATCATGTCTTCTGAGCACGATGTTATGACCAGCGCGACTGTTCACATGGTGAGTATGCTGCCCTCATGGTTAAAGATTAACAAGAGTGATCTTAGAGAGGTAGGTAGTTGCCATATCGTGCTACGCGATCACCAGCGGTATATCGACTTTCTAGTTGCTGTATTCATCTACTCTTGGTGCGATGCATAAGAAGTCCAGACTTCAACGAAACGATGATTTTCGCAAACACGACTTTTGGGAGGCATGCTTTGAATGCCCTATCAGAACAAGGTGATTCAGAAGCTTCAGAAGTGTGCAGCCACATGATTTTTGGACGTTTGATAGGCCTACTGGCGTTGATATAATAAAATATAGAGCATTGCTGTATGCCTGATTTGGCCTACAAAGAAAAGGTTTACCAAATCCCAAATTTCACGGCGGTGCGCATGATACAGTAACACATGGCCTTTATCGCCTAGTGATAGTGTCACTATTGCTAACCTATTCATGAAACGGTTTATATATATTATTAGAGATACTCTAACCCTTTCTACTATATACATATACATTCGCTTTTGTTTATAAAAAATGGTCCTAGTTTTCTTTAGCTAGGAAGCAAAAGATTATTCGATTGTCTGTAAATAGCTGCACTATGCACCGTGATGCCCACGATACGTTTCACGCGCAGCTTCATGAGTTATAATGCATACACCTTAATATACGAGACTAGCATAAAGATACTCCAGTATTGATATAGACATTCATGTTGCATTACTTTATTCATTGTAGTATGTGCAGTTGTGATGACTCTTGTTGTTCAAATAAGAGGCAACGCTGCACCTTGCGACGGTTTGTACCACGATGCGAACTTGATTACCTATAGCACAATCGCATGCACAAGATTTATACTCATCGGATAGCCTTTATTAGTAGCCTGAAAATGGACTTGACTAGCACCCCATTGTTCATTACCCATCATTTTCGTTCGGTAAAAATAGTTAAGCATGCTTAGTCTAGAAATAGTTATTGCGCCGTGTCCCATATCAGTCACAAATCGAATGCTAGGTTTAAAGCTTATAGGCTTTGATATATGGGTTTAGAAAGATTTTACATATATACCAGAGTTTCTGGAGCCTTTTAAAACGCCGCTTACCTGTTATTACAAATTGCTCCTCTACCGATATGTAAGGCTGTGGCCGAAACGTCTTGAAACATTCTAAATTGGGGCATATCCAGCAAAGGAGCCCCTTTCCACTATAACCCAATTATAACCCAATTATAACCCAATTGCGAAACAATTGCGCAAAAATGTAGTATGATACTAGCCTCAGCTGAGAAGAATAAGATTTTTTTTTTCTTTTTTTTTTTTTTTTCATAGCTGATAATACCTTTCAAAATGTGAACCTGCTCTTTCGCAGAACCTAAAGTAACACACCATTGTAACAATATTGCCTTAGAACATTTCATGATTCGAGGATTTCTATTCTTTTCTTTAAAGCATTAAACTCTACCACCGTCCGGGTTTAAAAGTGCGCTAGACTTATGGTGCTCGTGTGAATGTTACATCTCTCCCGTTCTTGCATCCAACTGCCATCAACGTTGGTGGTAAAGGGGGATGCGATTGACCTCAACCACTGTCCTTCCCCTATGTAATACGTAACAGCGATGAGCCAGCCCGCTTTGTATACGACAAACGAATCCGTTAGCTCACACTCCGATTCCATTGTGCAGAGCATTACTGCTTGTAGGTATGTTATTAGCAGGATCATGCAGCATGTATTACGATCTGGCCGAACCATATACTCTGGGGTACTCTAGCGACTCAGCTTCTGAGGTTAATTAAGCATTATCGATCCAGAAACGAAGAAATAAGAAAAGTTCCACCAATCAAAATCCGACTGGAAGATATTTTGCCGGGAGTGCGGCACGACGGACAATCTACTTTTAGGCATATCCTAGCTGGGGCTCTTGTACCTGTCATTTTAGAGTTAGTGCGACAACTCACTAACTACTCGTTCTAGAAGCAGGCTGGCAGGATCACCAAGCATTACTCGCCATTCAGGACTGCATCAGTATATAAAATGGCATGATGATCCTCTTCAATATCTACTTTTTTATCTTCATCCTCAAAGTTTTTACACCAAGACAGCTTAGCTACTCACCAACCTTTTCACAATAATCATGCCTGCCCTCAAGACTCTCCTGGCCACTGGCCTTCTTGGTGTTGCCTCAGCGGCGCTCAACCCCAGCTGTGCCCCCGGCGGCAACTTTGACCTTAGCAAATGGTCCCTGCAGCTTCCCATTGGCTCTACGGGCAGCCCAACCACTATTTCCTCTTCTCAGCTCTCAGGCTGTGGGGGATATCAGGATCCTGGCCACAAGTACTTCTTCACTGAGAGTGGCGACGGCGCCTTGGTCATGAAAGTCCCTGGAGCACCCTCAAACACCGGCTGCGTCACAACACCAAACAGCCAGCACTGCCGCACTGAGCTGCGCGAAAGCAGCCCCAGCAGCTGGGACCCCAACGCCAGCAACAACAAATTGACTGTTTCGCTCGCCGTGGAACAGCCAGACAACTCGGGCTACGGCACTGTTGTCGGCCAGATCCACATCGCAGACAACGTTAGCACCAAGCCAGTGTGCGAGCTGTACTACAACACCAACGGCGATCTGACTATGGGCGTGGAGCAAACTCGCTCTGGCGGTAACGAAGTCATGACCAAGGTTGGCAATGTTCCCGTTGGCCAGCAGTTCACCTACACAATTAGCTATTCTAGCAACGTCCTCAGTGTCAGCATCAATGGCGCCGCAGCCAAGACTCTCAGCACGTACTCTCTTAATGCGCCCTCCAGCTACTTCAAGGTTGGAAACTACAACCAGGGCTCAAGCGCTTCCGATGTTCACTTCTTTTCCATCAACGTTTCCCACTAAATTGCTTCAATCAGCCACCAGAGGCTATTGTAAATATTCTCTTCTTCTTCTCCGTGGCAAGCAAGGGCCGTTGTATATATGAGGCTTCAGCGACAGCTACGCTCATATCTTGATTTGTCACCACATAGCGTTTTTTTGGCATCGTTTTGGGAAGGTTGAGAACACCCAAGAAACTCACGGCTTGATTATTAGCATACGCATTAAGTAGATAACTGATTCGATAATAACAAGAAGTACTTTTCTGATTTTGAAACTCGCTAAGATATTTCCTTGCCGGAGATCGAGAATTTGCCGTACGCAAGCAAGCCAAATAGTAGCAATACACTATAAAGCTAACATACCGCCAATTTTGACTTGCATAGTTAAACATGCTTCTACGTAGCTGGAGCTTACATTTAGGGAGATTGTTCAATCTCAACGAGAATGCCGGTCAAAAATCCATATCGTGCTTTGCCTTTAGAACTTCGATCTTAGATTAGTGTTCGCGCTTGATGTACTTGCATCCATTCTGCCTTGCCCCTAGAAGTAACTAACAATGAACATTTGCACCAAGAGTTTTCCTCCACTTTTTTATTGACTGGTGAAGTCCTCTGGCTATATTCTTAACGCGTATCGCAGTCAAATTGGGGATGCATCTCGTACAATTCCGAGCTATAAGTTGCAAATATTGTAGTAATCTTGACACTCTAAAAAATGTTGTCAACTCTCAGTAGTAAACACCTTTACAGATGGCAATCAGAGTCACCACAGAGATTGCTTGCATAGATATTCACTATATCGTGTACTACCATCTTTATGGAAATATTTGAATTGATTAGCTAGTTAAATTTACCCAGAAATGCCAAAGTGACAGGAAGACATTCTGCAATTCTTTGTGACTAATATAATATTTAGAGATAAAGGGCGCCATTTTATCACACCTGCAGCACCACTCGCCAGATTACTGGCAATATCAGTTTTAACAACAGTTTATAACATGCGAGTCGTTTAATGCTGCTGCGTATACATGTAGATGAGCATAAGGACAATAGCTGACTTGTAACCCTTTTCGACTTTGTGTATGGTGTATCGGAAACCCAGCTATAACGCGTCCATTTGGAGCTGGCGCTTGTAGTTGCTTTCGAGCCGACTGCTTCTAGTTCTTGGGGCGATGATGGATCAATTCAAGTCCATTCTTGAATGTCTCTTCACCACGAAGCAATAAACCAATTTCTCCAGGATGCATCCAGTGAAGCCAAGTCACGACGGCTAACATTGGCAGGGCATCGAAGACGTAAATAAACGCTTCCTTTGTCAGTAAGTACCCATCGTTCCCTTGAGCATATTCTATTACACGGAATAAATTTCGAATGATGATCAAGCTACCGGCCACGTATAATGTTTGGAGGTATTTTTGCCAGCGGCAATCTGGTTGTTGTGACCGACTAGTGGGAACTGAGTTCAGTCGGCGGTGGAAAATAGCTGCAACAGTGACGAAAAGGGCGAACCAAAGGAGTTGGAGAACAAGGCCGCCAATAATGACATTATTACCGGTGCTTGTGGAAGACGGGCTGTTTTTGCTCGAAGCTAGGATACCGCTGCCTAGTAGGGAGACATAGTGGTAAGCAGTTGATCTCGAATGTGACATGTTTCATGAGAATAAGCCCCACCTCCAGCAAGAAGAAAGAAGCAAACAACGTCTCCAGTAACGAATATCTTGGTAAGCCACTGCGGCCGAATAATCGCGTGCTCTTGCCCACCAACAAGTGTAATGATTCGACCGAGTATCATGTAGATGGACGCTGCGAATAATGCCGGTGCAAGCAAAATGAACATGCTTTGAATGAGGTAAGGTCCCAGTGTCCAGCAGCCTGTCTTTTGTGCTCCAGATGCGGCTCGGCCAGCAAAACCAATAAATTCAACTATAGACGTAACATGAAGTCAGCGCCACTGTAAACGGCTTGCAATAGCTGTGACTGGGCGTAAACGCACAAAAACAACCGACTACCAGCGGCGTTAGGTACCAGCATCTTGTCTTAATCATTTGAAATAGATGTAACACGCTGGATAAGAAGAAAAGAATGCAGAAAATAGCGGCGGCGGCGGTAGAAGGGGTGTAGCGATAGAAAGAAAAGGCCGCATGTTGCCAGTTCGGGTTGCAGTTGGAGCTCATCCTAAGAATTGCGATGCTGATGTAACTTCAACAAATTAAAAAAAAAAAAAAAAAAGGCGGTAAGAAGCAAGAATTAGGAGAGAAGTTGAAAAGAAATGAAAGAGAGTTAGTCAACCAGATAGGTATGTTATATTGGAAAGAGCCAGAGGATGGACCTAATATATGTAAACCCTTTGTATATAATTGGTCCGCAAATATATTCTATGTACAAAGATGCAACACAGCCCGAGCTAGCCTTAAAATATAATCTCTCCATAGTAACTATACTGTAAAGAGCGAAAAGGTTAGCTTTTCTTCGGTGGCCTATCTCTTCGGTGTCTTCCAGTTCTCCGATGCTATCAGATTATCACAGCCTTGGAGTAGATGAGCGTATAGTTAAGTCAATGATTGGCGAGCAGTTTTAGCATTCCCCACAGCAACGTGAAAAATGTATTGTCTACGTCTCGTATCACGTCTTCGGAAAGGCTTGGAGAAAATCCTACCAATAGTAGCCTTATCCGCTAATATATGAATCAATACGAAGCTGACGAAACGGTTTACGCAGGTGCTGGATCCAATGTCGAAGTCCCAGAGCTCGGCAGCCCCTTGTTTATCCGCGTATTGCGTATTCCTGGGCTTACCATTGGCTCATCTATTTGTCTCCACCACGACAATCCCGTTTTCTTTCCCGCAAAGTGGGGTTTACGTAGAGCTTAATATTGCAAGCGTTTCTAGATTTCAGTTTCAAATCGCTCATTTCTAGCAGATTTGAGGTCAAATCATATGGTATTAATAAGCATAAAAAGCTGAATGCGAACCCGGACTCAATCCAACTCTAGTCTACACCACCGCTATTTAATGCCTTCCCAGTACACCTTGGTAGCACTTCATAAGCCTTAAGCCTCCTTGGCCTACTTGAATTCCGTTCATCGCTACCCTTACATCCTAGTTTCAACAAGGCGCAGTTCTACTCCCCCTAATATTCCAAATCATGTTGCTTCCAATTGCTGTTTTGGCCACAATAGCCATTGTTCCCATTGTGTGCCTAAATAAGCCGAGATTGACTGGATCAAAAATCGCCCCGAGCCGCCAAACACCCAAAACGTACGGTGACGGTGCAACAGCACGGCATAGAAAGACAATATAATGAGTGCTTCTGGGATCCGGCTTCTAACCATGTCACCAAATCTGGCGGACACTAGAATTGTCCATGAAACTGTAAAGGGAATTTGAATGTGGGCCCCCGAATCCACTTCACATATATCGAAAACGTTCTGAAGAGCATCAACTGCTTGGGAGCATGCGTCTCTGTCTATGTCTTGAAGATCACTATCGTGAATCAGAGACTTCAAATCCCCGCATTCTCTGGGTCGCTCGAGGTTGGCCATGTCTTCAATCCGTCGGTTCGAGATGATCTCTAGAACTATGTCTCTTATTGCTGGCCACGTGGATTGTACCACAACATGGACACCTCGGTGAACAGGAAAATAAGTGGCAAGTTTATCGCAAAAAGACTCAAAGCTTCTGCATTGGAAAGTCTCGAACATAATCTGGAGGCCAAGAAACGATGCATACAGGAACCAAGACCGAGAGTTTTGTATCGAGATATCGGTTTCCGCTCTATTGAATAATGATAAAGCTCGTGTTTGAAGCTCCATCGCTTTGTTGCTGAACGCCTGTTGTTGTCCCTGGCGAAATGTGCTCATGTGGGCTGCTGATAGGGCAAGGATTTGATCCATGAGATAGGGGTTGGTGACAGCACACTGCATGATCGCCATGCGGATTGAGACAGGCAAAGGTAGCATACTCGCTTCAAATGCGCCGGACTCGAAATGATGAAGCAGCTCAAGATGCCCTAAGTCATATTGTTGAGCTTGCCATTGCTGAGTATTGAACTGGACGGTCGGCGCAAGCGCAAGCGTTGGCGGCGATGGCGTTGATGAACATGAGACTGCTTTCGGGCGGCTGAACCGATGCATTGGACGTGTAAGACGGTATGAACAGGGTCGGTTGGTTATAGTGCAATTGAGACAAGCGGGTGAAGTCTCATCACACTTCTTATGACGCTGTTTGCATTCTCTACATCCATTTCGGGATTTGCGGTGAGAACTGCGCATGTTTGGGTTGGATCAAAGAAGGCCTAGAAAAGTTTGGCTGTAAGTTGTCGGAACCAGTGCGCTGCTGATGTCCACTGGCTGGCGAGCTTTGCCGTAATATGCTAAGGAAGCGTTCACTGAATGTCTTATGACCCAGTAACCCCTTGGAAAGCAATTGATTTTCGGGTTCGTTATGCAGAATACGCGCGTACGGATGCGTTGTGTTCCATTGAAGACTCAGCCACCGCTTAGTTACAAGGATTGCCCCACTTGCTGCTTGATAATTACTGCGGCAAACCTGCGGATTAAAAAGGTACCGGAAATCAAGATTGGAGTTGTTACTGCTCTCGTGTAGGTAATTAAACTAGACTAAACTTCGTACTAAGATGAACCAAGCCGCCCATTCTCAAATCGGGATGAGATGACACGGTGGTTTCGAAAATGCGCTGCTCTGTAAAACGGATATCTACAAGTGTACATGTATATAAATGGCTGGCCACACATCTAAAGCTTAAAATTACCCTCAAGAAGAATATTGACCGCCTCTTCCCAGCCTCGAGAAGATGCGATATCAATGACCGACCGTCCCTGGTCGTCTTTGGCTTCTAGATCAACGCTGAATTTGCTGCTCAGCAACTTTAAGATTCTCATATCGCCGTTTTCAACAGCCTGCATAAAGGCGTTCCAGCCTCTGTAGATTTTATTCGGATCGGCGCCCTTCTCGAGAAGCATTTCAAGGATCTCCGTATCGTCACCGCGGCACCTTCTGACTGCTTTGACAATAGGGAGATGCTCGCCAGGGGCGTTAAGGTCGGCATGACCGTCATTGATGAGGAAATGAACCATTTCCTTCAAATCCTCGCGAATAGCTGTGGTTAAAGGAGAGAAGACGCCACCGTTTTTGTCTTCCACCGAAACACCGGCTGCCAGCAGTAACTTGACAGACTCAATCTGGTTGGCGGCCACAGCCATTTCCATGACGCCTTTATAAGCGCGCGGCTCGGCAAGCACTGATAGTATGCGCTTTAGTATCAGCGGATTCCGCACAGCCATACATACCGGCCAATCCTGTCCGCGCTTGTTGGGGTCGGCTCCTCTGGCGATCAAGGCATCTATCATTTCCATCCGGCTCTCACGAATGGCGCTCGTCAATGGGGATGCTCCCTTGGGGTTCCTCTCATTTGGGTCGAGGCCCTGGTCCAGTAGCCACAACAACGCCTCCATATTGTTTGAGCTGACTGCAGTCTCTAATATTCCCTTGGGAGAGTGCAGGTCCGCGCCAGCGGTGACAAGCGCAGGTAAGAGGTGGACACGGTTGTGTGTCACGCATTTGAAGGCCGGATACTCGCTAGCCATGACATTTGGATCTGCGCCGCTGCTCAACAGCAGCTGAAATATGTCCATTCGGTTGTCTCGGATGGATGTGCATAGAGGAGTATAAACACCGTCCTTTTTAGCATTGGGGTCGACGCCGGCTTTCAAAAGCACGCGCACAGATTCGATATTATTGATACTGGTGGCCAATTCCATAATACCAGGGCATTTCTTATAGTCTGCGCCATGGTTAAGAAGCAGTTGAAGACAGGGTGTCTGGTACGTTGCCGGCCACAGCATGTGCTTGGGTCCAGGGAGGTTTGGGTTCGCCCCATGATTCAAAAGGCTGCCTGTGATGTCCACTCGAGAGGAGCTAATTGCTTCAAAGAGTGCTGTTTTCCCTTCTCTATTCTTCTCATTAGGATCCACTCCATAATGAAGAAGAAGATCAATCATTCTCTTGGGGGTTTTGTTGTTGATGGCGGCGATTAACAGCGTGTTACCGTTGGAGGTGGCATGAGATAGATCGCCCCCATACATCAATAAGAGATGTGTCAAGCTAACTTTGTGAGTAATGATAGCGGATGATAGAGCAGATTCCAACTCCAGGCCGACCAAAGCATTAGGATCTGCTCCATACTTAAGGAGGGTGACTGCTCCCGAAAAGAACATCTTTTGAACTGCCGCAAACAGTGGTGTAATACCATCGCCATCTGCTTCGTTAGGATCGGCTCCGAAAAGAAGCAAGAGCCGGATGCTTTCGGCATCAAGGAGGTTTACAGCCTCTGTCAGCGCCGCTGCAGGAGACACTCCCCTGTCCAGCAACTGCTCAATTAATTTATGGTTTTTGCCTCGAACAGCGGAAATGATGCTGCCCCTCAGGTTCTCGGCATCCGAGCCTGCTGAGCTGCGAGGGGTCCAACGTGGCATCGTGAAAGGGTCTACTTTCAGACGTATAGCCTTGGACTGTCCAAGATCCATGCCGGCCAACTCTTCCAAAAGCGCATCTGACTCTGCTGATCCAGTATGGGACGACGTGTCTCCAATCGTGCTGGCCCGATCAAACGTTGCAACAATGCCCGAATTGTGTCTCTCGTTTGAGATGATCGAGCTCGGAGTGGTAATGCTGTAATGATGATGAATGTCGTCTGATGGACCGCGCGGGTTTGGAAATGGCTTATTCGCCATGCCGGAATCGGGTCTACGAGAAGAGGATCTTTCGCTCCATGCGGGTGGAGATGCCAGCATTTGTTGATGCTGTCCCTCGACAGACAAAGGCCCGTGGCCCAGAGGAGACGGGCGATGACGCGACATGTCCGGCTCGGAAGCCTTTGTTTTCACACGCCCAGAGTTATCATCCAGCCTGTTTAATGCCGCTGCGAGCCCTGTGTATCCGATACCCATGCGGCGCTCAATTCGTTCGGTGCCCAGTGTCCACTGGAAGAGCAGCGCACTCATCTTCAAGCCTTCTTTTGTTCGTTCGAGAATAGCCGTTATTTTGTCGATGTCTGTGTCACCGAATATCTTGCCCCAGCCACGTCTCATCCTCCCCATCGTGCCTTTGCGTTCATATTCCAGGAGTTTGCCCAGCATTTCATCAAGAATATTGAAGTCCGATTGAGCAACTCGTAATTTCTTATCCAATTCTGAGATAACGTCGGGCGGCAACTCTGGGGTCGAGCATCCGCATTCTCCGAGGCCAGCTTCGATGGAGAAAAGAATCTGGCAGGTATCGAGGAACAAATGCGCCAATCGATCGACATTATGCGAAAGTTGCTTGACCGTGGTGAGATATTCGAGCATGCGAACCGAGGTTCGATCTCCGCTAGCCGCAACGTTGTGGCAAAGATCACAGCATCTTGTATGCGCTTTGGACAACTGACGAGACATTTTGGCGGGCTGCTTGACAGGCGCGTGCAGGCCGGAAGAAGAGTTGATGTTGGTGGCGCTCGAGGCTTTAGACAGTGGCGTCGCCAGAGGAACTGATTTCGGCGTAATTGGTGTGCGAATAGTACCGGGTAAAGAGAGAAACTCCTCGGAGTCTATTGAGAAGGGGTCTTTCTGAGGTGTGATGGAGAGAGCCTCAAAGAAGTCAAATTCTTGAACCGAACTTTCCTTGGGTACGACGACTGCCGACGGTGACGAAAGCATCATGCCCAGCAGAATGAGCAGCGCGTAGCATTACAGCCAGCCTCGGAAAACCGGGCAGGGCAGGAAAAGACTCTGATAGTTATTTAAGCTAGGCCTGTCTGAATCATCAGATCCAATGGCCCAATTTCGATCGAATAGCTCTCATTGCTTTTCGCGTCCAGGCCAGCATCGAGCCCCGTAGTGGCCACGAGGTGCATGGATTGCCCATGCTCAATTAGTGTAATCTCTCCATAATTCCACGATAGTCTTTTCAGCTCCAGCCAGATCAGCCAATCGCCTTGTGCTGTGCCGGCCTAGAATCGGCCATGTGGAGCTGATTGGTGATGGTCTTCGGATAGCTGCAATTACACTCGCGCTTCGTATTTCGCAGCTGAAGCTGAATGGTCAGTCTGTGCGTACACTAAACATTGCTGCTGAAACACACTATCAAACCGCGGATATTCTCTCCCTTTCCCGGGCCTGGATTGTGAAAAGCTTAACGCCTCGATCCAGGGGATTCGGGCAGAAGGGGAAGGCATCTCCTTTAGGGTGGTCATAGTGGTCCGGAAGCTAGCAAAGACTTCGCAGTGCTCCCCACTCGCCACCATCTCGCACTATTTTGCATCGCAACTAATACCAAGGTTCTGTCCATGATCCTTACCAAGCATCTGACCATCTACACCCGATTTAACTCTGTATTTAGTAGCCAGCTCTCAAACTTGCTTGTCTCTCAGAGCAGCAAGATGTTTTTTTTTTTTTTTTTTTTTTTTTTTTTTTTTTTTCAAGAAATTTCCCCTTCCCATATGACGTAGTTTTACAAATTAAGTGCCATCACGCATCGTATTTGGATCTAGCTCTGAGCGTATAGACCTATCTCGTTTGAGCAGCACCTAGTATACATGTATATACTCTACTTCGTAATTCTGGTCTAGAACAAGGTCTCTCTCGCAGTGGCAATTATTCGCTTGAGCAGGGGGCGGGAAATACAATGCACGTGGCCTTGGCTCAGGACCAGTGAATGTCTTGGCCTGAAAATAGCGCGACTTACCACTCATACTGCGAAATTAGCGCTTTTTTTGGCAGCAAGCCCATATAAATAGCTATACATGTATGCAGGGAGGAATATGTAGTAGCCAACAGCCAACCGCTTGACTGTAGTAGAGGTTGGATGGCATGACAAGGCAAGGGCTTCGGCTTACTAAAGAAGAAAGGGGTCGCACGAAATTTCCTTCTGAATAGTCAAAAGAATAGTATTACCAAGAATTTTGTTTCAAGCAAATGACTCTCCAAAAACATATCTACCTATTCACTTGTCTGGGTTTCTTTGCTTTTGTGACTTCAATTGTTGGTTTACAAAAGTCCAGCAAATATGTTGATAGAGAATGGAAAACAGTATTCCAGACCAAACAATCTGCGCTACGATGCTAGAAGTATTATCAATGCGCGTATCTATGTACGTAGAACAAGCAGTTACGTCAAGGCTGACCTAACAAATATTATAAGCTGTAAACATCTTCAATCACGCTGTAACTTTACTTGTGCTTTGTGTAATGGTTCTTGTCGAAAGCAAAGGGGGTTGCATTTGCAATTTTATTTCCACCTAGTTATGACTAGTAACATCTATATGAAATTTACTAGCCGCTCGTAACTTGGCTCCAAATTTATAAAACACAAATGGCAATATTCCCAGAACCACAGAAACAAATCCCAATATACTAGTAGCCCATGGCGTACCAAGCTTCTCGTACATAGTTGTAGCAAATACAGCAAAGCCTGCCCCAAAAAGACAGCGAAGCATTGTATTAGCCGCCAAGGCACTGGCACTGTAACGATCATAACAGTCGGTGAGATATGCATTAATGCCGAGGAAAAGCATCACTAGAGCAAAGCCGAAAGGCACACCGGCAATGATAGACACAATCCAATGTGTTGGCGGCAGTGCTGTCCACCCGAACCAAAATATCCCAATCGGTAAAAGCCAAACTATTGGGATCAAATGTGGTAAACGAGCTTCAGGTACCAGGCCAATTTTTTTCTTGTAATGGGAGTAAATATTGTTGACGTACGGGGAGAGACCAGTTGCGATGGCCATGCCAGTACCGATTCCCGTGAATGCCAATCCTGAAATGCCAATAGACCACCCGCGCGCTTTCTGGAAAACGACTGGGTAAGCCGTAAAATCCAGGTAGAGCACGCCGTAGATGAAAGCCATGTAAAGTGATAACGTGAAGAGAATTGGCTCTGTGAAAAGCATGATCCACGGTCGCATTAAGCTTTGGGTGAAATGAGTGCTTCGAACGTTTTGTCGCATGTTGACACCCGCCTTGGCATTTTTCATCTCAAGCAGCCTAGGGGCGTAGGTCTCAGGGAGAGCAATTACCATAATGATGTATATTGCAGTTGCAATAATAAATACGACCCACGAGGTCCATCTCCAAGACAGATACTGTGTCAAAAAACCACCGACGAGGGATCCCAAGACCGGGCCGCAGAAACTAGCTGCTGTGTAGAGCGCGAGTGGAACAGATCGGTGAGACTGAGGCCATAAATCGGTAATCGAACCGCCTGTGTTTGCGACTGGAGGCAAGCCAAACAGCCCAGCAAAGAAACGACAGACCAATAGAGTTGTGATATTCTGTGCCAGTGCGCATCCTAATGTTGCAAGGCAAAACAACAAAAATGAGCCATAATAGAGCGGATTGCGACCCCTGCGTCCAATTAGTAGTGCGTTAGTGTTAGACTTTAAGCCAGCCAACTTACCAAATCTCGGATAATGGAGCAAAGAGAAGAGGACCAAATGCTGAGCCGATCAAATACGTCGTTGATCCCAGCGTAGACATCAAGTTAGAGACATGAAGATTGTCAGCAATTGATGAAATAGCCGGTGAATAGACACTGGCGCTAAAACCAACGATGCCTGATATTGCGACGACGATAATGGTGTACATCCCTAGCATCATGTCAATATAACCGCAGTATTATCTCATGTACTAGTGATAGACGCTGCTTACATCTTGCCAATGCCGACCAATTCAACGGGTCGTCGTCTCCTTCCAACTTTGTGATAATCTCAACTTCGCCAAGTTCAAGTTCGCCCAAGGCATTTTCTAATGCCGGTGACTCATTATTGGCGGCCTTCTCTTTCATTGTAGCAGGCTGCTGTAACGACTGCTCACAGTCAAAGTTCTGTTGCTGAAGCTGTGATACAGTAATACAATAATTGATCAGGCCCCGGTATATTGCGAAATTTGGCCCTTGATTGAGCGAGTTATGGTTTTCAACGTTTGTAGCTACTCATAGATGCTCGTAGATGAGATTTTGGAGATTTGGAAAAAGCCCATGACGGCCAAAAGTTGTTTCGATATTGCACGACTGTAGTTGTAGAGTCCTAAACTCATAATTATAATTATTTTACTCAGCAGCTATGGTGCAAAGCGGCCGCGCGCACTGAGACAGACATCCATGGCGGGGAAGGTCGAAAATAGGGCGCGTCGATCCCCAGTACGTTAGCCAGACCCCGGCCCTTGCACTGCGTATAAAGTCGAGAAGAGACAGGCTGGTAAAAATGCCGGTTTCGGCAAAAAGTAAGATATGTGCAAACCAACTGCTGGTCAGATTTAGTATCAGTGGGGTCTTTCGAGTTATTCGAATGTGGTACTAGCCGTGATTTATTTCGTATATCCGTGTAATCTATTTATTTTGTGACAACTCCGAGCATGTATGCTTTCCCTTTTAGAATTAAGACAATTCTTTGTTAGAATCGTGTATCTATATACTATGGGTGTTATCCTTTGTATTGGGCTCACACTCCTACGCA
The DNA here is from genome assembly GCA_022985005.1 of Trichoderma koningiopsis. Taxonomy (NCBI): domain Eukaryota; kingdom Fungi; phylum Ascomycota; class Sordariomycetes; order Hypocreales; family Hypocreaceae; genus Trichoderma; species Trichoderma koningiopsis. Next base: position 6,807,742 of record JAJPEM010000001.1, read on the forward strand.
TACGCATGTGCAGATACATATTTATATTTGTAAGTACTTCTATGAACAAGAACAACAACTGATATACTCTATCCCTGTATTTGCGCATGAGTGGCCATGTTGTTTCTCCATCTCCATTTTCTGGAGTGACTTTGCCCCTGTGTCTATGGAGTGCCTACAAGGGGTTTGCTGCTTTGACTGACAAGGCCCTGCGGGTGGTCCCGCTGTACTAGGTTGTCTACAGCGGCCCGATCCAATACAGTCATGGAGTATCTTCACTGCCTGATTCTACAGGGAACTTCTTGTTAGCGCAGCATTGTGTCAGCATACATCTTGAAATCCTTCCGGCATGCCGCAAATCTACCCGCGTGTCAATATATCCGCTACTAGCGTTTCCAAAAAGTGGCAACTGGGTCAATCACACCTTCAATGCATAGGCTATTCCACATTATGAGGGTATATAGCCACTGAAAACCCATGTAGATGATGTGATAGGGAAGATCTTAGGTGACATGCTCTCCAAACAGCTAGCTTGTCTCGTTGACATGGAAGAGGTAGTGCATTAGTTCTTTCTAACGAGTCAGACATCTAGGCCTCTCTTCACATGCCCTAATCGTAATATTGTAGACTATAGCAAGAAAGATTTTATTGGTTGACAGATCATTTTTTCCTGTGCAAGGGAAAGCAGAAAGTCTCTCACGAAAAACGAACTATGTCATTGCTAGAAATAAACCTAAGGAGTGATTCAACAAATGTATCGCGCGCCTATTAAATAATCTCAAATCGAAACAGCACATTGTAGCTTCTACTAGAAGTATGCGTACAATAAATATATAAAAAAATTCTTTGCTAAGCTTTTCTCAAAAGACCTCCATATATTGCACATTCATATGCTTTGGAATTACACAGGCTTTGAACCTTCGTGAACTGATGTCTGTCTTCTGTGCACGGCGCTGGTCGTCCAAAGTCAAAAACTCCCGACCGAGGGCTAAAAGAGGGCTTATAGACTTGGTATCAGTGTCCTCAGTTTCAACCCTAGCTTGAATGGGACGGCCTAGAAGTTGGGCAGTTGTATGGAAAGCCGAGTCTATAGCTCCCGCAATCTGTTCAAAGCGTGTAATTAGCGATTGCTTGCATTGATTTGGGAATCTCTTCTTACCCAGGTATGATGTTTTGATAGATGCTCTCCAGCAAAGTATATGTTACCCTCTGGCTTCTTTGCTATTTCGAAGAAGCGGGAAAATTGGCCAGGGAGAAACATTGCATCCCCACCGCATGATTCGGCTGACCATGTGATGTCAAACGCCTCGATGAACTGCTCATACACATCAATGTCAATCTCGTCCGCATAATATTTACTAAGATCATGCAAGCAAATCTTGATTCTCTCGGACCTCGATAGCCCAGTCCACTTCGCAGCATCACTCATCCAGCTGTAAAGCAACAAAACACCAGAGCCGTTGCTACCAAGATCATTGGATGGATAAACAATCCAGCGGAATCGAAGATCAGTAGTGCTTTGGCCACCAAAGCAAGGGTTCATACTGGAGCGCTCCCAGAAGCGTGTTCGAAAATGTAGGCCAATCTTATAGAGAGGCTCGTAGTGAGCGCCGCGAATCGACTGTTCTTTCATGAAGGACCATCTAGGGCGGTCGACAATACTGTGAAGTGCAGATGGGGGAGTAGCAACGACCACAGCGTCAAAAGTAGCAGTATAGGTTTGATGGAGACCTTGCGCTGACAGCTGGATTTTCCCATTGTCAAGGTTTGTAATGCGATCTACTCGCGAGTTTAGACGAATGTTCTTTGAGCCTACTAATGAGGCTGCACATTGGGTTATGCGTGACATGCCGTCTTTAACAGTTGCCCACTAAGTGATATACATCTTAGAAGCGTGCCATTATATGAGACAAAGAAGGAGGAAGCTTACATCTTTTGTATCGAAGTCTAAGTTTTGCATAATAATCTCCGTAAAACTAAGATCATATTGATTGGTCTGGGAGCAGAAGAGCTCGACAAACTCTATCACTTCATGAGGCCACCCAACAATGAGGCGAAGATAAGCCCGGAATGAATACTCGTCATATTTGAGCAGTTTTTCAAACCCATTGTCAAAATCCTGCCGAAGTATAGATAGCCACGGAAGGACGACGCTTCCAAGTAATTGCTGAGGAGTCTTATTGCGGTAGGCCTCTGGAAGGCCAGCTTCGGTGGCCCATTTACTGTCTTGTAAAGCGCCCTTTCGGTCTTGAAAAAATGACTTGTTATTTTCGTGATCGAGGATGTATGGAATAAGCTCAATCTTGTCTCCAGCAAAACCATGTGTATTTAGATAGCGGACAAAGTCAAAGACTTTGGAATGCAAAGATGAGCGAGGGATTCGCATGGCTCCTGCTTCAAAATAAATATCTTCCGATTTCGCTTGTGGCGTAAAGCGATACGTGTAGATACGACCACCGACTCTGTCAGCTGCCTCGAATACAGTCACTTTATGACCTTCACGGCGCAGCAATAAGGCTGTATAAAGGCCTGATATGCCTGCACCAATTATTCCCACATGCATTTTGAAGTTTTAAAGAGGACAAAAGCAATATGATATTATAGTTTACCGATGGGTGGGTGTTTTTGAAGTAGTGTAGATGCCAAACTAGCAATGTAGAGAAAGGTAACGTGTACTTGAAGTCATAATGCTCTAATATGTATACAAAGTTCTTTGGACTTTGATTCTTCAGGCGTATTAAAAGCAGAAAAGTGGCTACTGCGAGACTACCCAATTCAAGCCAACAACACTCAAAATGGGGTAGAAATCACACGTTTTCGGTTAATTTGACGGCATGATATCGCAAGTAAATCCAAGCCCAGTCGGGCTGCCACTCTGGGTCTCAACAGAAATTACGGTAAGAAGCTGTAGTGTCTTCATGTATCAACTAGCCATTTCTGGAATATGGACACGCATTTACTATGAATTAAATCGGGCATCAACAATTGTCCTTATCAAAATTTAAGTAAATGCGTTTGTAGAAAGTATTTCGTAAAATACTGGATATTGTGGCCTATGATAATACTATGTAACCTTCTATCTTATGACCATTACGCGTAACATACCGATGGATGAACAAAACTCGCCGGCGGTAAATATCTGTGGGGCACCGTGCCAGCCTAGTCAAGGAATACGCTGGCCTGGGCAAGTAAAACATGATTGTAAAAGTAGTTTTCTCATTTGCATCAAGATAATTTTACATCTTGAAAGAAATCCAATCCTACGCTGCAATGCAACGCGCATTGGGCTAGAAAGGGGAGGTTGGTTGTAAAATGGGGGTGACAATGAGATTCGTATGACACACGAAAAGATCTTCATGCCGAATAAGGAGATAATAGTCTTTTTTAAGGGGGCAAGGAAATAAGCTGAAGCCGAGGGTAAGATTCTACGTCGTATCGACGCAGTCGTTCAACGTATAGGTGTTGGCTCGGTTGACCAGTAGATTTGTGTATATCGATCTTGCATACTTTACCCGATTCCGATGATGTCATTATAATGCGGCCAGTGACATACTCATTTAACAAAATTACTTTGACAAGTTAGATTGTAAATAGCGTCATGGCAAGGCCTGTTTTCGCAAGTTGTACGTGCTTTACCCGTGGCAGGGATTCTTCGCTTAAACAGGGGCTGTATCATACTACGGCGAAATATTGTTGCTTATAACCCAAAGAAGATGCATGATTCACTGAAAATGGAAAAAGCCGACCATGCATGGGTCCGTAATGCAGTGATTCAAGCATTGATAAGCGCGGGGAAACAGTACGCTCGTACGCAAACCGACAAGATCGGCAAATCGGCGCATATCATTAGAGGTAAGCATAAGCTGGGTAAAAAGGCAAGAGATAGAATATGTATCGAATAAATTTGCATATATTTCAGAAGCTAAGCTGATTAGACAATTCAAATATGTGAATATTGCTATTGTACATCGGTTACCTAACTAAGATGAAGATTGCTGCGTTAAGACTACACTTTAGTCAAGTAGATATAACTGTGTAATAAGAACAATAGAAAGATATTAAATTGCATTGGTCTAACCCCTTTAAAATACTTTGCGCTAACGCTTGGTCGATGCCTTGCCCTGGAACTATCATCTTATTTCCTGAGTGGCAGTACTAGGTCAACTGACAGGTAGCATTGGTGTGACTGCATGCAGCTTCCCTGCAGAAGTAGATCTGTGGAGCGGTGGTAAGCGGGTAGCGGCCCGGGCCATTCGCTTGATTTATGGAGTTTATTAACGCGTATTATGAGGGAGAGTGCTATTTAACCGAGACATACGAGTGGAGAGGATGATCAATGGGACGATCGAGTGGTCCGTATCCCCAATAATAATATTGTCTAAATGCAGGTAATGCACTTCATAAGTAATCAGAAATGGAGTAACGGAGTTTATTATTTAAGCCGTGCTATTGAAACGAATACATCTTTACTAAGTAAAAATTATAGTAAGATAGAAAGAGCATTAGGACATCTCTAAAATAACAGGAGAAGGAAAAGAAACCTGAAAATAGATTCACAAACCTATCAGTGTGAGATATATTGTGTTGTTGGTTCCGTCTTTTTTCTACTACATTGAAGCTAGTAATAAACAGGTTGTGACTGCGGTAGTATTTTCCTTTGTAAAAGTAATGTATGCATTATGTAAAACTTAAACATTCGTAACAAACATTTACATGATGCAATATTCACCTCCCTGTTCGCAATCCTTGTTTTTGCCCCCGGCCAGTTCTGTGTGCTCCAGGCTCACGACTACAACGTCCGATACGAATCTAAGGCAATTCGTTATTTTGAAGATTGCTTGGGGAGCCTAGCTGTGAGATGTCTGTTATTAGGCAACAGCTTGCTTCACGGGAGATTTAAATGCCGACATATATTTCTGCTACAATGCCTTGAAGTATAAAGTCCAGCCATGATCCTCTCCATCCGGTATTTCGACTCGACAATACTCTCACTAACAATCACCGACGAATAGTCCAAAGCCTTTTTCAACATTCATCTTTTGAAAATGCCTTCCTCCAAGAGCGCTCCTGTCATTGACTTCTCTGACTTCTTGTCGGGTGATCAACAACGGATGCAGCATTGTGCTGATCAAATCAGAGATGCTTGTCTTACTCAAGGCTTTTTCCAAATTATCAACCATGATATTCCCGCCAGTCTTCAAAAAGACATTTTCAAGGCCTCAAAGGCTTTCTTCGCTTTGCCAATCGAAGAGAAGATGAAGCTGGACAAATCTCTCGTATGTAAATTGGAACACGTCTACATTGTTCAAATGCCAATCCTAATGAGCCAAACTAGAACAAATACAACCGTGGATATGAAGTCATGCATGGTCAGATGATTGAGGCAAACACCAGGCCTGACCTTAAAGAGGGTTACTATGTCTCTCGTGACTTGCCTATGGATCACCCTCAAGTCAAGGCAGAAAAGTTTGCCCACGGTCCAAACGTATGGCCTGAGTCTCTTGGGGAATCTTTCCGAGAGACTTGCATGGATTATTTGAACCGTATTGTGAAGCTTACAGAAGAGGTCATGCGGGCTATGGCTATGAGCTTAGGCTATGATGCGGATTACTTTCAAGAGTTTTGCACAGATCCTATGTGCTTCTACAAACTGCTTCACTACCCGCCTCAGCCGTCAGATGCCCATGCTCTGCAAAGAGGCATGTTAATACATTCCTTTCTCAAATTAACGTTAATTGTATACTAACTTTGACCCAGGTATTGGTGCGCACCGAGACTTTGGCGTGATCACTTTACTTCTCCAAGGAGATGTCGCTGGTCTTGAGGTTTGGGATGAGGAGGTCAAGGATTGGTATCCTGTTCCTCCGGTTGAAGGAGCCTACGTTGTTAATATGGGTAACCTGTTTGAACAGTGGACAAACGACAAATATATCTCCAATGTTCACCGTGTTATCAATCGCTCCGGAGAGGAGCGTTTCAGCATCCCATTCAACTACAACGGCAATCCCGATTTTATCATCAAATGTATTGAGAAGTGCCGCTCTAAGCCTGAAGAGGAGAAATATGCTCCGGTTAGCGTTGAGGACTACGTTGTCCAGAAGTATAAGGATGTTTATGGTCGGGTTGGCATTTACAAGTCCGAGTCATTTGCTCCTCAGAAGGCCAACGCTTAGATAAAAAGACAAGAGTTTAGTTGTTTTTGTTTCAAACAAAAGCCCTGAAAATATACTGTATCAATCGCTACACATATACTGCTGAATCTAATGTGAGGGTCTTTTTCATTTTAATCCCTTGAAGAGCAATAAATGCGGTGAATGTCGAAATATCTCCCGATGTAAGTGAATTGCACTGTGCGTCGCATTGTCGCAAACGCAAACGGCTTTGCTTTCTGACTTTCCGATACCCACCTACTGATGTACAGGCGATGATGCATATCTTATATTACCTATAGCCTTTTATACAAAAATAAACACAGCATAAAAGTAATGCCAAATACACTCTTAAAGATCTTACATGAGCATAAAGAAATAGGCTGTGAATGGCCAATAAGTAGGCTTTGACCCAAATTTCCTAACGCAGATCAATCGCTTTGGGAGAGAACTCTTTTAGTAGAGGCCTCTGTAAGCCTCATATGCCCATCAATGTCCTTTTGTTTGAAGCAGAGAGCTTGTACCATAATAGAACTGAAATAGAAAAACAAGGACCAGTAGGCCTCTCTTCATAATGAGCTCGGAAAATGGTCCACAGCAGAGGATTTGAAATCCGTAGAACGGCTGCTCAATAACATCTTCAAGTCACTTGACCTGGATGGATGATGCTTTTTTAATGACTTATAAGATGCGTAACATGACAAATGCGCAATATTCGTGAATGACGAATGAATCAAATCTACTTAGGGACAATGCCACCGAGGTACGTGACTGAGTGTCGGAGACTGGGTTAATAATAATCTTTGTCCTAATATTCTTTGAATGTAAAAGCATCTTGCTTATATTCTTACCTATTCCTATTGTCACTGCTATATGCTACAAGAAGCACCGACACGGCAGTTCTAATCCAGTCAATGAAGAGAACGCCAGGTATTAGACATAGGTTCCAAAGTGCCGATAGTGGTTTTATTTGTTGAATTTTGCTAGTCTAGCTAGACTTGTTAACTTCACTTGCAGTAGAATAGAAAACAAGCTGTTAAATAAACACCAATCTTTTAAAACCTAATCTCGTATCTAAGAAAGTAAATATATACATCTCTTTCATATCTCATATGTACCTCAGGGCTATATACATTGTCTGCCCTATACTATATATACACCTCAGGGCTATATACATTGTTTGCCCCATAACGGTCGCTACTATTAATCAAAATAGTATGAAGCTCCTCGCTTAGAAAACGCAGCCTGTCAAACGGTTGGCAATGTCTGAGGAGTAAGAGCTGGTAGCGCCACCCTCGCTCAAGTTTCCGTCAGAGGGGATGCTGCCTGAGTTGTAAAGTCGTGCAGCCTGGTAGACTCGCTGAGCTCCAGAAGTCGACAAGCTAGCCAGAAGCTGCTGCAGACCAGAGCCAGATGCAGTTCCTGTGGTGCCATCCTGAATCATGCCTACAATGATGTTGTTCGGGCATGGGTTGATGCCCTGGCCCGGTCCCAACCAGCAGGTGTTGGTGCCGTTGGCGTCCTGCATCAGTCCAGGGTTCGCCCAGAATCCTTGCGTTGTTGGGACACGCACGCATCCCTTGCTCTCTTGTACAACAGTTGCCAAGACGTAGCGCTCATCGACACCGGACGAGGCTGCGATATTAGTGATAGCGGCCTGAAGCTCCGAGGTCTCTGTAGGAGAGTTGTTTGCCACTCCCCAACCATTGTTCTGGCACGCGCCATTGATCACGTTAAGATTGGCGTTCCATAAGTTGTCGAAGCTGGCCCAGGCGCTCTCGTCGGGCCAGCCGGCGCCAGTCGAACCATCACCAGTGTAGAATTGCTTGGAGGTGCAGGTGATAGCTCCAGTGCCACTTCCGTTGCCAGGGCTAGTTCCATTACCGTTGCCGTTACCAGGTGGGGTGCTTCCGCTGCCACAGTATGAGGGACCGGTGCCGCAGAAACCAAACTGCGAGCAGCAGAAGCCCGAGGCACAAGTAAAGCCAGTGGTGCCACCACAGCTTCCGTCCGGAGAGGTTTGTCGAGTGTTCAAGCTGCCAGAAGGCATGGCCACGACGCTTGAAGCCAAGCAAATGGCAAGGAATGCAGTGATTGATTGACGCATTGTGAAATACGGTTGAAGCTAGACAATAAGTCTTCAAGCGGAAAATTGGCCAGTTAGCGAAGAGCTTTGCAAAGTCTGCTGCTGTTGAAGGGATTGCTGGTTGGGATCTTCATTGTTTCCGTGGATATATCCTCACTCTTATATAGGTAATTTGAAGCTGGCGCCAGTTCCATCAGGACGTTCTGAGATGTCATTGCCATTCTTAGTAGGTGTGGTTTTGGAATGCCATTACCGTTGTAAGTAGCGAGGTTTCAAGATGCTATTACCGTTTTGGTAGGTGTGGCTTTGACATACTATTACTATTTTGAGTAGGTGTTCCTGCATTTGTGACTATTAAGTGTCTCACTTGTATTTTAGAGATATCACCCCTGTCTTCGAGCCTTAAGTAGCTCGGAACTATCCCGGATCTACGAACCCTTCAATATCTGCGTTAAGATCATCAGTGCACCAATAGTGCAGCAGAATCATATATTCCAGAAAGCTAGACAACGCTAAACTATACATTCTTCCAGTATTCAAACGCCAGCATGCTACTTAGTTCTTTCATTTGGCCTATCTACTCTTTTTCATGAAATAACACATTAGCTGCAAGGTGTTGGTATAAGAAAGCATAGGCTCAAAATGCTAACATAGGAAACTGCGAGATTAAGCTGGTATCATTCTTGGTACGGGCGGTTCTTGTTAGTTACTAACTTAGGAAAGCTGTTCCGAAAATGTAAGATCCCTTGAAAAAACATCTTAGCCCTGATTGGAAACAGTAAGATATAACGCGCTTGGTAAAAGCACATGCTTTTTTTTGTGACCAACTAAGTAACGTTGCTAGGTGTAAGATCAGCGTTTCAAAAATAATCCTCATCACATAAGCGCTGTCCTAGATAGGCAGTCCAGGGTTACAGCTACTTTTTTTTTAACTTGACTATTGTTTGACTTTAAAAACTTTCTAATTCGCATTTAGTAGCTAGTTTTTAGAATATGGTGGAGTAAGATGAACAATTTGTCAACTGAGACGACTTGTTCTAAAACAAGTAAGTATTTTAAACATACTGCAACCTAGCTTGGCAAGGCTTTATAGCCCGTTCTGTCATAGAGAAAAAAAAATGCGGACTATTAGTTACGCCGAGCCTGATTCGGCACAATTGGATGTACAGCAAAGAGACCTAGATTTTCTTTATTTCAGAATAAAAACACCAGCGCAAGTCTGACATGCAAAATGGTCCCTGGCTACTGTAGCGCCCTTGCTACTGCTAGACCCAGATTTTACAAATTCAATCAAATGATTATATAACTGGTATTCTTCATGTGGTCCTTGTAGCGGCATGGCAAGCTGGGCCTTGGTGATGTGGTCTGTGTGTAGATAAGCGAGTTCAGAGGTATGTCCCCAGCTCTTCAATATCCCAGCCTGTTTGAACAAGTAAGCAGGGGTACACCCTGGATGTAGGAGCTATTGTTATAGAGGTAAGGCTGAAATTATTGTAATCCAACGCTTATGGGTTGCCTAAATCTGTCAGGCTGGTGCCTAGCAGAACAGCCCCATTTGGAATCTACAAATCAGTTACGCCCGAGATTACTTAACACTATGGGAGAAAGACAATATAGTAATGTAACATTGTAAATGTCTTTTGAGGTTTTTTTTTTTTTTTTTTTTTTTTTTTTTCGCTTTGCCTTTGAGGCATTTCCAACCATTCATCAAAGATCTCTATTACCCAAATAGGCGATACCCATGGCATTGTTGCAGTAGAACGGCGACTCCGGCCGCTGCATACAAAAGGAGCTATAAACAAGGCAGGTAACTTTCCTACGCTTGACTAAACTATCTCATCCTCAATCCTCTGGGCGTTGCAACAACCTCTGATATGCCTACTGACCCTTGGTGCCGGGCGCATGACATATCACAAGACTGGAGAGCCCGAAGTCGCGCTGCTGTTGTTAAGATCGAAGGCCTTTATGCCGCGGTTGATTTCATCACAGCTGCCTCCACTACTGGCGCCGTTGCTGCTGTTGATCCTACTTTGCCTTAGGCTTTTTGTGCCTCGCCAACTGACTCAGATTAAAGGATATACTATAACTCCATGAAGGAAGTTGTGGATGTGTATAATCATGTTGCGATTAGCCCTAATCCACCAGATATCTTGGTCAAGGCTAACTTATAAAAGAAAGAAACAGTCCTCGCTTCAATATGGAACACTAACACAATGTAACACCGGTCAGTTGATCATGGTAGTGGGCTCAGTCACATGCACCGCTTGTTCGAATTCGTAGAACTCTTGGATGAATACTTTGGAGAAACTCCTCTTTTTCTCCTCTACTTGCTGAGTGGCATGAGTCCTCGAAATTTTGTTACAGTAATATTTCTCGCTAGTATTCAAGCCTGTAGCTGCTTTTTATGTTGTTTCTCTGTGTTTGTCATTCTCTTCATGCTTATTAACTGCTCAGACTTTCTTCAGTCATTCTAACTGTGTTTGCTAGCTGAGACTAATCTATACTAGTACAAGTTTCAACGCAAGGGCGCAAGCCATCCTTCTTCTCGCGCCCTTTGCCCCGCGCGCTGAGAAATACCCTTTGTAGACCTTGCCTATGCTCAGCACCGTAGTAAAGACAGCGTAAACAATGGCTAAGAGTAGATGCAGTATAAATAAACCAAATTGGTGACTCAATAAATTTTATTTTGATTCAATATCATCTCGACATCATTCTCTCATCCCAAATCAATATACGATCGCATTCGAAACCATGTTAAACTCAGAATCCATCCCAAGACTCCTCGACACATTTACCGAAAAATGGTCTCCTCGCCTTGTCGCTGCAATTAATGACCACCACATTAAAGTTGCCAAAATAGATGGCGAGTTCATCTGGCACGCACATCCGAATTCAGACGAGCTTTTTTATCTGTTGGAAGGCAAACTGACCATCGAGCTCGAGGGCCGGGATGATGTTGTGATGCAAGTTGGGGACATGTTTGTGGTTCCAAAAGGTGTCAGGCACCGTCCTGTTGCAGAAGAGGCATCCATTATGATGATGGAGCATGAAACAACAGTCAATACTGGAGATGAAACCAGTTCGGACAGGACAAAGTTGGTCAAAGATGTTCGTGGGCGGTATTAAGACGGATTGGTGTTTCTTTATAGGTACTAAGCTGATCCACTTGGGCCGACTGGTGCTTTTGAAGAAAGAATGGAACAAGGAGTGATTGATAAAATATCAATGTACACTCTATCTGTATTGGGGCTCCAAGATGCTCCTCCATACGATCTTGAATATCTGTATCCTAGACTTACTGCTTCTTTACAGTTCATCCAAGAAAAGGAGCGTCGCTCCTATCAGTATCGACTAGCTATTTTTTAAGAATCACTCTTTTTTTTTCTCACCCTGAAGAGAAATATGATGTAATTGAACATCTAGTGAATATTCTTCGAAAACTCAGCCTCCCTCAGTTGTCGTATTTCTAGCCAGAGATGCGAACCCCTTTGCAACTATATGCTGTCAGCTAGGGTAACATAACCTCGACAAGGCAAGAGGCGCAGCCCGACTCTCAGCTAATGCCCAGTTGGTTAAACAACATAGATGTCACCGAATTGAAGACGAGATGAAGACGATATATAGTGGATGTGTGTATATGAGGAATGCGTAATCGAGTTGGTATAGAAGTTACATAAACCACTTGGCTATTCTAATGACATTGTCTATTATTATTTACGACACTCTCTCTTATGTCGCTTCGTATACTAGCCTGATTTTCCTGCCATTTCCACCAAGAGGCCTGATTCTTATTACAGGTGCAACCCCTGCGTTGCCAGCGTTACAACTAAAGCATTGCTACAGCGCAGCTACCATATACGCGGTACACAGTCAGCTACAACGCCCACAATGCTTGAGTGAAGGCATATTTCGGGTCCAAAGTTGAACTTATACAGATGCCTGATATCAAGACTCCGGATGCCTTTGATAGAGCTCTAAAAGATTCATCGTCCATATCGCTTTGCATACGGATGTGAGCCCACATATCTGAAGCCGCTAGGATCACAATTTACAGCTGCTAAATGCGACTGCCAAAGACCCGGGTGTTAAGAGCGCGGTATTAACGTCCTCTTTGTCTGCATGTGCTCTCTCTCTCTAACAGGTGTCCCGTACAAAATCAACCCGGGGCCTAGAATAACGCAGCCATTTCATCAAAAATTATGCGGTGGAATTCTGAGGGAAACACGCGTTGGCACTAAACCGTCCTCTCAGGGTGTTCCGAAGCGCGGGTGAGCAAGAGGCGTTTGAATGGGTTCGTGAACACAAACAACCCCCTTCTCTTTCAATACAGTTGTGCGTAGCATAAAATTTGGTCCGGCCGTATCGCTGGAGGATATAAGCTATCGCTGCTCTTCTTCCCTTATCGGTGCGTTGTCAAAGGCTCCTCTGCTGCGTCAATCAACTTACCGTCGCAGCGGTACCTTAATGTTGAAGATACCGTGCTACTACATTCTTGGCGCATTGACGCCCGACGATGTGGATGGTGCTCGCTGTTTCTGGGACCTGTCCATGGATGCAGATTCTCAAAATTCTTTGGTAGACAATATATTCACATAAGATAATTTTAGAGTTGGTTGATGAATATGTTGAAGATGCTGGAGAGGTAAAAAAGTAGAGAATGGCCGCAGCATCGAGAGCCTACAGATAATGGCTACAAATAAAGCAATTGCCTCACTAAAGACACTCAAGCGAGCACTAGATGGAAAAAATATCTTGGGAATTAGTCCGAGAATGCCCTAAGACGAGTCATAACCATGCTCTGTGAGTCTTTTGTTAGAAGAAGAGGCTATGTTGCGCCTGAAGTTCACGATAGGTTGTGGTGTACAAATGTCAATTAGCAAATTGCTTCAATGCTGACAGCGCAGTTCCTATCCACAAATTTCGACCACAGGCTCAAATATATTCTACCACCCAGTATATAAATGCCACTTCCATTGTATGGCATAGGCGCAGGCCCTCTACGTCTTCCAGTGAATGAGATAGGAGCAGTCCATAATTGCTTGGCGTTCTGAAGTGGTGGAAGATGCTTGTAAAGTGTAGAGAAGGCTTTAAATGTGGCATATGTAGTTTCTAATTCCGGTATTTTCACCAGCCTACTGTTTACTCGGCATTGGGGCGAAAATCGCACTTATCGTAGCTCTAATCTACTTGATTATAACCACCTATTATACTAAATTTGCCTCGCGATGTTATAATTCACGCTTTCTCGCTTCAAATTATGAAAGTTTTTACAATTGACTGAAGATAATTATGCCTGTAATCATAAAGCCTTGCTCAGCCCATAGCGGTCTTAGTCGCTACTGTACGAGCGCTAGTAAGTGCACTGCAATGGTTCAGGCAATGAACGCCGAACACATCCATGTGCCTAGGTACCTATGAAGCGGGGGCTCGCTCTTTGCTTGGTACCGCTGGCTTCATGGCGGAAATGCAAGAAACAAGCCATCCCTCGGAATTCCCTCATCTCTGCGCATTGTTTCCTCTGGCCAGCACCTGCCGCCAGCTTTTGTTTTCCTTTCTAGATGAAGTAGAATCTTAAGAGAAAAAAGCACTCAGTTCAGTTATGGGCACTCCAAAAGAGCACCTCCCGGTATCCATTTCAGAGGACGCCATTAGAGCTCTTCTTGCGTCCCTGGATCTACCATCGCCACAACTGGTGTCTCCTTTATCCACTACAGCGGAATATCATTCAATTTACGTTCTCTCTTTTCCTTCAGCAGTAGCAGCTACCCTCTCCTCAACCTTGGCACCTTTGCGCGACGATGGTCACGTCCAGCTCATCTTACGTGTTTCTGGCAACCATCTACCCCGCATCAAAACCATCAACGAAGTTGCAGTGATGACTTGGGTGCAGCAGAATACTCGCTTACCTGTAGCGGAAGTTGTGCGCTTTGACGCTACCACCGACAATCCACTGGGCCATGAGTATACTCTGTTGCAAAGGCTTCCTGGAGTTGCAGTTAGTGACGTTTATGATCGCCTTTCGCCGGAGGCTTTAGATCGTCTTATCGACCAGATGGTTGATATTGTACATCAGATTCATAGTATGTCTTGGCACGGGGTATTTGGTCTCCAGTTTGACAGTAATGGAGATGTCGTTCCAGGTCCTGTACTGGAAGAAACATTTTGGCACTCGCCTGATGTGACCAAATACTGGCCTGCTTCAGAATCGGTGGAATCTCTCAATATTAGCGGACCATACGAATCCTACACCAATTACATAGCCGCAACGGTTGGCGTATACCAACATGCAATTCGTGTCCATCCAACCTTAGAAAACATGCGAGACCTCCTGCCGCGCCTGGATGCTTTTGTAGAGGTCCTATCAAAACATCCTGAGCTTAATAATACCAGATATATTCTGGCACATAAAGATTTGCACTTCGGAAACATCATGTATGATGAGTTGACCGGTTGCATCACAGGCATATTGGATTGGGAATTCTCTAGCATCGTGCCAGCGCCCCGCTGGAATCCCGTCAGGGCTTTTCTATGGAATGGGCGATACGCTCCAGAGGCCACTGAAGAAAAGAATCGAGTTAATAAGCTGTTTAGAGAACGTTGCGTGGCGCGAGGATTGGCATCTCTTATAGAAGAGACGAACTTCAGTTCGACTTTACAGCAAGCGATGCAAGATACAGTCAACTACTTGCGTGCAATTGTGGAAGTTAGCCCACGCCGTCAAAAAGCAGAGATGATTCCTGGCTGGCGGGTTTCCCTTGAGGAAGGGCTGACTGCTTTTAATGTTTGAAAGGCTTTGTGAATATAAGCCCCCATATCACTCACTAGCGTAGAGCTGAATCAGAAGACAATTATCATGCATACGCTATAGAGAAATTAGTTCTTGAAGGCTGGAAAATATCTCTTTAAGCCAGAATCCAAGAATTTCATTCCAATGGGTTTCACTAGATAGTCATCAGCACCGGCGGCACTTGCGGCTTCTCTATCCGTTTCACTGTCTTGCCCAGTCACCATGAATAGAATACTTGAGTTCCATCCATGTTGTTTCTCCAAAGAGCGTATCTCCTGTGTGGCGTCAATGCCATTACACACTGGCATCTGTAAATCCATGAGAATCAGCTCAATGGGAGCACCATCACCAGCAGCGTGTGATGTTTGTCGCTTTGCGAATATGTCAACAGCTTGCTTGCCGTCAGCCGCGCTGAGGCATGACAGTCCTCGCTTCTTGCAATACATCTGCAAAATGCGGAGGTTGATAGTGTTATCATCCACAACGAGTGTGAGGGGTTTAGATGATCGTGCAGGGGCTGATGATATGGTAGAGTGCCTCCGGATTGCTGGCTCATCAGATTGACGTTTGGATAATAAACCCTTGTCTAAGCCTGACTCACCGCCATGTTCGAGCGTCTGATCTGGTTCTCCACTAGTAGAGAGCGAGGGTGAACCATCCATAGAGCCGTAGCCTTCGTCTGAAGTCGAGTAAGTCTCATCTGAAGGGTTAGAAGGAATAGCAGCGCCATCTTGAATCAAGACTTCAACCAGGTTTTTGTTGGACTTGACATTTGTCTTCGCTGGATTGATCAGCATGGCAAGGTTATCGGCTTCTTGAAGTATGTTCAGAAGCTTCAATGTTGAGAAAGGTCCGCTAGCATATATGACATTGGGTAGCGACTCGAGAGACCCTGAATCAACTGACGGTGGGACCAGACAGATGACAACTTGTTCGGGTGGTACAGATGAAATGTAGCTGTGATTCTGTTTCGAGTCAAGGCTAGATTCAAGAATTGTAAAGCAGTCTTTGTAGCTCTCTGAAGAGGTGAGCCCATTACGAAGTAGAAACTTGGCGAAGTTTGAAGACAGATGCAAGTCGGGCAAGTCTGCTCCCGGCTGGTGGAATCTCAGCGGTAAGTATTTTAGAGAGGAAGCTGTTATATTTGAAGGCACGGCCGAAGCTGTGTAAGTGATATCTCGGAATGTTGCTCTGAAATGAGAGCCGCGACCGACTTGTGATGATATTAGCTCGATAGAGCCGTGTAGTAGCGTCGAAAACTTGGTGGCCAGGGGTAAACCTAGTCCAGCGCCTGTCGAGTGTTCGACACCTTTCTCGTAAAGCTCAAAGATGCGGCTCTGGTCGTCTGGTGGAATGCCACAGCCCGTATCTTTGACATCGATCACGAATGCTTCCGTCCCCTGTTGTTTCGAGGAAGTGACTATTACAGCACCTTCGGATGTGTTTTGGATGGCATTAATAATAAGGGGAAGAACGCTGTCCCGAAGTAAGTTGAGGTCGGTTTCTAAGCACCTACAGTCTTGAGGTAGATCGCAGTGAAAAAAAATTGAAGGCATCGAGCCCGTGTGCCTTATCGCTGCGTCAGCAATACCTTTCATGAGCTCCAACTCCAGCTCGCTAATGTCATGCGCGGCATAATGTCGTTCGGCCACGGCAACATCAGCCCATCTGTTCAAGGTAATCATGCTGTTAACGGTTGACATGAGCTCTCGACCTGCTGTAGATATGGTATCAAGGTACAAGGACGACTTTTTAATATCAGAGACAAGTCCTGCAATCTCCGCTAACGCTGGATGTATTTTTGCGTTCTCAGATATAGTGATTGCCTTTAGATCCTCATTAAGCAATTCGGCCGCTCCGAGAATACCATGGATCGGAGTTCGAAGCTGATGAGATATTCCACGAAGGAACCTTTCTTTTGCTCTGATTGCTTCTGACAGAAGTCGCCTCTGCCAGATCTGGGTAAGCATTGATGCGCAGGACTGTATAAACCAAGCATCGACATCGTCAAATATTCGTCGAAAATCCTTGGTAGCTACAGTAAGCACAGAATGACCCATCTTGCTTTCGCACTGGGCGGAAATTATCCGAACAACTCTGTCTTTGGGAGTATCACTATGATTTGATGTAGCAATGAACTCTTCAATGTAGGCAGTGTCTTCCCATAGCCCATTGTTCAAGTCAGGGGGTAGTCCCGAGTACTGGCTGTTGACGAACTGAGCAGTCCCAGACGACTGGATGCTGATCGACTCATCGGGATAGGCGATTCGTAATATCTCGAGCACTGAGTCTTGTGAATCATGCTCGTCGGGTACATTTTCAACAGTCGCAATAAGTTCGGCTAGTCGACGGCGCTCGCGTTGGCGTCGGGCTCGTGTGCACTGCACAATATCGGCTACAATCCAATCGGCAAGACGAGCCAGTGTTTGTTGCTGCGGCTTAGACAAAGGCGGTTGGCTGGTTGCTGAGGCGACACACAACGATCCCAGTCCAACACATTTCCCGGATTCATGCTGCATTCGAAGCGGGACGCCTGCATATGCTAATAGACCGCCTTGTTCAACATATGGCGATTCGCGAAATCTCCAATCCTCCAACAGATCTGGTAGGAGAAATACATTCTATATGTACGAAATTAGAAGGTATATACTAATGGGACATCAGATGGAATTGGTCATACTCCAGGTGGTTGTGTCACCGTATGGGCGCAAAGTGTTTCGCCGCGGGGAAGAATAGAGACCTGAACACCAACTGTCGCAAGACGGATGTAGACGTTGACATCAAGTAATCCCACAATGGCAAACTCCCAACCGGAAGATTCTTGTGCTAAACAGACTTTTTCTTGAAGCCCTGACAGGAGTTCGGGTTCATTGCCGAGATCCCGCCCGTAGTACCATAGCATAGACAATCGTAGCCGTTCATTTTTGGCCAGATGAGCCCGTAGATATCGAAATTGAGCACTGGCAGGTTTCTTAGGTATCGATGCCGAAGCGTAAGGGTCCTCCTTCAAAGGATAGAAGCACGACTCGGTTTCCGGAGTCCACGGCGCAATTGGAACATTAAAATTGTCGACATCGAATATTGGGTCCACGTCGGTAGGGCGGGCGGGCAGGCTCTGTTTTTCTGATGATGGTGACAAAAGGGCAGCGTCTGCCTTGGGGAAGAAATGCATCTGCAGCTCAGAAACTATGGCCACCGACTCATCGATTATGGCCCAAGAGTCGCTCTGAAGCGAGTTTTCAACGAGAAAAGAGTGGTGTCGCACTGGAGATCGAATAAGAAAGCTGGCTGGGGCAAGGCAATTCCAAGGCAATTCCAATAAACAGGTTTGGAATTTGTGGGGAAGTACGGAGTAGATCCTCCGCTCCAGCCATGCTTATTAGATTGAACTCTAAACAAGGAAACCGTTGAATTATGGAGCTATAACACGCTAGTACAAACTTCGGTTACCAATATCTAAAAGGAAGTAGCTTCGGCAGAATGTAGGTTATATTATTAGAAAATCTTCGTTCACACATACAATACATATTCTACAAGCCTATACTTACTCTAATATCCTTGCAGTTCTGCTTTATTTCATTTAAATACTCAAGTGCGTAATATCCAATAGCAAAGAATTGTAATTAAATGCGGCAAATAATATGGAAAGGTACATTGTGCTATGATTTTAGCCGGAGCGGAACGAGTTCAAACAAAAACAGTCGATGAGCACCTTATAGCATTTATGCCGCTGTTGAGCTACACTCAATCAGAGTAGCTGAAACACTAAACAGGTAGTCGTGAATATCTGGCCTTTAGTTGTTCTGGCATTAGGCACCAGTGAGTGTTACAGGGCCTCGAAGTTAATGCGGACGAATCTAGGGTAGAAGTTCAGAACCAAATTGGGCTACCATTGTGGCTGAACCTCTTTTTAATTTCACAAAACAGCTAGCGCTGGATATAATAAAACAGCACACGTTCCATATCCTTAAACAATCTTTGGTTTCTGCGAGGACATTGTTTCTGCTGGGAAAAAGCATTGATGTCTAGATAAAATGGTATTTGACGTGTTCTCGTGGGTCTTTCTACCTGGGTAGCGGCAGAGCTACTTTGCTTGCGATGTATTTGAGTGCTTTGTTCCAGCCTGAGCTAACAAGTGGGTTTCTAAATGCTTGACAAATTGGAATTCGAAGTAGTGCTGCGCACCAATTCTTTAATCCTTTGTAAATCACTCAGTCGCTTTCATGGCAACTTAAACGTTAGTCCATGGGTGAGTTAAGACATCTATAACGTAAACACCAGATTTGGTAGGCTATTATCTAGATGCCGAGATGAATCTTGTTTCTACACAAAAAAGCTCTTGAGGAATGAGTCTTTCATATGGCAATTCCACTGACCTATAGTGATCTTGCGGCAGCATGCAACTCGACCCGGTTTACCCCGGCCCTTTTACTCGCACGTACGTATATGCCGAAAGATGCGTCGCGTATATATGTATATGTATTAGGTAACAGAAGTCGCGTAATCGCGTACCGTCGCCATATATGGGCAGCAAGGCATCAGCAACATGTGTTAATACACTATTGAGCTTTATAGAACCATTTTATCTTGTCTTCTGTAGACAGAACCACCGAGACCAGCTTCTTTACTCTATTGCTTGGCGAACACTATCATTGGCCGCCAATTTAGCCTTAGAGCGGCATTACAGCACACGCTTATACAGAATCAACTTTACAAGATTGATCCACTATGATGCGATCGTTGAAAAGTGCAATATAAGTAGGCAAAGAATCTGTGCTAAGTTACAAAGTGCTCTTCGCATCATAATACCTCGTCTCTTTCATTGATTAGCATACCTAAATAATGGTTCACTTCAATTTGCAGGCCATCTTAACCTTGGCAGTCACAATCTCCGCTTTGCCAGCTGATAACTCGATCCAATACATAGGACCTGAGAATGGCAACTTGGTGATCGTCGGAGGCGGCACGCTGGATGATTCCATTCTCCAGCGAGTCATTGACCTTGCGGGGGGCAATGAAAGCTCAATTGTCGTCATTCCCACCGCTCAGGGTGATCCAAGCTATGACCAGAATGCAGCGAATGCGGGAGATTTTCGTCGCCTTGGCGTTAAAAGTGTTACTGTTCTACATACATATGACCCCGAGGTTGCAAACACAGAAGAATTTGTTCAACCCCTTCTCAATGCTACTGGCGTCTGGTTTGGAGGCGGCCGCCAGTGGCGATTAGTCGATGCTTATGCTGGAACGCTCACTCAACAAACGATTCGAGCTGTGTTGGACGCTGGTGGTGTTATTGGCGGATCCTCTGCTGGGGCATCTATTCAAGGGGACTTCTTGGCGCGAGGCGATACGGAGAGCAATACTCTTATTATCGGAGATCATCAACAAGGCTTCGCATATGTGAAGAACGTGGCCATCGACCAGCATGTGCTAGTTCGCAATCGGCAATTTGATATGTTAAATGTACTCAAATATAAACCTGGGATCCTTGGCATCGCAATCAACGAAAACACCGCTGTTCATATTTCGAAGAATAGTGCACAGGTATTCGGTGCCAGCTACGCCATCATTTATGACGGAACATACTGGTCCAGGGACGGTAGCGATCCGAATCAACTTCCGGATAATTCGAGCCTATTCTATTTCCTAAGAGAAGGGGATGAATATGACCTTGAGCTACGCAAAGTTATTAAGTCGTCTTGATCTTGTGGCCACCCAATAGCTTAGCATTACAAGCAGGCTTATATACCTATGTATGAAGCAGTACGAAGAATTGAGCGAAATCTTGAACGTGTTGTTGGGAAGCGATGTGCTGACGAGTACTCTTTCACTGAGTGCATGTACTAAGCATGTGGTGCTCTGTCTGAGACATTATTGGGCGGATAACAAACTTAAAATAAATGAGTGAAAGAGCATACGTGAACGACGTCGACTGATGTATTGATGCATTGAAATGGGGTTCGTTTATATTGTTTATTTGAGCTACATTATTGAAACCGTGTAACAATATACATCTTGATGTAGTTTACTTTGGCACTGCTTTTATTATAGCGATAGTGGAAAGTTGTTTCAGCTCGGCAGCGCATACCTAACCCGCCTAGTATGAGAATCGCCACCGAGAGTCTTTATCTCCTTCCCAGTCTGATGCTTCTCCTACATCCTCAATTTCGGAGGAGATATTTGCTCTCGCTATATTTTGCGCTTTCAGTCGCCATCCCGTATAGCTGACCACAATAACATTTGCACACAAATAAGCCAGTGCTACAGAGTGGCCGACAACAAATCTAGGCCCATCATTTGATCGATAGAGCTGTGTCCCCATGACAGCCCCTAGATTTCCAATGCTAATCTGCATCGCGTTTGCAATGGCTCTTTTGGTCTGGCCAGATACATTGATAGCAGGCCATGAGAGGACAAGTGCAGTGGCTGGGTAGATGCCTGCGGCAGCAAAGAATGTGCCAGCGTACGACAAGCCAGGTCGCGAAACAGGGTCAGCATTTGCAAGCAATATAATATATCCAATTGCGGCCGTCATTGAAGAGCCTGCTATAAAAATCGCCCTTTTCCCCAATTTTTCGGATGCGATGGCAACGCCCACTGTAGTAACGAATGCCAACGCATACGGAGGAATTGTTAGGAGCTGAGCTTTCGCTGCTGTATACCCGAGGTTGCTGATAATTGTTGGCTAATACCCATTCAGCGTTGAAGACACATTAGACACGAGAATGAATTTATAAATTACTTACCAGAAATAGAGAAAGAGTATATAGCGGTAAGCTCATTGTATGAAAGCCCAGACTATAGAGCCAACAACTCGGATCACTGACTGCCTCGCGTACAGCAGCCCAGTTGAAATCCTCTTTCATCATAGCATCGCAGTCAGCGGCTAATCTAGTTTTGATTAGCTCTTTTTCCGTTTTCGTGAGAAATTTGGCGGTATCCGGGTAGTTCTCAATGAACCAGTACGCTGCTGTGGCAATGATGACAGTAGCAATTCCTTCCTAAGCCATGATGTCAATGTAGAATCTCAAGCCCTACGAGAGGCACTTACCAGAATGAAGATCCACCGCCATCCATTACTCCAAACTATTCCTCTCATCTTCGCAATTCCCTAATTATGAAGTTAAGCAGTGTTCGAAGAAGACGATTTGTGGGCATCACGTACAAATGCTAAAATGCCACCAAAGGCTCCCGCAAGCGATGCCGCACTGAAAAATAATGAAATGCGATACTGTCGTTCCTTACGTTTGTACCACATCGACAAATAAAACACAACACCAGGGAATAGACCACTCTCTGTTACACCCAAGAAGAATCGAGCAACAAGAAAGCCAGAAAGATTTTGTACTACTCCCAAGAGCGTAGCAACAACACCCCACGCTATCGTCAAAGTCGGGAGCCATAAACGCGGGCTTGTCTTCTTGAGGATAATATTACATGGAACCTGTCCCTGGCGTCAAATGGTGTCCCGTAAGGCGGATAGTTATGGGCCACTGACCTCAAAAAGAACATAGCCAATGAAATAAATGGTAAGCCCAGTAAGATATTGGTTCCCGGCTGTTAAGTGTCAGGAATGTCTCCACAACTGAGGATCTGTATATATCGAACTCATGTGAAGGTCGTTTACCATGCCCTCAATGCGGGCGTTTCCAACTAAATCTCATTTTAGCCGAGTTCAATCGAAGTCTTGACATACTCGTACCATTGCTACGATCCAAGAATGAGAGAAGGTATAAAATACCAACTCCAGGCAGGAGTCTAGCGTCCAGTTTGCGAAGCAGCGATTGTTCAGTGACTTCTTCGTTAATGGTCATAATGTCATCCGTTTCATCTTGGGTATGTGATATATTTTTTGCATCTGCCATTTTGTGGAAAAAGAAGGAACAAATAATAGTTGATTGACAACTGATGTTCGTGAAGCAGGGCCTTGAGGTTCGTAAAGAGCTTAAAATACATCGTGGTCTAGATAAAATAGTCTGGTTATCCCCTGAACATCTATGGGTACTTCTCATCAATTCTATGCCGTGACTGGACCAACGGCTCTAGCATGGTATGGCACAATGATAAAGTCATCGTGCAATACGCTTTGTATAATATAAAGCCAAGATCGCGTCAAATCCTCAGTGAGCACGCCATGGTGGGGAAAGAATAACCCCGCCAAAGGTTTACCATCTATTGAAGGAGACGGTACGAGTAAGAAGTATAAATAAAATGATGGTATAGCTGCTGGGTTTACAAGTGGTTAAACATGGAGAAAAGACGTTGTGATATTGTGATTTTAGTAAAAATATCTAGGAGCTATGGATGCTGCTTAGGCTGTTCAGTTGGAATGGCATGTTGGCCGACTTTATTTGTTAAATTTCACGATTAACAACCTCAACAGACATATAGGCAAGGTAAAACACGCTGCCAACATGGTTTAGAAATTAACTCAACTGCATCCAGATTTTACTTGTGTTCCTACGTTCCTATGTGCATGTAGAAGAATGAGGTTCCAGAATTCAAGGGTTCCTTGCGAGGTCTGGAAATGGTCGCTAAAAAGGCCATTTAACACGCATATTCCCAAGCGCTTGAACTATGTACTTTTCTTCTGTCTTTTTAATAAACAAGTCCTATATTCTAATAAAGTTACAATTATTATAACTACAAGTGTTCTTAAAAGATTCCATATTGAATACAAAAAGAGCTGTCTCTGTTCCACGTGTCAGCATTCACTAGGCCCTCACAGACGCCGATGGATGAAATCGTGTCCGATGATATCGACACTGAGCGAAAGACCATGCATACCGAATTACGCGATGTTCTTACAATTATAAATTAAATGTGCTTTAGAGTTTTAGAGACGAAATTACAGTCCACTTAGAAAATGTCTTCCAAGAAAAACTCATTTGAAGCTCGTACTCTTTTCGCAGTAAATATCGAGCCAGATAGCGAAGAAGCTATTTGATCACCTTACATACCATGCCTTGCTACCAATGATCATTAAACGACAGAAGTTTCCTTGCTTTTTTGTTCCTTTTGGATTATAGGGCTAATTTCTAGAGATATGAGTTGTTCCCAAATGAACAAACCAATACGCCGACATACACAAAAAAGGCCGATGTCCTTACTTGACAGGCTTTTCACTTGATGCTAGTGTAGTGTAATCAAGTCTTCGTTTTTTAGTATTCGCTTCTCTGGCGCCTGATGAATGCGTGAATTGCACTCCATAGTGTACGACAGGTGGGTACTTCGCTCAACCTATCTTTTGAAGCGCCTTCATCTTGCCTCTTTTGGGTCTTTCATTGTCTGCGTTACACGCTGTGCACACAAAAATTAAATCCCCAGCGACTGCCTCTCTTCAAGCTTCTGTAGAGCATGCGCTATAACTGGGTACCTACAGCGCCTGTGTAGGTAGCGGATTTACTATAGTAGGTTAGTAGTACCTAGACTTTGCGAAGTTTTCGCTAGCGTAGGTCAAAAGCCTACATGTAGGTTTATAGAAAACCTTTACAGCCGAGGGCAAGAGCACTGCTATATATATATTTTATGTTAAATTGTTCAAAGAGAGAGGTGGCGGCTGTAGATACAATAACCCTTGCTATATCATTCACGTCCATGAGTGTTTCACCTATACGGCTGCTCGCCACATCCGAACTGTAGTAGCACCATATTTCTTCCGTCACACTGTGACGCTTAGTCTGAAACAGCTATTGGATATTGGATATAGTGACTATATGTATTCACTCACGAGAGGCTGGAAGATTGCATCTCGCGAAATCGATCGGTACCTGGTGATCAAATGGGGATGACTGATAAGTCACTGACTGTCTGGTGCACTTCTTATTCGCTACTCTGAGAATTTGAGATACCTATGAGCGCAGGAACGTTGTATCCTAGAATAAGCACGGAGCTTTATTGAACAACCTTTTATCAGCGCATTGGGTAAACAACAAACCACGCCCGTATCCTTGTATACAAAATTCGCAGGCGCGTTACCCAGGTTCATTTAATTAATGTACTTGTGCTAGTCGCACCGACGTATGAAGCCAGGCAAGTCGCTGGCTTAAAGCCTTAGTTGAAAGCGGTAATCTACTAATAGCGCTGAGGCACCTGCCTAAATGGTTTAACTATCGGTACAAGAGGTACATGTATATAGGCTAATCAATGTCAATAGCGGCATCAGTATCTGAAGCTTCCTATTTAAGCAGCTCTAGTAGCCCTCGTTATCTCTTTGCTAATTTCACGCGGAATGTCTCAGTGGATCAAATGAATGCGAATCACGTACTGTAGCGCTTGTGACTGCTCCACCACCCACAGAATAATGTCACGATGCTACAGTCCCTCAATTTCCCCAGAGAAGTCACCTGCCGGTTTTTCCAATGTTGGGGGATCTATGCTGGATATATCGGCACGTCTGGCATTCCTGGGAGAGAACTGAGAAAATGTTTCGTTTCAAATCATAGTATTACAGCCAGAGCACGAGACAAGCCATATCGACTATGTAACGTCTCCTTTCCAAGTATGATAAGTCGTACGTTAAACTACGCGGAATTCTGTATCTACGCGTTCTGCGTCAGCGTGTATACCATAATTCAAGTATAGCTCAGTAGGTTACCGTATTCGAGAATTTAAATACCTTTGCCTTTGTCTGTGACTTTCCACCTGCGAGGCTATCTGATCTGTATCAAAGAGGCAAATACATCTTGCATTGCTGTCTTTTCATTAAGCAGTCGTTGTTGAGTTTACTTCGTTGTATATATTTTTCCCATTGTTGTATTTATCATTTCTCATTCCATCCTTTCAATATGCATTCAGCAGCTTTGTTTGCTGGCCTTGGACTCGCAGGCCTGGTTGCCGGCGCTCCATCGGCTCCGCACGACATTAGAGCCCGCCAAGCTTCCGGAGCTCAAAATGTCGTTTATTGGGGAGGCACTAACAATGAAAGTGATGACCTTTCAACCTATTGTACACCCAGCGCAGGCATTGACATCCTCGTTTTGTCATTTTTGGATATTTATGGCGCTTCAGGCAGCATTCCGGCAGGCAATATTGGCAATACTTGCTATGTCGGTACAAATGGCGCACCTCAGCTATGCGATAATCTAGCTGCTTCAATAGCTAGCTGCCAGGCCGCTGGTATCAAAATTATCTTGTCGCTTGGAGGCGCGGCCGGCTCTTACTCTCTACAATCGCAGTCGCAGGCTGAATCCATTGGCCAATATCTCTGGGAGGCCTATGGCAACTCTGGCAGCACTTCTGTCCAGCGGCCCTTTGGCAAAGTCTTTGTCAATGGCTTTGACTTTGACCTCGAAGATAACCTTGGCAATCAATACTACCAGTATATGATAGCAACCCTCCGATCCAACTTTGCTAGTGACCCGAGCCACACGTATTACATCACAGGAGCACCTCAGTGCCCCCTGCCGTTGAGTCTCCCTTGAAATCCATTTAGAAAGGTAAATCTGGCGTGCTAACAACAACGATGGACTGATAGGGAACCCAATATGGGCGAAATCATAAGTAACGCCCAGTTCGACTATCTTTGGATTCAGTTCTACAACAACAACGGCTATGGGCCGGACCCCTGTTCTCTTGGATTGCCTGGCGATGCACCGTTCAACTACAACAACTGGACGTCGTTCATTGCCACCACGCCTTCCAAAAACGCAGTACGTGCATTCGACCACTAAAAGTTATCTTTGAGCCAAGAGACTAACAGCTAGTGCCAGAAACTATTTGTAGGAGTGCCTGCGAATACTTTGGCTGCGAATGGTAATTCAGGCGGTGCCGTTTACTATGCCTCGCCATCCCAGCTGGCTTCCATCATCGCAGATGTCAAGTCCAGCCCAGACTTTGGAGGAATTATGATGTGGGATGCTGGGTACTCAGATGCCAATGTCAACAACGGATGCAACTACGCTCAAGAGGCCAAAAACATTCTCCTTACTGGCGCTCCCTGTGGCGGCTCATCACCGCCGCCAGCCAGCAGTAGCACCCCTACATCCACTGCAAAGGCAACTAGCAGCAGCACTTCGTCAGCCTCGGGATCAGGCCCGACGGGAAGCGGCACAGTACCCCAGTGGGGCCAGGTGAGTCACTGAAGAAGTTGGGGCTTATTTAGGCCTATGGCTTGGGGAAAAGCGCTAATGTTGAGTGTTTTACAGTGCGGTGGAGACGGATACACGGGCCCAACGCAGTGTGTTTCTCCTTATAAATGTGTTGTATCAAGTGAATGGTGGTCCTCTTGCCAGTAAAGTTGCATTGAACAAGGCTATCTACAGGATTCACGGGAACGAAATATTTCATTGATAAGGAGCTTTGCATGTAAAAAGAGCGCAGTATATAGTATCTGTGACAAAATTTAAAACCGAAGTATATTTAGCAATCCTTTTCCTTGAGTAGGCGTCGCCTACCATTGTGAGGTGCCTTGTTGGCTTTGTCTTCGGATCTGCCATTTCAAAGTTCAAATTCAGTTAACGAAAGATATATCATTCTCTAGACTAAGATTAAACATTTTTAGATACTAAATTACATTGGTCACAGACCAATGATCCATACGTTTGCACTCCGTATGTTCGGAAGAAGTCCCAATTCATCAGATTTAAAAGTGGATTCGATACTTGTACTATAATAGTATTTGGGCATTTGAATAAACAACTGCGGGGTTTATCACTGACTTTTTTCAGGTATCTTGAACAGCTCAATTTATCTCACTCTTTGGCAAAGTAGAGGATTTAGCCAATTGAAAGGTGAGTCTAGCCTGCAATCAACTACAGCGATCTTCAGAATGCAAGCTGATTCTTCACTGTCCGATTAGCTCGAATCTGGGACCCAGTATTACGCCTGTACGCCATGTTACCTCCCCAGGTCAATTCTACCTTCCACGTCCACCGTGGACACAGCCACCTCAAATGGTCCAAGGCAATCGCACCTGTGTTAACTGTCGACTCGGGAGACGTTGTGACTTTCGACACTATCGATGGAAGCAATGGACAGGTGTCCCCCATCTCGACAGCTGAAGATGTTTTGAAGTTCAAATCAGAGCTGGCAAATCCGATTTTCGGACCCGTGTATGTGAGGGGCGCCGAGCCAGGAGACGTCCTTGAAGTTGAGATATTGAAGCTCAAAACTTCTGATTGGGGCTGGACTGCAATTATACCAGGATTCGGGCTACTTGCCGATGATTTTAAAGAGCCTCATCTCAAGATCTGGAAACTTGATCCTGATGGTTCATCTGCTGTGTTCAAGGACGGCATTCGCATCCCCACTCATCCTTTCCTTGGTGTCATGGGAGTCGCCCCTGGAGAAGGCGAATTCCCTACTATTCCTCCCCTGGACACAGGGGGTAATATTGATACTCGACAAATCATTGAAGGTTCCAAACTCTATCTGCCCATCAAAGCATCTGGCGCGCTCTTTAGCTGCGGGGATGGGCACGCCGCCCAGGGCGATGGAGAGGTTTGCGGAACCGCTATTGAAACCCCTATGCAAGTTACGTTACGTTTATCCGTAAAGAAGAACATGAAATGGGTGACATCTCCGAATTATTCAGCCACATCATCTGCGCTCACTCAAGCTGAGGATCAGGGATATTATGCCGTCCTAGGCGTTGACTCAGATCTGTTGAAGGCTACTCAAAAAGCTGTGCGAGGCATTATCGAATATATGGTTCAAACAAGGAACTTGGATTATACAGAGGCATATATGCTTGCAAGTGTGTCTATTGGTCTTCGGGTGTCAGAAGTTGTTAATGTCCCTAACTATACCGTTTCTGCGAGTGTACCATTGCATATTTTTTGTTCATAGTACTAATAACAATTGAGCTTACCAAACTTTTAATTATACGATTTACTTTTCTCCCAAGAAAAACCTATTGCCTCGCCACTCTCCAGATGCGCAGATCGCATTGGTATCGAAGAACTCTAATACGAGCATGTGGGCTGAGGATAAGGATTAGCGTGCCATTCTCAGGACTTACATGGCTCGAGTTAAATGGCTCTATACTCACACGTGCCATGAGATTATATCATCGGCCAGAGAAACTGATTTCCTTCTAGACCACGATGCCAAAAAAAAAAAAAATATGCAACAGTTCGCAGCTCATAAACCCAGCAAATGCATAGTCTATTGACCACATAAGTCATGGCATGATCGGTGAATTTTTCCTTTGTCTCCCGACCGATTTAGTCTGTTCGTCCCGGCACACCTTGTCAGACGACTTTAGCTTTCTTGCCAGGCATCATCTAAAAGCCGATGGACGGAGATTCGTTCCGTTGTATTGCGCAAAAGTCACACTCGGTGCTATTGGACGTCCTCTCAAGTTTTTAGCACGCGACATCTTTGTAGTGCTTACTCTTTCATATGTCACTCCAATCCTTGATCGAAAAAGCTACAAATATTTCGAGGATTATAATCATCACCCCGGATATATAAACCTCTCTGGAGGAGATGGAGAGTTGAGAGCGTTTGTACAAGAAGATCTATCATCTCCCGGGCCGGTAATTTACACCCGGGGCAGATCATATCGGCGGGTATAATCTCACCAAATGAAGCGCAATACGCGCTGAATAAGTAAACCAATGACCAATCACTGCAAATATAGGTAGGTGTTTATATTCATGAGAGTCAATGTCAGCTCATCTTCTCTGCCTTATCCATAACCGTCTGCATTGTTCTGTAACACTCAAGAGATCCCTATGTCACAACATTTTGGTGCTGAAGTCGGTACTCACTCCTCGAATTCTTTCTATCAGATCTTGCCCCAAGAATGCCGGTGTGAGACACCCCCCAGAGACGCCGCCCTCTAAGTTTCGGTTATAAAGTAAAGAAGCCGCACCTTGGGCGAGGAAGGCAGCAGTGGCGTGATATGGGCCTCCTGGATACGCAAAATGAGAATACGCCCTTGGTGCCGTCTCGTCATCTCCTGTGTCTGCAATCGCGACAGCTTCCATCTCGAATCGGTAATTCTTCTCCTTAGCCGTATCAGGGCCTTGGCCTGGAGCTGGTAGCACCAT
Organism: Trichoderma koningiopsis; assembly: GCA_022985005.1. Taxonomy (NCBI): domain Eukaryota; kingdom Fungi; phylum Ascomycota; class Sordariomycetes; order Hypocreales; family Hypocreaceae; genus Trichoderma; species Trichoderma koningiopsis. The sequence continues at coordinate 6,837,739 of JAJPEM010000001.1, forward strand.
CGCTGCAATAGCCCTTAGCGGCGGAAGAGCTAACATTAACTTAATTGCCATGTTGTTCAGTATCTGGAACACAGCAGCTAGCGAGGAAGAGGCTTTTTTGTACTCGTTGTACTGAAAATTCGCTCCATACGCCATGCCACCACTGAGTAGACCCCAGGTTCTGTGAACCACGGCTCTGTTTTGCACGTCGCTTATCGAACTAGCCGATAATGTCCCCAGAGTCGGATCGTGCCGCACGCCGAGGAAATTTGTTGAGCTCAAGCTTTCTCGGCCTACGATTGGAGAAAGGTACCAAGGTTGTTGCGACTCATACTGGACTTTAGCATTGAAGCCTCCTCTCATCAACAGTGACTCGACTGTGCCGCCACTTGGGTCCGATGGCATTTCAAGCAGCGACAAAACAAGTTCTTTCGTCTTCAAAGATGAGCTCTTTTCAAGCTCTCGAACTGACGACCAAGTAAGGAGATCGTGCGGAGCGCTAAATGCGCCGCAGGAAATAAGAATCTACTTACGAGATTAGCATTAATGAGGATGATAAAAAAAAAAAAAAAAAAAGCTCGGCTTACAACAACACCTGCCAGCTCAGCTGCGCGGTGGTATTCGTCGATCCATTGCCGTATGCGAGGTATGGTGCCGGCACTATATAGTCAAATGGAGTCAGCAGAATCCCCTCATACCTATGTTGCTTGGGTTTGGGGACTTGCTCACGTATCAATATAGTCAGTTACGCCCTCAATACAAGCCTCAATTACGAGCGGCCCGACGTGATGGTATGAGACAACGCTGATACACAATCGTGCCTTTTTGACAATGGCGATCAGTTGGAGTTTGTCTTCAACATCTACAATCTCGATTGCTGCACACCTGTGAGCTGCTATTGTCCTTTAATGTGAATGGAAATATACCTGGCTGTATTCTATCAGGTCCTAGCTCCTTTAATCTTGCGGCAAGCCCGCTTAGTTTCGTGCTGGATCTCCCAGCGATAGCCCACCTGAGATTGGTTGGGAGGTACTGGGCTATATGCTCCGCAGTGAGAGCGCCGGTGTAGCCCGTTGCGCCAATAAGCACAAGGTCATAGTCGCGATCGCTTTTATTTCCAGACATTTTACTTGTATTGTCACAGCGCACAGAGTTGCACCGAAAAATTGACGCATAGATTTTCTTGTCAAAGATTCTAGAGGCAGTTTTCCACATATTAACTGAACTCCAAGCAGTTGATTTCCAGCGGCAGCGGGATTATTAATGCTCCGGAAGTCCGACCCGGAGTTGCTAGCTGTGAATTCCGACACACCCTAAATGTCTTGGATATCAATATAAATACAGCTGACATTTATTTTATATATTCTTTTCTCAATGAGGCTTATATTTTTGCAAATTTTGACCTCTTTCTTAGAGGTAAACCATATTTATAAAGCACGATGGGGACAGGCAATGCTAGGCACGAGACAGCTCCCAGTATGCTTGCTGCTATTCCAGTACCAAGATTAAGAAACATGGGTCTGGCAGCAAGTGGGAGCCCACAAGCCAATATAGAGCGCAACATAGTGTTTGCTGAGGTTGAACTTGCAGCATATGGCCCATACGTGTCAACCAGTGTATTAAGACACTGCTGGAAGACAACTGTAAAGCCACAGCTAATAAACGCTATAAACATACGCTGTCAGAAATTATCAATGCTACTTGGCCCTTGATCGACACGGATAACTTACAAGAAGCTACAACAGGCAAGATCCATGGGTGCGATGGCTCGGCCGTCCATCCGAACCAGAATATCCCCGTAGTAAAAAAGATCCCACCAACAAGCATGGGTGGTGATCGAGCCTCTGGTACTGCATGGCCTTTGTTTTTCCGGACAGCCTTGATATACATGGGCTGAAAGAGGATATTCAGGCCGGATGCGCAAATGACACCAACTAAGAGGCCTAGAGGTGGCAAACTGGCCACAACAGGGCCAAATCCGCGCTCCTCTCGGAATACAATTGGAATGACTTCCAGCATCAGGAACATCAAACTGTAGACAAAAGAGGCGTACAGTGCCACACATGTGACTATGGGTTCGGTAAATAGCATGCTGGTTTGGGAGTAAACCTTTTTTTAGCTCAAGCACATGACGTAGGATGAAAAATCTAGACTAAAAGGCGATAATATTTGACTTACCGGAGTGGTCGGCTGAAGTGTTTTGTAACAACATTTTGCAAATTGATTCGTTCGCTTTCGTGCGGATGCCACCAGCGATCATCCCCTGTTATCTTGCGCAGATGCTTTGCCTTGCGCTTCAACAGGACAGGCCCATAGGTTTCCGGCAGTGTCAAGAATGCTAGGGCTACCGTAAAGAAAGCGATAATGGATTCTAAGTACTCGGTCCCTTCATGAACCTATTGTCAGATGCAACTTCGCTAATTGAGTACACAGGAGTTTTTCGGTAACTAACATCTCCAGCCCATATGTTTATTTGCTGTAATGGCAGCTCCAATTACAGGCGAAAGAGTTGGGCCACCCACAACGCAGATGGCATAGAAACTCATCGCAGTCCCCCGGGTCTCGGGGGTATAAAAGTCTCCCAGCGCCGCTGCGACATTGCTAATGGGGGCTGAGCCAAAAAATCCACCCAGAAAGCGGGTGACAAACAGAGCAGCAACGCTTTCACTCGTAGCAGATCCGATGCTGAAGAGGCCAAGGATAAATACAGGTGGCAACATCGACCACTTGCGGCCGTACGCCTCACTGATAGGCGCCCAAAACATAGGACCAAAAGCAAATCCTAAAATAAATTAATTGAGTTGCGTTCTGACCAAAAAGAGTCGCTTCGATTATTAGAAGAAAGCGAAGTGACGAAGACCACGCACCAAGGATGAACAGTGACATTGTAAGTACTGTAACCTCAGGAGATATGTTAAAATACTTAACAAGCGCCTCTTCAGCCGGATTCGTGATAGTAGACCCGACTGATCCTGTGAATGCCAATAGACCCATCATAAATGTCATCCATAGCTTGAGATATGGGCTCCAGTTCTTAGGATTTTTGGAATCGCCCTCATCCCATTTAACTTGGAACGCTATTCGATCGGTATCCGAAACTGGAACATCGCTTTGTGCCTTCTCCAAGTCAGATGTTTGAGCTTCATTGGTAACTGGAATGTCCGTGGTATGATTCTCATTTGCATGCATGGCCCGTTTGCTTTTGTCCTTGGCTGTCATTCTCGTTGTCGATCATTCCTTCTCACGCACTGAACAAATTTAAGAAGAGAGCAACATGAATTGAAGGATGTAAAATTAGAGCTGTTGTTGGAAGATAGATGCTATGCATGAATGTCAATGTTAATACTGCTTGATGCCTTGGAGAAGTGGCAGCGAAATGAAAAATGAACTGACGCACTTCATGAATTTTATATTGTTTGTAAAATGTTTCCAGATTGTATATTATTTTTTCGTAGGACATATACAGTTCCATGTTACTGTTCCAATAATAGGAATATTAATAATCACCTGACAAAAGCTTAGTGCCCCTGAAGTGGATAGGAAGCTTTTGTTCAGCGTCCTTTTAATAAGTAATTTTTGGTATCTTTTTCCGAGGCTTATCAATGCGAAGAGACTAGAATCTACGTGAATAACCGATAATTGACATCAAGGAGGCAGCCTCGTTGATGTTTTTGGTAGCGACTGGATTAAAAATGGTTTCTCTTATAAAACATTTATGTAGAAGCAATTATCTGTGAAATAGCTGCAACTTAATATTGTAAATTTCAATTTCACTTCATCCCTTCCAGTTGGAAATGCTAATAAGTCGACAAAATGCTACCTCTGCACCGCTTCTTCATTTTTCTAGCGATATACTCTCTTGCGGCACACGCAGAGAGGACGGAAAGATCGTCACTTACGACAAAATATGACGTGCGAAAGCCCACAAACGGCGGTATATTTGAAACCAATGTCCTCCATCAATTTACTTCGCCAAGCTGGGCAGAGAACCTAGCTGTCTGCGACAATGGGGACATATTGGTCACGATGATCGCACCAGCGGCAAGCCTTTATCGAATCGCAAACCCCCAATCTTCAAATCCAACGACGACACTAGTCCATACCTTCCCAAATGTCGAGAGCCTCCTAGGCATCGCAGAACTTAAGCCGAATTTTTTCGTTGTTGTTGGTACGAATGCATCTGGGGTCGTTGCCATCCCAGGCACCGGTTACCTGTGGAGTGTGGACTTTTCCGCTTCAAATTCGTCGCCACTCATTACGGAGATTACTGCTTTACCGCAAATCAGCTACCCCAACGGTATGACAGCTTTACCAGGGAATGACGGTGCTGTTTTGTTGGCGGATTCGACTTTGGGCTGCGTATGGTATATTGATATTCACACAAAGGCAGTTGATATTGCAGTGCAGTTGTCGCAGATGGCGCCACCTTCAACTGCCTCGGCACCAATTGGCATAAATGGAGTCCACGCTAAACAAGAACCTCTCGGCTCAACGGTGCTCTACTGGTCCAACAGCTACGAGACGACAATTTATAGCATTAGTATCGATGGCTGCACCGGAGCTATGTTGAGTGGGCAACAGGAGCCGCAGATAAGGGCTCGTGCTGAGGACGGATATCTATTTGTTGATGATTTCGCGATAGATTCCCAGGGTGGGATTTGGGCAGCCGCCAACTTCAATAATACGGTTCTGTATGCGTCTGCACAGTCTCGCGTTTTGCGGCCCGTTGTTGGATCTGAAAATAGCCTTCTAATGGCTGGCTGTACTTCTTGCAGCTTTGGTCGTGGGGCCGGCGCAGACAATATTTTATATGTGACAAACAGTGGAGCGGAAGTGTTTCCGGTTAACGGAACTTTGACAATAGGTGCAAACGTTGTAGCAGTAAATGTATAAAGTATAGAGTTAACGTTTAAGAGCTTCCTGTTGAAAAGTACTGGATAGACATTATATATATATATTCAAGTTTAGACTTACTTTAGTCCAAGAGACATGCTATCCATATCTACCTTAGACTGGATTGATATATAGTAAAATATATATATATATTATTCAATACGCCAGTCTATAGTTTGTGATTGCTTCTCTTCTATTATCCAAGTCTCAAAATATCTTTTTAGCTTCTCTTCATTTTTCATGTGGATGATGTTGGTATACAGATGAAATAGCTAACAGAACAGGTTAAAATAACTCGAGTCATTGATTGGAAGGCCTGACAACTTGTATGGATAGTGCTTGAATATTATGACATCTTTTGTGTATGAGAAGCATTCAATAAAGTCTACCAAAATACTTGGTTGCTGAAAGTGTAAATATCTGTAGGCCTCCACTAATCTACATCGGAGCATGTCTGAGATGCTTTCCGCCAACATACCCATTTGCTGTATCAATGAACAAGTTTCTACCCTTGACGTATGAAACTAATACTCCCCACAATCTCCAGTTGCCAATCTGTCCCGTCGCGTACTTCTTTCCTAGCGAGAGAAAGATCATCGTCTTGTTTATAGGCTTATAGGGCGCGACAGGGCCTTTATCCGTCAAAGTGGCATCCAATGCGCTCGCCAAGTAAATTATCTGGTTATCCGTGACTGTGAGCTGCTTTGGTCCAGCATTGCTCACATCACCAATGCCCCAAATATTTTCCGTGCCAACCACGCGCATCATGTCATCGAGATTCACGTTGCCGCGAGAGTCTAGAAAGTTGTCGGTAACAAAGCTGTTGTTCAGTTGAATGCCATGCATTGGAAGATACAACTCAGTGGCAAGCGTTGATCCATTATCCAAACTCAAAACCTGTGTTTTGCCATCACTGCTAACATTAACAGCTTCTACACGTGTTTTTCGGATTAGCTTGACACCGAGCTTCTGCAAATCTGTGTCCAGAGTTGTTCGAACAGAGGAGAGCAGGTCCCTGGAACTCTCCAATGGAACATCACCATGCATGATGAGCGTTATCTTTTTCAGCTTTCCAAACTTGGCAGCTAATTCTCCCGCCACTTCAACACCGGTTGGGCCTGCGCCAGCCACAACAATGTCTTTCGCATTGTTGACTTTTGTTTGCAGATCATGCCATGCCGTGAGCATCTCTTCATGTGTTCCAACAGGTTTTAGAGGTATTCCGCTGGCTATGCTAGAACCTGTTGCAATTACTAAGTGATGATAATGACAGACACGACTCTCGCCGTTATTAGCAAGAACAGCAACTGAATTCGAGGATGATTGGATGCCGGTAGCTCTGCCGAGGATAAATTCGAATTTGTCTGCCGGATAATGCCCGAATCCAGGTGCAATGGGGATAAATATAGATTCATCTGGTATCGTTCCAGGAATGAGAGCTCTGGTTGCTGCCACGTTCCAGAAAAAATGGCTATTTGGAGATATCAGGATGACTTTGAGAGTCGTCTTCAAAGACGTGTATTTGAGTAGCTTGTGGGCAAGTGGCAAGCCTGCCCATCCTGCGCCAAGAATAATAACAGTTTTTGTGCTGGCCATGGTCGCCATATGGTTACCATAAGAAAGTATAAAAAGGCATGATTGATGTGATGGCGACGTGCACGAGATTGTAAATATAGCTGGCTACCACGGTATGGCCTACCCGGCCTCGGTCATCGGTCGTAGCATTTCGCATCATCGCGAATTTGAGAAATTGACAGTCAGCATGGCGCTGCCCCAGCGGCTTCATTAGCGGATGATTTAGAGTCGGTTGATGGAGGACCTGTTAGGTTTAGACGCCAATGAAGTGGAACTGGGCGCGCCGCAAGGATTTAGACCGAGCTCCGTGTCCGAGATTTAGCTACCTACAGCAGCCAATCCATAGCTTTTCAACGTCGCTCAACTCAGTCACACATCAACTTTCCGAAGAAAAGTACATCACCTAACTTGGACTGCAGAATTTTTTCAAAGGATTCCTACTAAATTAATCGCGCACTGCTTATCCGTTTGCGCTGGTTGAGTCTGTCCGAAGCCTCCTCCCCCCAGCATGTCAAGCATGTCTACCGATCGCCCCACAGCCGGAGGAGACACCGTCACCGAGGACGGTTTGCAAATATGGAGCTGTGTTACATGTCGGCGACGCAAGGTCAAATGCGACAGGAGAAATCCTTGCTCTAATTGCGCTAGGAACCAGATCGAATGTCACTTCCCAGTCACTGGCCGTCTTCCACGTCGACGAGGTCCCACGACTTGGAAGTCGCCAACTGAGAAGCAAGCCGAGCTGCTAAATCGGCTTAGGCGACTCGAATCACTTGTTACAGAACTCGCAGCGCAAGTGGAAGACGGCCCCGACAAGGTCCAACCCGCACTCCAAGGGTTATTGCCTAGTGTCGCGGGTGTCCCCAATTCTTCGGCAACGGAAACGGTCAACTCTGAGATTGGAAAGCGGGAAATACTAAGTCAGGAATCGCCCGTGCATTTCGGAGAATTGATTTCTGCCATGAAATCTCACTTTGAGGGAGAGTCAAACGAAGATTTTGGTCGACTGGTCGTTGGAAACGAGACTGGCTTACAGATCGGAAAGGGCTTTTGGTCCGTTTTTTGTAGTGAAGTGAGTGTGAGCTGCCAGGAGATGCTGGCAATGGAGAGGCTAATGATAATTGATTAGGTCGAGCATATTTTTGAAGCCATTCAAGATGTGGCTTCAACAGCATCCAGTTCAGACCATGAGCGCATCTCGTCTAGCAGTCAAATTACCTCGCACCACATGAACCCCGATTTTTATTTTGGGAACACTTACACAGGAGCGTTCGCTCAAAATCTCGATGATCTATACCCTCTACCATCACAAATGCTCTTCATATGGCGGACATACGTAGAGAATGTCGATCCATTTATCAAGGTCCTTGACGTTGCAGCTCTAGACCAGATTATTACCAATTTAAGGGGCAAGTTTGGCTCTCTAAAATATAGTCTACAGGCTCTATTATTTACAGTGTGTTTGGCATCAATCACGTCTTTGGGCGAGGAAGAGGCTCTGAGTTGCTTCGACATGCCAAGAACTCAGCTGCTTGCCCGCTTTCGTCTTGGGACAGAGAAGGCGCTTGCCAGTGCAGGGCTCTTGGTAACAAAGGAGATTGAAACAATCCAAGCATTTGTGATATATATCTCTATTCTACCGCACATTGGCTGTCAGGAACTACTGTCGCCATTCATGGGTCTATTACTGAGGATTGCGACATCTTTTCAGCTGCACAGAGATGCTGAGAGCTTCAAATCGCCTACGCTAACTCCATTTGAAGTTGAGATACGGCGCCGGCTATGGTGGCAAATTGTCTTCATCGACTCTATATCCCGATCGACACATGGTACAGGATTGGCAGCTTCAGATACAATGTTCGATACAAAAGCTCCAAGCCGCTTTTTAGCTCATGATCAAAAGACTTCCTCGACATCTTTTGATGCGGAAAGCAAGTCTTTGCTTTGCATTTTGCGATGCGAGTTATGGACTTTATGTCGTTTCCTCAACAGAAATCAGCAGATACCTCTGGAACAGAAGCTCAAAACCTTCAAATTGACAAGGTCGAAGATAGAGGATTCATATATTGCCACACTCTCTTCAAAGCATGGTCTGGAATCTTTATTCAAGACTATGACCTCGCTTGCCTTCTCAAAGGTGGAGCACACCATCTATCTACAACATTTTCGCAGTCTAAAAGAGCTCTCGCAAATACCGTCTCAAGAAATGGTGCATCATCATCTAGAATTGTCGATAGATGTTCTCAGGGATGCTCATCAATTACGAACGGAGCCTTCTTGGGAAAGATGGAGGTGGCAATTGCAGGGAGACTTCCCTTGGGCGTCAATGAGCGTGGTATTCATCCAGCTTTGCCAGTCCCCATGGTCGGCAACTTCCGAAAGAGGATGGGCGCTAACCAACCAAATATTGAAAGACGTGCCCGATAAAGTAAAGGAAAATCCATCTTGGAACAAATTAAAGCAGCTCGTTGCCGCCGCTGAAGCTAAACGAGAGAGAAATCCAGGAGAGATGATAAACGTAACGAGTAATCACGATGGGATTTACATACGTGACCTTGTTGGAATCCATAAGGGCAGCAAAAGCTCTTTAGATTCACTAATATATCAGACACCTAACCCTAGTGCTTTGACTGGTTACGCAGAGCCGAACACAGTCCTAATGCCCAGCATATCAGACTTCGAAGTAGAGCTTGACAGCCCGGATGAGTTGGGGTCCGATGTTATTTTTAATTCTATGGAGTGGCAGATGTGGGATGAGATGATTGTTGATGATGAACATGTTTGCGACCTAAATTATTTTTTATAGATGAAGAATACATGAGTTATAGATGGAATAACGTCTTCCTAATGTACACATGGAAAGGCAGTAAAAGACCAGGTTTGTGAACTGTGATTGGTGGAAGTTAATAATACAGCAATTAATTGTTCATTCAAGTTCAGAGCGGACATATTTTCATTATTTGCGAACGCGTAAAGAACAATTGAAGCATGATTATATTGGAGAGAGAAACATATGTTTGTGCTGTACAGCTATGGCTGGCCCAGATCCATGTAGCGAACATGTTCTGCAAGATATTTCACTACAATATCATGTTATAGTTGTTCCCCGTAAGAAACAGGACACTATATTTCATTTCACAATAACGTGAATTTTTGGAACCTAAACGACTTGTTACCGGCGCGAGCTGTGCAACAATACCGGCTATACCGGACTTGGCAGCTGGAAACCGCACACTTTGAAATATCAATATTTCGCTAGCAACGCTTTGTGTTGTATTTTAGGTCTTTCAGATGCAAGCAACTATGTATTAATATTATACATCTCAATTCCAATCACACGTCCAACGCTTGTGCTCTTGGTACAACTCAGGTATGTTAACGAATGCGTTTTCTCGATTCGGTGGTTGTTAACAGCTTTGCTTCCCTCTAGTTTTAACCTACGCTTTCAACCTTCTAAGAATAGTCGACTTGGAACTTACACTATGGCTTCCAGTAACCGCGCATCATGGCTACTAGATAAACAACACCCCGTCAATGCGGTTAAAATCGCTCCATATACAGCAGCATCCGGTAACGAGGTCGTCATAAAGACAAGGCTATGGCAATAAATCCCGCTGATATTAAAATTCAGCAGATGGGAATTTTAATCACGGATTATCTTGCGATTTGGGGCTGCGACGTTGCGGAGGAAGTTATCGAAGTCGGTCTATCGCTAGCCGAAGTCTACATGATTGGCGATCGTGTGATAGGTCAGACCAGCTGCCTGGAGCAAAAGAATAATACATATTGCTATTCTAGATTTCAAGAACACGCCGTCTTGATATCGCCTGAGATTGCTAAGCTTCCCAAAGATGTTGAGTACAAAGATGCTGTAGTGCTGCCTCTTAGAATCTCCGGCCGCTAGCTGTCTGTTTCACAAGTCGGAGTCTTTATTCCAAGCTCCTACACTCAATGGTGCAAAACCTGGGAACGGTCAGATTGTTCTTGTCTGGGGTGGGAACAGCAGCGTTGGTTCTTGCGGAGTGCAAATGCTGTCGTTCGCTGGCTATGAAGTTATAGCTACTGCTAGCAAGAGGAACCACAACATGATTTGTAGCTTGGGTGCTAGTACCTGCTTTGGCCAGGCAGACTCGACCGTCAAAGATGATATTGTGGCATATCTTAAGGGCAAAACATAGTTGGATCCTTTGACGCTACATCTAGTGACTCGACTATAGAAACCATCTGTGCGATTCCTAAGGAAGCTGGAGCAAATAGAATCATGATCTCAGTGAGGCCTGGCGCTGAAAAACTGACAAAATATGATGTCAAAATTATTACAAATTTCTCTATGACACCCGACAATTACTACCGGCTATCTGAGGTCACTTGGAGACAGCTGGAGGGATCGGTAACAGAGAAAACAGTCAAATATATGCCACCAGCTGAAGTTGTTGGGCATGGCCTGGAGAGTGTGCATCTGGCAGTCGAAATGCTATCTAAAGGTGTTAGCGAAAGAAATTGGTTGTGATCATTTGAAGTGAAGGGGCTTAATATCTTTATCTCAGTTAATTCGTAGTTACATACTCATGCACACATGTACACTCTTCATTATAGTCACTGTATGTTGACTTTATCACTTTGGTCTAAATTGGTGTATTTTGATAATGGATACTCAGCATCTACTGACTATGCCCTGCACGAGTGTGTAAAGTTGGTATTGTCTGAAATGTTAGACTAACATCTCCAAGGCAAAAGATGTTCTGATGTAGAACATCTTCATTAACTGTAGCAAATATAGCTAAAGGAATTCCCACCCATTAATACATAAAACAAAATTGAGAGGCTGTCAAATGCTATGGTTGTATTCAGCTCATATGACAGGGGGCTTGACAACGATAGCGCCCTTTCCTTCCTGCTGTGATCTATATGGTTCTTTCCGATCATCTTCTCTCAGATATTTGATTTTAAGTTGGTGCTCGCAAGTGTGAATCTATACCCTCCTGCATCTGTGAGACCGTCTTGATCGTTCTTCAAATAAGCATGCTGCTGCTGATTTACCTCTCAGTCATGCTGTTCTAGAATCGCTACAGAAGTTTAATCACAGGACATTTGGCCACCTTCGAATAGGATTTCAGGAAGAAAAAGCGCCGCTTTATGAATAGCGTATAGAAATAAATGTCTAGTCTCTTCGGCGGTGGTTACTAGCCTCTACCACGCCAGGATACATAGTCGACACCATGTATAGTGCTGTGATCTCTGGTGAGTCTCATTTCAATAGGCTTTACATCGCTACAGCATTCTTTTGGACTACTACTATATTGGCCACCCCATAGTGAGATAGAATGGCACATATTGAAGTCAAATATCAGAGTACAGTAAATGAGAGAATCTCTGGGCTTTACATGTATGACCAACTGTAGGCCCTGATCAGTGCATAGGTAGGTTGTCTCTGTGAACGTACAAGGCGCGGCAAAGTTACGCGCTAGTGTAGCAACTACTGTCGCAGAATCCCGCGCTACTCCTTGGGGCCCCGCACCCGAACCTTGGTACTGATGAAAGTTTAGCTCGCTCTATAGGGCAACAGCCTTGCTAGACGAGGGGGAATTCTCTTAAAGAGACAGCAGCGTTCTTATTCTGGATTAAAGTGTGAGTGCAGTGAATGGAGAGGCTGAGAAGTTATCGGCAGTGGAGCTCAAACAGTGTTTGCTCATCGTGTACTATGGTCAGCATTTCATTGTCCGGATATACGCATGGCGCGCTGGTTGTAGTAGGGTTAGTAGGGTAAAGCAGATAGTGAGGCTATATTTTAGACAGCTGTTGTACTTCGCAAGCATAGGAATTAGGATTTATATCCTTTTAAGGAGCGAATGTTATATATTGAGCATACATAATGGTTTTGTTGTTCGAATTATGTAATGATTGTTGTTTAGTCTTAAATTGACTGAATTTGCAAAATATCCATCTTCCAGCTTGTTTTATGCAGCTCTGTCAAGATTGGTAATATGCGTTCAACGACGGCACCTTTGACGCTGGAAATCCCAATCTCGTCGTCGACAGCATCTGAACGAACGGTGGTCGTAGAAATCGTCGCGCCGACAGCAAATCTTTCCATCGCTGTAGTAAATCGAATCACGCCGAAAACAGAAGCATCTGCGGCTTCTTGGGTCATAAGACGCGTCACGACCGCAATCTGGGCGTCTATCACGAGCGGCAAGGTCTTCGGCGTCAATGTCCCGAGCCGCGACGTTATCGCCAAATTCTTCACCGCGGGCTACAAGGTCCTCTTCAACCTCAGCGCCAGGAACGGCAGTGGCGAGGCTAAGAGCAAGGAGTGCGGGCAAGAGGAGGGTAGACTTGAAAAGCATGATGGCAATTGTCAAGATGTAGATCCAGAAACTTAAGTAAGTGTTGGAAGTGTGAAATATATTATCGGTTGTTTGTAGGGGGATAGTTTGAATGAGACGAATCGAATGGGGTTTATATACATAAATCGAGGCTACTAAAACCACATGTTCAGGTTTAAGCTTTCAATTCAAATTCTAAATATGTGATATATTTCAGCCTCTTGTATAATAGTTGTATAATGATATATAGCTAATACATACATCCGTTCAGCTTTATATGTAATTCTTATCTCAGCCTCAAACATTCCAAGTTAGCCGAGCCAACCGGAGAGGGGAAATCTGGCTTGCAAAAGGCAATAGGACATGTCTAGTACTAAAAAAACTCCGTTGTGATTTTTATCTTTGTTTATTAGGCCTATCTAGTTCTTGTTTCCTAGTTTTTGTCCAGTATGGTTCATCAGACGAATCCGGTAATGCTATTGGGAACAAAGCTTCCACTACGCTACTACTTCAACAGGTTTGATTCCTTCCATTCATATCTTTTCTCAGGCAATTCTCATGGCTGTATTCATTCGTCCATTGCCAGTAGTAACGAGATCAGCAAATAATAAACCAGCTGACGGTTAAACCATTAACATTGTTAGAACAGAAAGCGTTACCAACATCTAACACGTTAGCTTAAGGCTTAGTGTTCTCTTCAATGTTCACCAAAAAAAAAAAAAAAAAAATGTTTCAAAGGGCTTTACGTTACTAAAGTGGCGCTAACATTCCACAAGAGCCCATCTTTATCTGGCACTCAAGCGCCCCTTGAATTTTTATGTGTGTAGCTTCTACTATAGATCCATCCCTCTTTAAAATGGTGCGTGTTTAAAATACTACACTGTGCACATTCCGAAAGTCTTATAGTAGAAGCTGAAACAAACTTTGCTAAATGTTTTATCGGTTTGTCGGACGCCGGACTATCGGACAAGCAGCAATTCCCCCAAGAAGCGTAACGTCGCTAGTCAAACTTCAAATAATCTTACCCGAATTCCAGTGTGAAAACTTTGAGAAAAGATTTGGCAGCGATCTACTAGGCAAATTCCCAAGCCCAAGAGCTCATGCGAGAGAATTCCCGTGCCTCCACGTGAGCATCTCCATGTAGATTTCCCAAGTGTGGGAGTACAGCCCAGCCACCTGGTAAGAGTATTGTTTCTCTCTCAAGATATGCATCTTACGATCAAATTAATGGGGGTATCCTGCCGTTAGAGCTAGGGCCGCTCGTAACGCTAAGCTAGTATAATAAGAGAGACGCTATAGAAATCGCTGCGCTAGAAGTCAATGCTTCATAAGGCTGATGAGAATTTCATTTTAGGGGAACATTTACATGATTGGATGAGCCTGGCAACTATTTTGCGAGGATCTGCAAGCCTAAGCGTGCGTAATTTGTTTCTTTAAAAAAAAGCTTCGACACTGACGTAGCATAGGCCGTAGCTACTAGGAAGCAGGAACGTTAGCACACAGTATAGTCTGAACATTTCTAAGTCTAACGCCGCAGTTGCCGAGTTGGAATTTTTAGAAGGATTTGCTTCGGGTTGAGTATTTCCCGGGTTTGATATAACTGGACGTAGCTAGACGCAGCACCGATTGGCTTTCACTGAGAGTTGTTGCTGATATCCGGGCTCTTATTTGCAGTATTTGGCCCGAGGAGTTTAGAAGGATAATTGGCTTGCTGCTAGTTTTGGCTGAAAATGCTGAGGCATTTTCTGTTAATATTCTGGCTTAATACAATCTAATTTCATAGTAGGACTCTAATGTGGGTTCAATAAATTTGATTATAGAGAGTTTTGCTCGAGATACATAAAAATATAACAAATGCTTGTTTAAATTGCTACGTTTAAATATATCTATTTTCACTAGCACTGAACTTAATCTGCCACTTAAGCCTTGGCGCAGCTATTACAGCGTAAATATTGAAAATCTATCCTGGTGTATAAGCAGGCGAGTCAATATTTAATATCTATGTATGACTGGGTAATAAGAAGCTGCTAGACACTAAGTACATTGTATAAGAGAACTTGGCTGATCCAAGCTTTTTAATGGGAGCGACAACCCATTGCCTCCGAAAGAGTCTGTCGCCGAATCTGCTATGCAAAACCCCCAAGACCTTTACGACACTAATGTTGATTACTGATTACAGCGTATTAAACAATGAATGCGTCACTGGAAGCACAGCCACTTCAATAAATTTAAAACTAGTTTCCAGCTATTCATTTAAATTATGTGTTAGTTCTTGCGCTGAAGGGCAGCCGCAAGATTGTGTTAAATGACCTTAGCTCTATCTGCATTTGGTATCGTTATTAGTTTTCACTTGTAGCTCAATCGAATCTAGTTGAAGTAGAACATTAGCACAATAAAATTAACATCAAATTATTGTAGCTATAGAATAATGATTGTGGTTTCTCGCGATAATATGCTTTATACCTTGAGATATATCTAAACATCTCAAGTTCTACTTTCATAACAAACCCATGTATTAATACTGTTGTAATATTTCAGCAAGGTAGACTTTGCAAGATAATAAAGAACAATCACCCAGTAATCTGTTGACGTCGCGTTTCGATATTATAGAGAGTATTGGGGCTATCATTTTCGTCTATTACTGGAAAGCAGGAGGCGATGATCGTGTTCAATTGCAAAACTAGCTATAATTTAAAAGCAATAACCTCTCGTTTCTAACACGATTATTCAAGCTTTGCCAAAAGCTTCATTAAAACCTGTAAAGGTACAGCGATACCGAAATGCGTTGTCTTGCTGTTTCTCGAATCCTATTTTGAGATTTTGTTCCGAAATGTTCATGACCTCCACCCAAGGTTTTACATTTTTGTCAGCGGCCAATTTTAAAAGCGCCTCCATTTCTTGATGATTTCCAAGATGACTTCCAGTTAACTTGGGAGCGCCTCCTGCAAAGATACCAGCGGACAATTCAGGCAACGGCTTATCCGGAATACCCACCATGTGAAATTCTCCACCAGGCTTAAGGAGTGAAAGGTAGGAAGCCATGTCAAATTTGTCGGTTACATCTGTGCAGTTCATAATTAAGTCAAACTTAGCCTTCCATGATCCAGGCCAGTTTTTACCAGTTGTTAAAATAACATCTTTGGCGCCGAGTTTCTTGCAGTCGTCTTTCTTGCTGGGGGAATGAGTGAGAGCGTAGGCTTCTGCGCCTAGAGCCACAGTCCACTGAAGAGCAAGATGGCCCAGACCTCCGATACCAACTATACCCACGGTCTTCCCGGGCCCAATATTGGCTCGAACTAAGGGCGAATACGTCGTGATGCCGGCGCATAGGAGAGGGGCTGCAACGTTTGTCTCGATTCCATCAGGAATTCTAAAAGTGAAATACTCATGGGCCCGGATGTGTGACGCAAATCCACCGTGAGCCTGGCTGCCATCCTGATACTGCGCGTTGTATGTGTCCACCAATTTTGGGCAATAGTTCTCGTTCTTGTCCTTGCAAAGATCGCATTCAAGGCAAGCCCATACTTGGGCTCCAACACCGACGCGATCACCAACTTGCAAATTTCTAACATGCTTTCCGACCTTAACCGCCTTGCCGACGACTTCGTGCCCGACGCACAGGGGGCCGGTATACTCTCCCCAGCCACCTGTTATAGTATGAAGGTCGGAAGCACAAATACTGCAAGCTTCGACTTCAACATCGACGTCGTGGTCACCAAAGGTCTTAGGCTTGAGTTCTGACTTGTGAAATACATTCCACGATTTCGGTTCATCCACGCAAAAGCCGGTGAAAGTGTCAGGATATCCCATGTTTTCGGTTGAGAGTGATTGTATTATTGAGCGATTATTGGATTGTGCTTTGCAAAGAAAAGGAAACGCCCTTGCACGATTTAAGTACCAAATAGAGACAACATGGAACATTTGGCGATTTGGAAAACGTTTCCAATTTCTGCCCGAGTCATTATAGCGTTGAATGACGATGTAAACGACAGCCAGTCTACGTCATAAAGCAATTGTATGATGCTGTGAAAAAAATCTGAAAATGGCTTTTTGTGGGAATTGCAAAAGTCGATTCTGTTTTACAGACGTGCACTGCTAGTAGTGTTGACACACACATGTCGTCATGCGTCCAAAAAAAAAAAAAAAAACTAATCGCTTCAATTGCAGCACGCGCGATATCGCCTAAGAGCCGAGCAAGAACATGAGCTCAGATATCCTCAGCTTCGAATGGATGTTCATAGAGTATGCGGTCTATAATTTCGAGAGGCGTTTGTGGCATAGAATTCTAGCAATTGTACGACGAACTTCGATCGGTTAATCCCCAACCTTTGCCGCCTGCTTCCCATCTTGTATGTGAAATGGCAGTTGGGCCTACAAGACTTTAGTTAAGCGAAAGTAATTTACCCTTATTTTAAAAGATATCTATTATTTCGCCGGCAGTTGAGGCATTGTATTGAATCTGAGATTGTAATGTCCGCCGCTTGCTGCTGGTTATCGCTGCAATAATGTCATTCCCCCCCTCGAGACAAGTTCGCCCAGCATATGCTTCGAGATCAGAGGTCGAAACGCCTATATTTCTATAGTAAGTACTGATATCGACTACATAATTTTTTGGCCCAAATTACGAGGGCATTGGAGTATATCCCCTTGTTTCAGGCTTGTAAAACCACCCTGACGCGTGAGCGCTCTCCATAGCGATTCTATACATCGCAGGCTGAAGATATCCACGGATGCATGTAAATTTAACTTAGCCTACTAAGCACCACCTATGATTACCACTTGTGTGTTTAGCTGTATCAGTCGCACGGGGAAGCTAAGCACGGTAACCCACTAACCACTCCCGGAAGGCAGGGCTGTCCTGTCACTATTTCCTGAATAGGGAAGGAAATAGCTGCTGACCTTGAAGCTAGCTTATTGCAGTTACACTCAATGCAGTATATTTTCCGTTTAGAATCGACGCCGGGATTCGGACACCTCTTGCATCCCAACGGACAGCGTCGAAAATCCGTATAAATATGTCTGATAAACGAATGGTACCAGCATGATATATTGAGTACTTGGGAACTCGATGTGAGAGCTGTGACCTCCATTGCAGTCAATCTACATACTCCACACCATCTTTGGAATACTCTCTTCAACAAAGTTCTATGCTTTTATCATGGCTACCGTACTTGTAACTGGTGGTTCAGGCTATGTTGCTTCTCATTTGATCTTGAATCTGTTACAAGAGGGTTACACTGTTAGAACTACAATCCGAAGTCTCTCTAAAGAGGAACAGGTCAGATCAGCATTGCAAAAGGCCGGCGCGGTACACATGAACCGCCTATCGTTTCATCCCACGGATTTAACTAGGGATGAAGGATGGGTGGAAGCTATTGAAGGATGTTCCTATGTCCACCATGTTGCATCTCCATTCCCCGGTCAGGCACCAAAAGATGAAAATGAGTTGATCATACCAGCAAAGGACGGAACTATACGAGTCTTAAAGGCGGCACGAGAGGCCCGTGTAAAGAGGCTCATATTCACATCCTCTTTTGCTTCAATTGGGTATGGAGATGGCGATAAGAAAACACCATACACTGAAAAAGATTGGTCTGTTGTGGATGGCCTACCGGCATATCATAAAAGCAAGACATTGGCAGAAAAGGCCGCGTGGGACTTTATTGAGTCTGAAGGAGGAGATCTGGAACTCAGTGTTGTCAATCCAGTGGGAATCTTTGGCCCCGTGATGGGCGAATCCATCTCTTCATCGATCGACTTGATAAAAAAGCTCATGGATGGCAGCATATCGAAATGTCCCCGGACGTATTTCAATATTGTGGACGTCCGAGATTTGGCGGATTTGCATATCCGAGCCATGCTTGATCCTGCAGCAAAAAATCAGCGGTTTATCGCAAGTTCTGATGGCAAACCTTTGGCTTTAATTGATGTCGCTCGCATTATTTCTCAAGGTCGACCTCATAAAGCATTAAAGGTTCCAACAGGCGAAATGCCGTCGTGGATTGTTCGATTTGCGGCTTTGTTCAGCCCCGCTGCGCGACAAGTGGTTCCATTTCTAGGAGTTATAAGATTGCTTGACAACGGGAAAGCAAAACGAGTACTTGGTTGGACACCAAGACCTGTGGAAAATACTATTCTGGATACTGTTGACAGTCTGGTAGAGTATTCAATTCTATAGTGGAAAGTAAGCTTGATATTTGGTGGTATTAGTAAGGGAGCTTGTTATGAATATGTATAGTTAAATTTCAGGCAGTTTTCGTGTATAGATGCAACTGAACTATATAGGCGATGATTAAGGTAGAATGCGTTGCATGTGTGTAATGGGTGCCTTTGATAGCGCAGTATTTGGTTTATCTTCATGAACGCTGTGAGCGGACATTAAGATATCAAATTCAAGCCTGTCCTCTATGAAGTAGCATGAGTTCAAACGCTTCCATGCATTGATCAAAGTCGATAGAGTTGGCACCTTCGACATTCTAGAATTCGACAATTGCGGCATTCGTATATGAGTTGAGACAATTGGTGGTAACACTCATCGCATTGAAATGAACCACCAGGTGATCGCCACCTCTGGTGTAAACAGCGAACATTTTCAATAAGATTATGTCTCTTGCGCTCCACACAAACAGCACGGGTTATTTGCTCAATCTATATTCTGTCAGCGTCTCGATCTATAGGAACATTTGCTCCGTCAAGCAATCTATGCTCGCCCCACAGGCCACAGCCACAATCTTGCCACTGCACACCACAAACAAAACATGAGCTCCACATTGACTATTAGCAGAGAAGTATCAAAGGGACGTTATAACACACTGATATGGTTGCATCTTGTGATAAACTCGGCCATCCTGTGACCCGAGCAAAACCTCTGCCAGTCATCCTCTGCCGCAGTGCGAAGAAGGTCCAATGTCGCTGTATCTTGGGGACAGTTATCTGCATGAGACCGACTCTTGCAAATGGAGCAAGTGTCGATCTAACACTTTAGATATACCGATATATCCTCTATAATGGAGACTGGAGGAATATATGTGGAACGATTCGGTAGATGACAGTATGCTATATGCTTCGTAACATACTCCAGCTCCTTCGCTCGATATTGTCTAGCCAGCTTCGCAGGCAAGAAAATTCAAAAATGGCCAAGAGATGTCGCTTGCCTACAACAACTTAAAGAAATAATAATTCGTCGTGTATTGCCGCTTTTAACAAATTTGCTATGCATCCACGGAAGTATTCATCCGAGCAGGGACACTATACATTTTCGAAGAATGCAACATTCGCCCTGCAAAGAGACGTATTGTCGCTGTTCGCTCGCCTGTAAGCTTCCTGACCCTTTTTTCATGAATGACTGTTTCCGGCGTGGTTGTGCACGATACAGGTTCTATATATTCGCTATCTATAGCAAACTCTCGGTCATGCATCGCATGTTCCTCTTCAAAGACATGTTCATTGATGAATTCGCCATCTGCCAACACTTCAGAGTGATACTATAGCTCATAGTTTGATCATGACGAACTGAAGCAACTGACTCGAGCTCCCGCCTACACAGAGGGTGGAATGAGTAACAAGTTTGATCTCTAATAATTTTAATTTATTGTGCTAGTATTTATTAACAAAGAATAATCCATTATCCATTGACATCACTTCAGCGTGACATCAAAGCTTTGATATGATGCATTGATAACTTCAGCGCAAATTTTGCGCAATAGATTTCCCAAGTTATGTGAAATAGATCATCTTTGGTTGTATTTTCTCTGGGTCAATACTCATAGGACGGATATAACAAAGCTGTATGACGCCACCATCTATCGGCCCCTACCTTAATTTAAATGGATTAGCGGAACATATCGTCCGCTGCTCGCTACTCCTCGACTGACTCACAAATGCCAAACATAAGCCTTCTACCTCTCTTAAATCTCTAAGACACTTAAAGAGTGCGCTCATTAAGCCAGTTAGAATTTTAATTGATCCTCTCATTTACGATCGCCATCACGGAGTTCCCTAAGCTATCAGCAATGGCCTCTTTGGATATTTTCAAGCAGCGCTCAGATTCTGGCGACAATAACTGCAACCATGATAGCTTTCATCCCAGTACGTTACAGAAGTATCTCATTGCGTCAGTGGGGGAGTTTGTTGGAACGTTCTTTTTTCTGTGGCTTGCTTACGCTGGTAGCATGCAATACAGAAAGGAAGCCACCTTATCACCCTCTGGGGGATTAAGCGATACAACTGTCTTCTTCACTGCGCATGTATACAGCTTCTCCCTACTTGCCAATGTCTGGGCGTTTTACCGTATAAGTGGTGGTTTGTTCAACCCTGCAGTACGTCTCCGTCTCTCCTTCCAGCGCCTAAACACCAAAAAATCTAGCTTTTCAAGGTATACTGTGATGCAGAAAATGGATTAACCGGTCGTCAACTTAATAGGTAACTCTCGGCTTGTGCTTAGCAGGGACGCTATCTTGGGCGCGAGCCGCCTTCTTAGTCCCAGCACAAATCATCGCCAGCATGTGTGCAGGCGGTCTAGCACGCTGCATGTTCCCAGGTGACCTTACCGCGGCCAACACTGTTCTCTCAAGCGACACATCGATCGTACAAGGTCTCTTCATTGAGGTCTTCTTCACAGCCTTCCTTATGTTCGTCGTATTGATGCTCGCTGCCGAGCGTTCTAAAGACACTTTTATCGCACCCATCGGTATCGGATTGGCGCTGTTCGTCGCCGTACTAGCTGGTAGGACACCTACTGGGAGGCCTCGGAATCTTTCGCATCATCTCCATACTGACACATTACCTGCCAGGGACTTCTTATACCGGCGCATCGCTCAATCCAGTTCGCAGTTTCGGATGTGCCGTCGCGACACTTAGTTTCCCTGGTTATGAGTGGATCTATTGGCTTGGTCCATTTATGGGCGCTTCGATGGCTGCAGGTTTCTACCGTTTTGTCAAGTGGTCTCATTATGAAGAAGCAAATCCCAACCGGGAGGAGACGGACTACCCATGGCCTCCTCAGAGTTATCGAAGCGACGAATCGTGTGCTTGTCGCAAATGGTAACTACAAGTAGAATGGTCTCATACAGGGGATTATGTTAGCAATATAGAACATAACTAAAAAAAAAACACATAGAGTTCTGGAATAAGCTAAGAACGCTAGTTAATATTAAACTACTAGATCTGGATCTTTACTCTTAGAGCCGGGGTAAATGGTAATAGTTTATATAGCTATTAAGAATTTGCATTTGTGTAAAACAGCTACATATATATATATATATATATTGATAATATCGAGCTGCATGCATATTATATTGGATGACAATATATGGAATAGAAATTACCCGGTATATGTATGGAAGTGGTAAATATTTAGGTAGGGTATATACCCTATTCTCTACTAACAAAATTCCTTTCATTTGACCTGAACTGGCCTCCGCTCTGCCATGTTATAATCTGTTAAGATAAAAAAGAGAAAATATCTTATAGTGTCTTTTAGCGTCACTGAGCAGGAGAATGGTAGGTTCCTGTTTCAAATTCACCGCAGCTTCGTCTGCTAATTCCAACAAGGACGATTCATTTTGCCGGGAGGAGGGCCCAGCCCACTGGAGAATCCATATTCTTGGGTAAATTTGACAAATATGCTATGGTAAGCAGAGAGTGGCTGAGATGCATCGAGTGTTGTGGTTAATAGATCACCAACAGGGTGGAATATCCCGTCGGCGTAGGCTTCTCAGAAGGCGAAATACTCGCTACAAGCCAGGAACAAACTGCACAAGATTTTCTTTCTTTCTTCAAAAATTTTCAAGACACATTTGGCACCTCTAAGTTTAATGTTTACGTTACAGAAGAGTCATATGCAGGTCGTTTTGTGCCATACGTTTCCGCCGCTATGATCGACGCGAAGGACGATACATACTATAAACTAAAGGGGGGCGTTGATATACGATTCAATCATCGGAGAATACTATTGGCAGCATTGTGCTGTGCCTATCGTGCCCTTTGTCGAAGAACACGCCAATTTTTACAAGTTTAATAAAACTTTTGTAGCCCAGCTTAAGACGGCACATGAGTACTGCGGCTACGCTAACTACACCAGTCATTTCTTGACATATCCTCCTCCAGGAATCAACCTGCGCTATACGCCAGCGTCAACAATGTAAGCCAACCATTCTTGAACACTGGAATTGATACAAGCTGGGATGGTGGTATAAATTGCGACCTTTGGGAAATCGTGTCCAAGGAAGCATATCGCACGAATCCTTGCTTCAATGTCATGATGATCAGTCAAATGTGTCCGCTCCCGTATGATCCACTTGGGACTCCGACTGAGCTTCCATTAACGTGGCCTAATTCTGGTGGCATATATTTCAATCTCACAGATGTCAAAAAAGCGTTGCATGCGCCGATGAACAGGACCTAGGGAGGCTCTTGTGGATATCACCCCTTTAAAGGTCATGGCGGTCCCTATGGTGTCGGCAAAACAAGCCTTGATTCAATCCAACATGTCCTCCCCAAAGTCATCGAAGCGACGAATCGTGTGCTTATCAAAAATGGCGACTACGACCAGGAGATTCTTACGCGGGAGACCATGTTGGCAATACAGAACATGATTTGGAATGGAAAGCTAGGGTTCCAGGCCGAGCCATGCACGCCGATTGACATCAAACTACAAGATCTCCAATATGCACAGCTATTTCAAGATACTTACTTGAAATACGGAAATGACGGATTTGATAGGCCGTCAAGGGATCATGGGTGTCCAGCATTATGAAAGAGGACTGCTATGGGCTGAAACATATCAGTGTGGGCATATGCAGCCGCAACACCAGCCAAGAAGCTCTTACAGGCATTTACGGTGGCTACTTGAAAACATTGACGAGCTTTAGGAGCGCTTGGTCAGATTTTATTATAAGGAAACGCTGGGCATGTTTAGATTACAAAATCTTATGTTCGAAGTTTTTTGGTGAAAATCGTGAACGTAGGGTAAATCCTTTTCTTGCACACTGTGTTGATTGGAGCGACATTCGTTGACCTCAGTAACGCAAGGCTGGGAAGAATTTCGGAACTGCATCCGTCAAGCCAATGACAAGCGGGGTCGCAGCTGCCCTGGGAAGACTGCGGCTAAGTCGTGTCCGAGCGTGACGCGTCTCTATTACATACAAGTTATCGCAATTCAACATTGAAACAAATGCCTCCGGGATATCGTCCTCTCCTTCCTCGCCCTATAGGGGTTGCTAGCAACTCAAGTCTCGCTACGCCGCTGCCGCAGAGGGAACGTATTGAGGCTGCCTGCCAGGACTGCCGCAAGCGAAAAATAAAGGTTGTCGATCACACATGTCACAGTTTTGGGTCGTTATCGTGCTAATGAAATGAATGTGCAGTGCAATGGCGAGCGTCCCGCGTGCGGGGCATGTGTCGAGAGAGGTACGGACTGTGCGTACGTGACGAACCCGGAAGAGACGCGCAGCCAGGCGTTGAAGCGGAAGTACAGTAGCGTGGATGAAAAACTATCTGTTTACAATGAGTTTTATGACATTCTACGATCTCGACCGCTCGAAGAAGCTAACGACATTCTTCACCGTCTCCGAGCTGGCGCATCTGTGGAAGGCATTGTGCAGCATATTAAATCCGCCGATCTACTTCTACAGCTCTCGGTGCAGCCATCGACACAGTTTCGCTACTCTATGGGTGGTATCTTGGAGATTCCCGGCGTCTTAAAGACCACGGATAACCCATATATTGCTTCATTAGCATATAAAATCAACCCTCATCAGGCGTCGCATTCTGCAGCCACAATTAGTTCAGGCGCGTCTGACTATTTAGCCATGTATGATGCCCCGTATCACACCGTTCAAATGATCAATGCCGACATTGATGCTGCCGTACCCTCTAAATGGACAGCCATCTCCTCAGATGACCAGCTTCTTCGGGAATTATTGCGGTCTTATTTCACGTTTGCATATCCCTTTTTCGCATTTTTCCACAAGGATCATTTTCTTCGCGATATGCTGTCTGGCAAACGTCGATTTTGCTCATCCCTTCTTGTCAATTGTGTTCTGGCTGCTGGCTGTGTAAGTGAACTATGCCAAACCAGCATGTCGCAATTCTTCCTTGACCTAACATTGTAACAGCGTGGCTATAGTAAGCTTCCTAGACGCTTTGAGTTTTGGGATCCTGCGTCGCTATATTATAGGTTTATTGCAGAGGCCCGACGCCTGTGGGAACTAGAAGCTGATGAAAAGAGCCTCACAACAATACAGGCGGCTATGCTCCTTCACCTTGAGTATGGCCTGAATGGGCTAGACAAGATAGGCTGGTCCTTTTGTGTCCAAGCCGTGGCCACGGCTCAAAAAATATCACTATTCACCACTCATCTCAAACCGAAAAATGTCCATTGGAGAAATGTCCAAGTCGTGACAGCATGGGCTCTTTTCGGGTGGCAAGGGTGAGTGATCCCGTATTACATATCGTCGCATTTTACAAAACTAACCTCCATTTGCAGTCTTCAGTGTTATCATTTTGACCGACCCACTCTCGTCACGACCCCTCCAGAATTACCATTGCCTCGAGAGTCAGGTGCCTATGGGGAGTTGTGGTTGAAATATCCAACAGCCAGCGCCCCCGTATCACTCCGCTTTAACGAGATGTTCAGAGCTATCGCGGAATTTTGCACTATCATAAATGACATCGCAAATGATGTGTTTCTTTTCTCTGGGGGTAAGAAGTCACAAACTTTAGCAGAGGCCATAGTGTACCGTCATAAGCTTCAGCAGTGGTACAATCGATTGCCGGATCACCTCGGCCCACAGAACATTATTGTCCCGGCCCATTTCCATCTCCAGTAAGTGAATTCCTGGGCTTTCTTCAGCTTGTAATATCCGCCTTAAGATTAAGCACCATTTCAGAAATGCCGTAAGCTTATTAGTCTTTTTATACTACTAGTGTACACTACTGGCTTGTCATGGTGCGTCTTTTCGAGCCGCTGCAGGTGCTAGAGGCAGACGAACACGGCACCTTTCCGTCTTCCTCCCTGCCTCCAGAAGAGAGCCCTCAGGAAATTGTGTCTCATGCAAAGAAGTGTCTGCAGACACTAATTCGGCTTTACTACTGCTACCACGGCAGCGACGGGTTCGATTTCTTCATTGTCCTTGAAGCCTCGTTTATTGGCTTCGCCATGCTTACCGATATTCTTACATCATGTGAAGATACGGCCATGCAGGAGGCCAATGAGTCCAGTGCTGTTCTTTGTGCCCACATCTTGTATAACCAAGCTCGGATGACATACCTTAGCGATGTCGTGTTCCGTGTGATGCAGAAGAATCTGACAGTCAACACAACCAGAAAACTGGCCCAATTTGTCAATGTCAGTGACGTTGACGAGCAAAGAGCAGGACTGGTTGCAAGGCAGGTTCAGTCGGAATGGCCGATTAATGTAACGCCGCTTGCGAGCACTGATAATAACCGTAAACTGGGCAACTTATTCCACGCTATTGCTGAGCTGTCAATTACTGATGATAGTAGCGATAAACATGTCTCTAGCAATGGCAGTACACCTGCACCATAGCCGAAACAATATTACAGCTATTACAGTTAACTACAGAATTTATATCCTAATAATTCCTTCCTCTGCAAATGCCTGAACCGATGCCGTTGTAGCACTTAATACATCTCTTGCACCAGGCATATCTTTAAGGGAAGCAAAATTCCATGAAAGGTTCAAGTACATAGAGGGTCCCTTTATTACCTAGTATATTCAATTATTTGTTGGTCTTAGGACTCTGGATTCTTCCCGGCGCGTTCACTCATGCCGGACAATTAAGTATGCCGGCAGCCTGCTACGATCCTTATCGCCTAGATGCACTCTCCCAAAGGATAGTGAATCGTGCGCTGCAGTAAGGTTTGTAGCGCTAGATAATCTCATAGGTAGAATGAACATCACCTTTCACGTTTCTTATCATCAACTGATGATGAACCCTCATTTGGCACTACGTCTTTACTAAACGCGGACACCCTTCGCAAGTTTCCACACCTAGATTTGGATATGGATAAGGTGCACAAGAATCACTTGTTACCTCATTTCCAATTCTGGTAACAGCGTCCTCCAGAGTTGCAATCATTTTCTGTCGGATAAATTGGGCTGCCTGGAATTTTGACTGTAAAGACGGCAAGATAACGGCGCAAAATGAGGCGCTGTACTTTCCAGGTGTTGAACGATACAGCTACATCTCCTTGTAATCAACCCCTACCTCTATTAAAGGTGGCTTCTGATTTCATAACTGCGAAAGTACATGATACGGCGTCAAATACTTGCATCGCAGAAAATAAAAAATATCTCGAGATGGCGATCTCTTCCATGTCTAAAAATCGCTGTTGTTGCACGGCAGACACTCCAATTTGAGTATTATATGTGGTGATCAACATTTCAAAACACATCGTATTGCCCACGATCACCGTTCTTTGCCGCGGCTTTTGATAACGACGGCGATGATTGTAGGACTCATTTCAACGGCGATTAGAATATGCGCGGGGATAATAAAGCCCACAACGCTAGAACATTGTAAATTTTGCCGGCATACATGTGAGAGACTGCATAAAGAGACATGCAGGCGAAGTCCATCTTGACGGTATAAAGATCGGCGACTCTATAGAGGAGGAGGATGAAAATTCTGGTATCGCTGGAAAATGTTAACAATGGATATACTTCATGAGCAATGTACACGCACCAAACCAAGAGGACAAACGCTGCCAGTTGCTTCACCTCAATTTGTTTTTCTGACTCAAACAGAGGATCAGAAGAAGTGAACACATGTAATGCATGCACTAGTGAAGATATTGATGGAGCTAGTGGCATAGTTGAACATGATAGTTAAATCGATGCATTTCCCCGGAGCTTTAGGTAGCCAGCTCTTGTATGTCTAGTTGCAGGCAAACATACTCACGATCGTGGCGGCAGAAAAGGAACCTGAGATATAGCGATCATCAAAAAGCAGTTGAAAATTGAGAAATGCTGAACAGTGTATGGCCGAGGCGGTTCATAAGTCTAAGATAAAAAAATGTCAGGGAGGGCTTGCTAAACAATAATAGCAGTTTGTGTAAAATTTTGGATTAGCCAGAACATCTACTGTTGTTATAGTGGCAAAATGGTAATTAGCTTTAACAGGGTGTAAGAAAATGGTTTTGTAGGACCCTTGGAGACTTCGTGGCAGATCGCTTTAATAACGACCATAGCCAAATCCGGCATTGACTGCAAGATCTGAGTTTTTGAGATATACGATGTGTGATACATCAATTTACGTACTATTGATATCGAAAATACGTATCATAGCAGCCAACTGAGGCATGATCAGCCTAGGCTCAAGTATACTCCGACACCCTCCCCGTATTGCTCGAATCACTTACCATAGCCGTGCTCACCTATTAATCTGAAACATCGATTCAATTCCTCGACTGTGGAGAAATAATTATTCGTACGACTATGCACACGGCTAGCATGGTGATACCAATGTTGGCAATCAGAAAGAGTGTAACTCTTAATCCTGGCGTCTTAACAATAATTTGGCAAACTATCATCCGCGAATCAAGGAAGACAGGGTAATCTTGAGCCTTCTCTGTCTCTGTAATAGTTTGGGCTCAGACACAGGCTGCATATCATAAATTAACATGGACTGTATGATCGTGATCGCAACACAGGGCAGGTGTAGAACTACTCGCTTATAGTCTGGAGTCGGCCTAGAGCTTCTGGAGCAGGGGTGTTATGTGCGCCCAGGAGTCCACAATACCACATGTAACTTTTTAGCAAACCAACCACAAAATGTCTTCTCCGTACATGTAGTATGTAAGTTGGGCTCCACTCGAAGTCTTGCTCACGGGTAAAGCCCGAGATCCGCTGTTTGTTCACTAAAAGGCCTTCTTCCATCCATCGCTCCCCCAATCTTCCACATCCAACAACCATGGCGCCAATCTTTAATGATAACGTAGCTACGACTGATGCGTTAGCAGACAACGAGAAGACTAGCGATGTCTTTACTCAAGGTATAGCCGTTCTCGAGGAGTCGGGTTCTGCGCCCAACGGCAATACGTTGCTATACGACGACCCCAAGGCAGCTCGGCGGCTACTCTTCAAGTGCGACATGCGTTTGATTCCCATCTTGGGATGTCTTTATCTTGTATCCTTCTTGGATCGCTCGAACATCGCTAACGCGCGACTGTTTGGGCTCGAAAAGTCTCTCCATATGCCACCGACGGGATTTAACACCTGCCTGTGGATATTTTACCTGCCTTTCGTCATTGTCGAGATCCCAAGCAATTTGTTTATGAGCATGAATAAAATCAAGCCTAATCAGTGGCTTGCGGGGGCAATGTTGATTCTCGGTATGCTCTGGAACTGAGAAACCCAAGAGATGTTTTCTGACGAGAGTTAGGTGTTGTATCAATGTGTCAGGGACTCACAAGGAGCTATGGCGGTCTGCTTGCTTGTAGATTCATCATGGGAATCATGGAAGCCGGGTTACCGCCAGGTATTTATCCATGCACGCGTGGTCTTTTTAAACGCCTAGCAACTGATATTTCTAGGGGCTGCTCTTTTGATTGGACAATACTACAGACGCAGCGAGTTTAACATCCGTTTCTCATATTTTATTTGCTTTGCTCTGCTTGGAAGCGCGTTCAGTGGCGTATGTCTTATGTCTCCTGTCTCACTATGCCACCACTAACGCGCACAGCTTCTCGCATATGCCATTCAGCACATGGATGGGATACGTGGCTATGAGGCTTGGCGCTGGATTTTCATCATCGAAGGCCTTTTTACCATTGTTTTCGGATTTGCGGCTTGGTTCATTATCCCAGCCTTCCCGCAAGATGCTACGTTCCTCAGTGCAGATGAACGAAGCCTACTCCTCGCCCGCCTTTACGACGATCGTGGCAAGGAGAGGGTTGATTTCAATGGAATCAATTGGCTGAAAGTGTTCACCGACTGGAAGATCTGGTCTTTTACCCTCATTTACTTTTGTGCCGACATGGGCGGTGCGTCCATCGCGTCCTTCACCCCGACCATCCTTGCTGAGCTTGGCTGGAGCGCCTCGCGAGCTCAAGTCATGAGTATCCCTATCTGGATGGTCGGTATCTTCGTCACTCTGTCGACTTCTTATGCCTCTGGAAAACTGTCACTCCGCTGGCCATTCGTACTCGTCGGCGCCATTTTCGCCCTTGTTGGCTGGTGTATCCAATACGCCCAGGTTCAGCCACCCGCCGTCCGCTACTTCGCGCTGTACATTCTTGCTCTCGGCTCCTTCATGCAGTTCCCAATTCTAATCGGTTGGCTTAACAGCAACCTACGTGGCCGCCCTCAGCAGGCCATTGCGAGCGCTGTTCAGCTAGGTATGGGCAACTGCGCGAATTTCGTGGCGAGTAACGTGTTTATCACGAAGCAAGCACCCACATATCCTACAGGATTTGCCACGGGTGTTGGATTCGCGGCGCTAGCCATTGTGAGTATCATTTTGGTAGTAGGGGCGCTGGCTTGGCATAATAGACGAGTCGTTCGAAAGAATTGGAGTGATAATGAGGCTATAGAGTATGCGCTATAGGTGGGCTGCGGCAGGGTCAGCACCCACATAAAGTTCTTAATACCACATGTACCTAGGGACTTTATTATTGCCCTCTTATCTTACTTGTAGAACTCTCAGTAGTCCTACACATGTGATAATTTGCCTGGCTTTATAGCGTTTGCCATTTTCTCTGTATAGGTTGCGTTACATTGCAATATGTCGTCAATAATAAAGTGGGCTAAAGACGGGCTGGGGCCCATATAAAAAAAAAATTGGTCACCTACTCTACTCCTCTATTGTACATATTTATGCGGTTGGTTCCTAGCGTACAAGCCATTTGAAACTGCATGTACGGAGCATATGCTGTTACTGGTTACTGATGGCCGTGGGATGCATAGACAGCTCCATTTAACCAACTACAATCTGCGAGCGCCTCCAAATGCGAATCTTGCTCCGGCGAGGTAACAACGTACGAGAGTAGTCGAGCAACAATTACGGAGTACTGCTTACCTTCAATGCTATTAGCCTCGAGATCGTTAAGTCGGCCAAGCCAACATGCATTAACATCCTACTTGTAGCAGCAGCCACTTTCATGACTGACTGCCTACATCTTCCATTGTACTCTGCGACTAGCAAAACAAGCACTTTCTCTACATTTACAATTATTCTTAAGTTTAGATAGAAGATCCAACCAAAAAAAATGGATTCAAGCGCTATTGAAACACGGCTTTTTATTGACGGCGAGGTAGGTATTGACTGCTTATCCGCCCTATTTGCTCGCTCACAAGCCATAGTTTCGACCATCATCTAACAATGAGACCTTTGATCTATTGTCCGCAAGGTCCGGTAAAGTTTTCGCCAAAGGCATGTTTCTCTAACTAAATCCTTTTAATTCTTTTCCAGCTGGTGCTTCATGTGTTTTCGATACATATAGTACTGCATTCTAATAACATAAAAAAACAGTGCACGAAGCGTCAGACCAGGACGTAAACTTGGCTGTATCCGCAGCTAAAGCTGCTTTTGAGCCATGGTCGGAGCTCTCTCAGCTTGCAAGAGGCAAATATCTCGCGCGGCTCGCTGATGCCATCAAGGCAGCCGAAGAAACGTTAGGAGACCTGGAAGCTGAGTGTATGGGTCGGCCTAAGTCAACCTACTTCGATGCAGCTAAGGGTTCTGAATATTTCCGCTACTTCTCTCAGGCGTCATGCCCTCAAGGACGTACAAGTCGAATTGATCAAAAGTATTCAATCATAACTGTGATGCAGCCGGTAGGTGTCGTTGCAGCGATCATTCCTTGGAATTGTCCTCTTATCTTCTTTTGTAAGAAAGTGGCGCCTGCATTGGCTGCAGGTAACACGGTCGTTGTCAAGAGCAGCGAGAAAGCGCCCTTAACAGTAAGTTTCCCTTGAAACCTTTCATACCTTGATTACATGCTAAGACGTCCACAGTCTCTGTATGTTGCTCGTCTCGCAAAAGAAGCTGGCTTCCCCCCCGGTGTCCTCAATGTTCTCTCCGGCCATGGCCCCAATTCAGGAAAAGCGCTTGCATCGCATATGAATGTACGAGCCTTGACATTTACTGGCTCCATGCGCACCGGAAAAGATATTAGCGTAGCGGCTGCCAATTCCAACCTCAAGAATTTAATTCTTGAACTCGGCGGCAAGTCACCCGCAATCATTTTCGAAGATGCCAACATCGAGGACGCAGCGAAAGAAACCGCGCATAGCATCCAGTTCCTCAGTGGCCAAACTTGCATGGCAAATTCACGCATTTACGTGCAGCGAAGCATCAAGAAGACGTTTATTGAAAAGTTCCAAAAAGCATTGGAATCCGTTCGTTTAGGTGACCCGATGGATCCCCGAGTAAACCATGGACCACAGGCGGATAAAATCCAGTACGATACTGTGATGCGATATATCGAGGAAGGCAAGAGTACAGGCAAGTTGGTGACCAAAGAGCAGCCCGCTCCTGGCTTTTTTGTCAGGCCTGTGATCTTCACAGACGTTCCTGAAGATGCGAAAATCATGAAAGAGGAGATTTTCGGGCCCGTGGCTGTCATCAATTCGTTCGAAACAGAAAAAGAAGCTGTAGAGAAGGCTAATGATAGCGAGTACGGCTTGTACGCCTCCGTGTACACAAATGATCTGAATCGGGCACACAGAGTCTCCTTGAAGCTGGAAGCAGGCACAGTGGGAGTAAACTGCACAGGCCCGGTAAAGGGAGATGATATGCCATTTGGGGGCCATAAAGGGAGCGGCCTACAGAGAGAGGGTTATCAGGATAGCATGCAGACGTTTATGGAGTCCAAGGCAATAATAGTGGCAAACCCATTGCAAGCGAAACTGTAAAATAAAAGGAGTTTTTTAGTTCAGTAAATACATATACCCAATTAATATTTTTGCATAGTATGTATTTCGGGCTTGGCAGCATTGTCAATCCATCTCTAATAAACCTTCGCTGCGTTTGCACCTCAAGCGAGCACCCAATAGTGCGTGTCTGTGGGTCCTAAAACTCAATAAAAGCCACCGAAGTTTAACCTCCTAAAGTCTTCACAGCATCTATTTCAGAATTTACACTAGCGCCGTACGCAGTTCAAATCTTCACATAGCTTATAATTCTATCGCCTATTGCAGAACTGCTATTTATGATTGGTATGGCAGAGAAGGGTGGGTTCAAAGAGAGGCCCGGATTGCCCAGAGGTCTATTCTTGCAGGACAACTTTATCAGCCCGGAGCATGAGGCGCAACTGGTTCACACCTTTCTCAATGAACTGATATGGCCCCAAAAGGCCAACAGTCGCCTGTCATTACACTACGGCTACACATTTGACTACAAGACCTTCGGAGTAGACCCAGATATCCCATATAAAGAGTTTCCTGGCTGGCTCATACCATTAATCCCCACAACGGAGGTTCGACCACCCGACCAGGTCTGTCTACAATACTATCCGCCAGGCACAGGGATCCCGCCGCACGTTGATGCTCATCAGGCCTGGGACCAACTATACGCGCTGTCTATCGGGTCGCCAGTCTCGATGCAGTTTCGTAACGGAGATGAGCGCATTGATATAGACCTAATGCCGCGGGTGATGATGAAGATGACTGGAGATGCGAGGCTGCACTGGACTCATGGCATTAAGAAGAGAAAGACAGACACACTGGCAGATGAGACAGTCAGGCTTCGCGAGGATAGGTGGAGTATCACGTATCGCTGGATCAGGGAGGGGGACTGCGAATGTGGAAATGTCACATTGTGTGATGTTGCTCAGCGGCGACTTGGGATTGAAAAAGAAAAAAGATCTGCAGTAATACCCGATACAAAGAAATTAAAGTAAATATATTGATTGGTGAGAAAAGATTGTGCCTCTCACGACCATTTTAAAATATCTCCATCTCTAAGAGTCTTTATTAAAACGCTGATGCAAGGAACTCCAAGGAGCTTCAGAGACTGACCGCCATTTGCGTATTTAACACCGTCTCTTAACATGTCAAGCATAGATTCATAGTTCTCATCCGAGTCGACTAAAGCGACATCGCCATTGGTCGGAAACACCACAACGCCGTACTTATTCTCGGGTATCCACTCTTCAAAATCTCTCTATCACATTCCTTCCGAAGCTTTAAGGGCGTCCTCACACCCAGGTATGTCAATAAGACCGAATTTTCCTCGCTTCTTTACTACAGTAACCATACCCACATTCTCGTGGCAGACCTAATTCTACAACTCAGTGTGCCAAGACGGATTATGTGTAGGAGCAATATATTATTGAACTCGGCGAAGGTGAAGTCTGATAACTTCTCATCGCCGTTGCTACGGAGGAAGCTGTCCTGGCTGAAGTCACTCATGTAGCACCGTTCATGCGCCGCCCAATCATAAGAAAGGCCAGAGAAGTTTTATCCGGTGTAGCTCTCAAACAAGGGCAAGTCATTCTCGATAACAGTAGCTCTTAGCCTCTCGAGATCCTTTCGTGCTTCTCTCTAGAGAGCGCGGAGCCCACTGGAGCAGGCTTTTCTGTTGGGGCTTGGCGCCTTCAGCTTCAATAGAGCACTTTGAGACTGTAAATGCTTTATTTCGAAGCGTGTCCGGGTCAGCCAGTAACTAATTGTCCGCCGAATGAATGTCACTGGCCTTTAGAGGTAGGCTAATAGCTTGAGAAGCAAAATACTGGCACGTAGAGCTTCAAATCAGCTACTGCATATAGGAATTGGATAATAGAAACGTAATAATTACTGGTAGTTGGTAATTTGATCTTTCTTTATGTCCTTCTTTCTTCATACCAAGCGCAATGTATACAGGCGTTTCAAAATACTGGCCTTTAAAAGTTTTCATACTGGTCCCCAGCATTTCTCATTTACAACCACCAGGTCTGTGACAAGGAAACGACCAGAGAGCCAAAAATTTGATCCCGTTGGATATTATTCGAAAAATGGATGACTGCAGAATAACGAGAGAAAAAAGGATGAGCCCAGGATCAATAGTAATAAGAGCGTCCAATAAGGCGGGAACCGAGGCTTTCCTTTATCCATAATCAGGCCAGCCCAAACCCAGAACGCGAAGGGACGTATAAGGGCGTCTTCTGTTGTATGATGCATTTGGTTGCATTGGCAAGTGGCACACCTGAAATTCTGTCACTGAGCCATCTGAGCCACTCAGGCGCCGAAGCGGCCATTGACTCGTCGTGGGTGAGATTGTGATACACGCTCAGGTGAACGATGTTGCCTTTTTTGCAGGCGAAATCGTATGCTTTAATCGTAGCAGTGTAATTCACAACCTCATCGTCATGGGACTGTACAACAAGGAAATCCTTGTATCCTTTTCTCCCGGTCGCGGCGCCATACTCGTCTTGGAATTTGGTGTAAGCTTCATGAATTATCTTATTCTGCTCAGGAGTAGGCTTCAATATGCCATGGTTCGGAAGGTCAAAGTTGAGGCCCGCATATGAATTGTCGCAGAGCCCAAGCTCATTCATCAGCGGGTAA
This sequence comes from Trichoderma koningiopsis, assembly GCA_022985005.1. Classification (NCBI taxonomy): domain Eukaryota; kingdom Fungi; phylum Ascomycota; class Sordariomycetes; order Hypocreales; family Hypocreaceae; genus Trichoderma; species Trichoderma koningiopsis. The sequence continues at coordinate 6,873,022 of JAJPEM010000001.1, forward strand.
CGTTTCATGGCCTCTGGGGTTAAGACTGGTGGCTGTATGGAGAAATTCAGGGACTGGAACATGTTCACAATCAGGGGGCCGAATCCATATCCTTCAGAAAGAGGAACAGCGGTCAGGAGATCATTCAGTCTCGCACTAGGAGCTACGGCAACTCCTCCCACGTATTCGCCACTCTGGTTAGAAGCAACACGAGGATTCTCCTCGAGACCCCATATGGCTCCAGCGCCTTGAGAATGACCGAGAGAAGCCCATTTAGTGGTGAAGACGTTTGGGAAAGCTTTGCGGGCGGCAACAACAGCGAAATATACGTCTTCTGAGTTAATGACTGGGTTTCCGTACTTGTGTGTGGTGTAGTTGTTGCCCAAGCCCGCGAAGTCTGTAGCAACCACGGCGAATCCGTGGGGTGGGAGAAGCTTCCAGCTGTCGTAATCGTACCCGTTATAAGAAGACGACGCGGCGCAAGCAGCGACAGTTCCGATAGTACCATGCGCATACGAAATAAGCGGTGTTTTGTTGGATGCCTCACTCAAATAGGGAAGAAGGATAAACCCAGTGGATGGGACTGGCTGTCCACCAACACCGACAGATGTATATTGGATGAACCATAACGAGCTGCCAGGAGTGATATCATACAGAGTGGAATTCTGCCGCTGAAGCTTCAACAGGTCTCCAGGTTTAGATTTAGTAAAGTTATCTGCGGTGGCGTAGAAGTCGTAGTTGAAAGGAACATCTCCAAAGATCGGACGGTCCAATGCCTCGAATGTTTGTAGATTCTTTAGGCAGGCCTTAGAAGAACAACCGTACGCATTACCTTGGGCCTGAGTGATGTTGAGGTCGTTTGGACGATTGGGCTGTCGCGCTTGAACGAGGGCAGCCAAAGAGGTCAGCAGAAGCCCCAAGGAATAGACAGTCATTATGTTGGACAACAGTGCGGGACGTATGTATTACTGTGGTTGAAAATGGATTTATAAATTGGTAACAAAGTTATAGAATAGAGCAGCAAGAGCGCGTAATGATTCTTTATAAAAATACATGTATGTAAGCTATTTTTGATGGAATGTGGCTATGAGACTAGGGACTGTAGACTGGATTGATTACTAGCTCTATTCGATCGGCCACTGAAGGTTAATTCTTATTACAGCATAATGCAGCACCGAACTTTTCCAAAACGGAAGACATTAACAAGGAGACGTTTCCCTAAGTATAGGCACCCACTTATTAGAAAAATCTATTTTGAGCACGCGAATGTTCTCCCAACGTTAATATTCACGAAACGTCAGATTGACGCTCCAACCTGACGTCAATATCACTTAATGAGACTACTAGTAGGATTATAATTAGGGTTGCATATCATGGTGACAATAATAACAAGAGCATAAGCAGCCAGCATATCAATAGTAAAGACAGCACAGAAGAAGATAGTAACAACGCGTTTAAAGGAGATAATGCTAGCGATGGTGACGGCACCGACCTAGATAATAGGCTGAGGGTGGCAAGGCTGAAGATGGCCGAGGATAAAGGTGACAAGGATGATAGGGATGATAGGGATGATAAGGATAAAGATGGCAAGGCAACAGTTTGAAGACGGGTAAAAATTGCTAGGTACAGTAAGGCGGGGCTGAATTAACAGCATTTGACAAGCCGACCGCGGTCGAGCTACCTAGACAAAACTGTCATACAGTAGGTATACTAGACCGCCGGCTCCTGCGAGACTTGACCTGCGACACTGCAATCGCCCAGCTGTTGGGTCGTCGTATATACCATGTCGTAGCCTCAACAGGCAAAAAGATTGTCGGCCGGAGTCCCGGATACATTGCTGGGGAAAACAACACAGAGTTTGACAGGCGGGGCCTCGGAAGAGGTCGGTATCGTTAAGCATGCTATTATTCTCGTGAGCAACCGATTAAAACAGCAGATTAAGGGTGGAGGAGATAGACTCGGCGTTTGGAGACTGACAATAATCGACGTTGCTATCCGGCCAAATGCCCTTGAAATATCTGTGGAGCTTACACGAGAGCCCAGCAGTGCTCCCCCAAGGACTCCTAGGAGAGGTCTAGCCCACCACTTTGATCTGTACAGGCAGTCACTTCTGACAGCTGATATTTTAGCCCCAAGATCCCATCAAGTACTACATACAGTCGGCCGACTAATAGTCTTGATTTCGCCGCTGTCTGGGGCTAGCTGGAGTATATAGGGATGTGAGGGTGGATCCACCTTACCCTCCACTGTTCGACTGTTCTACTTGTATATTCGTATGCCGTTGGCCGCATTCGAGCAGCGCGCTGGCATCAGGGGCTGGCCTGGAATATAAGTGTGTATGAGATTTATTAAAGAGAAGCGCCGAGCTGATCCCTTTTCATTTATCTTCTCTGGCCAGGTTCAACACACGTCTCGATTGGTTGGGAATACATACCATACTGTGGAGAGTGTCGTTGGCTCTTGACAGCTGTGCACGGCTTTAGTTAGGCGCTAATGCAGGTGGTGCCGCAACGGCCATAGCGTACTATGTAGTAGGTACTCAGACCTGTTTTGTGGGACTTGTAGCGTGAAGATCTCTAGACTCCACATCAGGCGCTCGGGACCTTTGCCGCCGATTCCGACAGGCCATTCTGAAGAATTAACTGTCTGCCCGCCCTCGCGCTATTTGGGCCTTAGTTGCTTGAACAACGTACTCCGTATGCTCTAAATAAACCAATAAGAGGTGGGTTCCTTGTAAGCGGGTGGGGCCCCAGGAATCACCAACATTTGGCTGATCTCGACGGGGCATTAGTGCAGCAGGCTGCACAAAATTACATATTAGCCATCTAAACTTGACTTCCTCATATACAGGGCTTCGCCACGAACTGGTCGCAGCTCTGTCTGGCTATCACTCCCCTGTATTGTTGCTTCGTTGGTTGCGCCATGTTGCCATGGTCTTGATCGTGACCCGCCAGTGCCTCCAATTGTAGCCACAGAATATTTGTTCGTCGTTCGCGTCGTGTTGGCGTTTCTTTTCCTGAGGAAACGGAAAGCCGGCAACGTGGCTACGATCATGGATACGGTAGACTCGATGTGCGACCACATGCTCAGCAGCACTGGGCCATTAGCGATTGTAGTAGGATCCTCCGCCGAGTCACCCGTAGCTTTCGTGACTTGAACAAGTCGCACGAGTGCGATGGCGACGATAATGGCACCAAGGGAGAAGATGATGGCCAGCCCGAACTTGTGTGGTCGCGAGATGGTGAAGTTTCGCAAGAGGTGAAGTGGGAGAATCATGGCTATGATATTGACAAAAGTTTGTTAGTCAAACTGCGTACTATGGATGATCTTGCCCGTCACATACTTAATACGTCTGCGACAATGTCGGCACTCGTCGCAAACTTGATCGACGCATCGGCCCGCCGCAGGTCATCCGGTAAGCTGCAGCCAGCTATAAGTGCATGAGTTGGTGGTTCTTGGTCTCTTGTGGAATAATGCAGGGATAATTGCGTTTGTGACCTACCTGGGCTCCAATATCGGTACAATGGCGAGCACGTCAAAAAATTTGAGAGCATGCAGGCCAAGTAGAGGATGAGGACGGCGGCAAAGCATCTCCACCACCAGCGCATGTAGTTGGGCAAACCGTAAAGGAGCCGTCTAATGAACCACAGAATGGAGAATTTAGCTATGACACTGGTATTAGTCTCGGTATTGGCAGTTTGGCATAGCTGTCCTCGACAGTCCATTGAGGAGACCATACCTGCCCATAGGGTTGTCCAGAACAGCAGCATCTGGCTGAACATTAACTTCAGCGACATGACATTCCGGGCTGTCATCTCGTCTGGGGGTAGAGGCGAAGGTGTCTTGGGATTCGCCACGAGGGCTTTGCTGTACTCGGCTATAAGGAACCATTGTGGTAGGATCCTCGTGATAACTGCCGTCAAAGCTGTCAAGCTTACAAGGCCCGCGAGGACGAAATAGTCATCTCCGTGCAGTCGTCGCTGAAGTCGCCATTGGAAGATAACTCGGAATGCAGTCATGCCAACTGCAACGCCCCATAACACCCAGATGAGGACCTGCAAACAGCGTCAGCGTCAGAGCAAGACAGAAAATCTTGTACGTGGAAAATAGTCAGAGAGATTGCGGTGGTGAGATTTGCCTCGATAGGCTTGTTCAGACCTTACACAGGCCAGAAGAGCAATCTACGTACAATCATCTCCGTGTAATTGGGAACGGACGCCATGGTTGGTGTCTAGCGTGTCCGTTGCTGGTCTGAGAACCGGAATGTCAATATTGTCGAAAACGCCAAACACCAAATAGTGAGTGTTGAGATGATTGTGGCGGACGGAGTGGGCGTGAGCAAAAATTATCTCCCGAGACTTCAGCCTTCATTTTACATTCTATCAGCAATTCCTAAAAGCTATCTCTAAGACAGCCGAGGTGTTGGCCGGTCCTCTTGGCAAGGGTTGACACCAGCAGTAAGACGATTTTCTGCCCCTGTAAACGGGGCAAGTTTTCCGGTGGTTAGGTTAAATACTCGCAGATGAATGCACCGCCCAACAGCACTGGCAGCCTGGAACGACAGCCCAGCTAGGGTACTTGCAGTAGTTCTCACCACCCTAACGAGCGCTGAGAGGTGAAGGGAGAACTTCTGAGTGGTGGCGTTGAACTTGCAGGCCATCAATTGCTCCCGCATGGAGCCTTACCCGAAGGACTTAGCTTTGCCAGTTATCTGCTGGATATTCTGCAGGTCCCATGCTCAGTTCCACCATCCCGGACGCCACAAAGGGCCGCTGTATCGCGCTTCGCTCCGATAGGCAACTACGCCGCATGGAGTCCGGACAAGGGGGCCCGAAATTTCTCATATGAAGTTCATCAAGGTCATTCATGGGCCCAGGACGATGTGTTCCGATCATCCGTCGCATCGTTGCTGCCACGCCAGCTCGAGTTCATTAAAGAAAGGTGTTGATACCAGTGCAACCTAACCCTTTCACCATCCTTTCCCTTTTCTCTCTTTCCCTTCGGAGTAACCCGCCATCAGTCTTCTGCGCCCCAGATTCAGAGGGATTGCAGCTGTAATACAATGGGTCGCGTATTGGTCCTCGCCGCATGGCTGCTCGCATGCGCCGTTCCTCATCACGGTGCATGTGCAGCAGCTACTGGTCCTGTTTCTGCAATTGCTGGTTCTCAAAGAAATGCGTGCAAGCTCTTGAGCCTCACACATCCAGACCATACCTTTTTTGAGGGCTCCGACAACTACAAATATGAAACACAGACGCAGTACTGGTCGTCGACAGCCTACAACACACCAGCATGTGTCTTTGTGCCTCAAGATGCCCAGCAGCTCTCTTTCGCGGTGACCACGCTGACGCTGACTTCGACTAAATTCGCGGTTCGCAGCGGTGGTCATATGCCTGTCCAAGGCTATAACAGCATCGGCAGCTCGGGCGTGTTGCTATCCAATTCCAACTTAAGCACTCTCGCTTTGTCACACGATCAAGCTACCGTCTCTGTTGGGCCAGCCTACCGGTGGAGGGACGTTTATTCGTATCTGCAGCCCTACAACCTGACGGCTGTTGGAGGTCGTATCGGCCATGTTGGAGTTGCTGGTTTGCTGCTGGGAGGCGGCATTTCATTTCACTCGAGCCAATACGGCTTCGCTGCTGATAATGTCGTGGCATACGAGGCCGTCCTCTCCAGCGGTCTCATTGTGGTGGCCAAAGCAGATAATGCCTATTCGGACCTGTATTGGGCTTTGAAAGGTGGCGGCAATTCCTTCGCTATTGTTACGCGTTTTGATCTCAGGACCGTTCCGTCTCCCGGCGTCTGGGTCGGAATCGCGCAGTATAACGAGACTGACAAGGACAAGTACCTCGACGCCGTCTACAACTTCGGCAAATACGGATCTGCCGACAGCAAGGCCGCCATCATCCCTACAATCGTTGGTTACCCCAGCGTTGGAATGATTGCTTACGCGGCATCAAGATTTTACGACTCCTTGACCAATTCTCCTACCGTGTTTGAGAACTTTACGTCGCTCAAGACTGTGGCTGATCAGTACGCGTTTGGGGCCCTTGCTACGTATATCAGTGCCGTTGACGCACTGCAGCCCAATGGACTTCGCCAGGAGTAAGTTTTGACTCTCGCTTCAGTCAACCACGTGTCATAGACGCAAGCGCTAACTTGATATTTTTACAGCTTCCGTGTTGCGTCTTTCATGGTCAATCGTGAAGTTCTTTCCACTGTGCACGACATATTTTTCGGAGATGCCAACTCGCAACTGGCAGACATTGCTGGATTGACTGCTTCCATTACCTTTCAGCCCGTCACCAAAGGGTTCATTGAGAATGGCCGCAGTCGTGGCGGCAGCAACCCCCAAGGCGTGGACGCTAACAATGCCCCCTACTTCTGGATCGTGCAGAACCTGTCCTGGCAGAACGCTGGTGACGACGACGCGGTGCGGGCTTTCGCCAAAGCTACCATTGCCAGGATTGAGGGAACCATCACTTCTCATGGCGTTGCTGGCGGCTACTTATACATGAACGACGCAGGAGATGGCCAACCCGTGTTCCAGAACTATCCAAGTGCCAACTTGAGGCGCCTCAAGGACATTCGGACCAAATATGACCCTTTCAGGATCTACACTAACCTCTTGGTTGGCGGTTGGAAGGTCTTGGATGCCTAGAAACCTTGATCTGGAAGCGGTTGACGTTTGATGCATTGATTGCAAATTGCATGTGCCAGGCGTCTGTCTAGTGGTTTGTTTAGATGTCGATAATTGTGAGCATGAACCACGCTATTTTGATCAAGTGTTAGGACGAAAAAGGGGGCTTTACAGATTATACACTAACATGAACAGTAAAGCATATATTAATATAGCAAACTATGGGAAAGCATGTTTCAAAGTTCAGGATCCCAGGGAAAGGTTCCCGGATTTCTAACTTCAGCACCCGATAATTGGGAACCAAGATCCAGATTCGGGGCCTCTATATGCCTTCAGAACAGCATGTATATACAGTAATTATCTATTCTGCAGTATTGCAATCTGGCTATCCTAAAGCAACCCGTTTAGTGTTTTATCCAATTGCGAGAAGCTACTGTGCTTTTTGCTCTCTAGGCCCTCCGTGGTGTTTGCTCTGAACTGAGACGGATCCTATAATCTTTGGAGATTGCAGAGCCCAGCTTGTCTTCTCAACTAGTGCCAAAATATGAATGGTCATGTGTAACATCAATAAGCCGCGAAACATTTAGAACCATGATTATGTATTTAATCGTGTGATCGACATTGGCCATTGAGATGCAGCTATGCACACCGGGGTGAAAATCAGCGGAAAAGGACGAAGTATGTTGATCATGATGGGGCACCTTGCGCCAGCCACAATTGAACTGGTTGGTTCTAGTTTCAACTCAGATCTTCATGTATGTCTTGTTACCTAGCCCAAAGGCAGCGTAGGTTAAATTGGATTGGTCTTATCCAGCTGCTTGGTCAGCTAGGTCTTCAAGAGTCGCATACATATTCACCGCGTTGTCTATTAGTTCGCCCTCACCGAAGCTCACTAGGACGAAGATAAGGATTGTATCATGCCCAGTTTAGCCCAGATCAGTCCAGTCATAAACGCCAGCATCAACAACCATGGTGGTCAGAGATACCATGCTACGTCTATCCTGCGAGAGCCTTGATAGATATGCCTCGGCTGTACCATTCTGAGAGCCGAAGAAAACAGGACACCTGCGGCCCTGCCTCTTCAAAGCCTCAACAATGCTCCAACCTTCATCCTCCTAAGCTTCTTGCCCAGTGCCTTGAAAGTCATTTCCATCGACTGTATTGCTATCTCTGTCATAGGCTGCGTCAAGCAAGATTTGTACTCGTTTGTTGTTCAAGTGGTGGTTCAAATAGTGAATGACAAGAAGGGCAAGGAAGAAGACGAGGACAGTTTCGAAAGTGGCCAAGGACCTGACTTGAGATGAAGAATAAGGCAGCAGGGGCTCAGAGAACTCTGATGATTCCATGAATTCTAGCCAGCATCAGAGATATCGCCCAAATGCAGACTTGAGTTTTTAGGGTATATAATATAATATTTCGGTATCTGAAGTGCCAAATATAATTGATGATATAGTATCACATCTAAGAAAATTCATAACATGAAAGTTATGTTTCAATCCTCATTATAGTGCCACCTCATGAAAGGCTTCAGCAGATATAGTCTGACGTTGGAATATGGCCAGGACCTGCAGGCAGCGTCTTGGTTATCTAACTGATGGTTTAGGGATCAGACTGCCTGAACCATAAATTAGGGGCATGGGAGGATAAAATAATATTTGGGGAAATCGCCGTTTTTCTTCAATTTGGGGAAGCAAAGTCGCAAACAGATGACTACATCGTGTCTCCAGAAAAACAGCAATCGATCAGCTATCAAATGTCTGCGACTTTCACGAATATTTATATACTTTTTGAATATCAGGCAATACGCAGCTAATAATAGTTCCAATATAATAAAGATTAAATAGCAGCAGGGTTGCTATATAAATTAGTAATCCTTTATTTTTTATTTTATTACTATAAAAATAAAAGTAATTAGTTTTTTAGTTTATTAAAAAATTATATTTATATATATTATATAACAGGTAAATTGATTAATATGCACAGGCTATTATAATTTATATAAGATTTATTATTATTCGAATAAGAAAACTTTTTAAAAATAACCTTCACTAGCATTGTATCCTGTAACAGTCGAAGTATACTTATTCACGGCCCGTCGCAGACGATCCAATGCGTGACTTTCAAAGTCGGATACTGAGCAGCGACCATCGCCGTCGTCTGAGTCGGCCAGATGGTGTGTCGAGCTGGATTCATCGTTGGGAGATGACTTGCCCATGGTGTCGAGTCTGATTGACTGCTTGATTTGGCTTCGACCGTAGGTGTTTGGGTAACTGCCTAAGCTGCCTTCGGTTCGTGTTTGTGGGTGTGTGCAGGTGAATATGTAATGCAGGCCGGTCGAATTGTAGGAAGCGAAGCTATAGAGATTTAGCCATCCTCACTAACTATAGCGAGAAATGAGATCGAAACATACCAGATACATTGATCAGGTTAGCCTCCACTGTTGCCCAAATCACAATATCGCAGATGTTCCACGTCAGATCGGGCGATGTACCGTCGAGCACTCTAGCAGCTACAATCAACCTGATAGCGGCCGCACAAATGCTACATTTATTAGCAACCATATCAATACGCCGTATCGTAACGTCTCTCACAAAAAGCCAAAAGTAAACATGACTATAATGCCACTTTTTTGCAGTATGGGCAGCTGTAGCTGTGAAATCTGCCATATGGGCAAGATTAAAATGGTTATGTCAATGACAGCGTGGACCAGAGTAGTACCAAAGAAGAACTTCTTATCCTCAATGGCATATTACCCTCTGGCATGAGAATCCCAGAATGCCTCGACAGGAACGCAGTGAAAGATACCCATAAACGTCTAACAATAATTAGATCCAACTTAACCCATGTTGAGTGTGAGGGTACGTACTCGGAAGATAATCCAAACTAAAGAACATGCGCCAGTACAGACTCAAGATGGAAACTTTGGCGAAGAACAGACGGAAGGCGTAGAAAAGCTCGGCGATGAAGAGTAGTAGTTTTCCTTTAAATAATGCATCTTCCAGCGTCACGTCCTTGGTAGCAACTATATCAGTGATGTGGAGTCCGAGGCCGTGGTTGACCCCTTACGAATTGTTTCAGCGACTTAATCAGTGTTGGTCAATGTGAAAAACCTACAGTAGGGAATAATAATCATCCAACTAACCGAGGCGCACTGGAAGAATTAGCAATTGCAGTATGAGGCAGGGTAACAGCAGTAACTTACAAACCCGCACAGTGCAAAATAATCATCCCACCAGAGTGGGAGCCTCTTGAGACTTCAACTCAGCAGACGAAGTATTGTAATGATCACGGCAGCGGCAAAGGTGACAAACAGCACAACCCAAAGTTCTGTCTATCTGGACTCCATCTTGGCCACGCAAGATTAAATTAATAATACAAAAACAACCCCCAAGTCAGAGTTAAGCTTATTAGAGTTCACCCAATCCATCCAGAACCATATGGCAGCATCAATTCAATTGAAGAAAGGACGAGCAAAAGAGCCAAAGAACTCAACGCGAGAGGACGAAACAAAATATGTTAAGGCTAACATTAGTACTTACTGTACAACGGGTTTGCATATACGGAACTAACAACGCAAAGGGTGATTTGAGCGATTTAAGAACCAACAGCATAAAAATAAATATTAGCAATTAAATTTCAATAATAAGAGGAACTTTTGTTATCCTAGAACCAACAGCATAAGAACAAATTTTAATGACCTGATTTTAATAGTAAAGGGGATTTTTTTATTATCCTGGAACCAACAGTATAAGTAAAATGAATTTACTACAGGATTTGCTATCTAACTAATTAGGAGTAGGTTATCTCATGCAGGGCATAAAAACCACTAAACATACAGGATAAAAAAGAATTACATTGACTTAATGTTAATACATAGTAGAATATTATATGTGGGCGGGCGGATTCACAACTTAAAATAGCGGCCTGGCCGAGGCTAGGAATATGCACCACGGCCAACACGTTTCGACGCCAGCAATTCAACCAATCGCCTGGCATTAATAGTTCATCTCCCGCTCTTCGGACCCGCCACTATTCGTCTCAGGGCCCCATCCGTGAGGAGCGGGCCGTGGCATGATTGGTAACTATCTTACAATTCAATCACCAACAGTTTTTCTTACATAACTACGCACAGGGAAGATTGGCTCGTTTTCGATTACCCTTTTCGTCTTGGACAGGAACATGGCGCCGTGGGTGGAGATCAGCTTAAGGTTGGCCAAGCTTTTTTCGATTTCCTAATACAGCCGGGTAGGGTCTCGGCTCTGCATCACCACAACGGAAATCACAATATAGCAGGCCCTACTTCTTTTTATCAATTATTAGTTACATTTACATCAGCATTCTGATGCTAGGAGCTCGCCATTAACCCGATAAAGAGGCACTTGGGATAGAGGTGGCGGCCCATTAATGACAAGCTTGTCATAAGTTCCTCTTTAACCGACGCGTACACGGGGCGGTCACACCCTATGCAGCTGCGGTGACCAGCCAACAGGTAAACGGAGCGATCCTTTGTTGCAACCTTCCAAGCCTAGAACGCCTTGCAAAGCGAGACGGACCCCAGCGACATATGCGGCTCGGTTGATATAATGACTGGAAAACGGCAGCAATCCACTAAATGAAGCGGGAGAGAGCTTGTATCGTGGAACACGGGTCGGTGGTTACTTTTTATAGCACACACAACATCAAATCATGTATTGCAAAATCAAAGTCTTTCGCGGCTTGGTTTAAAAAGTATAAGTAGCATGAGATTTTATCCTCTTGTAGAGATTTTAGTCCCAAGTTTGTGAAGCTTTAACCGACTGCTTTTTTTTACTTTTTCGACTTGTTAGTGTCGAGGTCTGTGCTTGATCACACTATGCATCTGGTAAAGCTCTTGCTTGGGGTGGTGGTGGCGGCCAAAACTGCCGCTGCGAGCTTCGATGAATGCAAGAATCAAGCAACTCGATGGGACTATTGGTGGTACGGTAGTGGTCCTCTCTACAGATGTACCGACGGCAACACGTGCCATCTATCCCATATTGACTCCAAGACCATCGGGTGGTCGGTCACATCCGGCCTGAGTGTGACGTTCAACATAGCCAAGGCGGCAGCCGTTGCTTTCCAGAACAGCTACACCTTCACAGAAAGCACCACGACCAGCGACACATATTCTGTGGATTACTCGCCGCCAAAGACGGAGCGGCTGTGGATAAAGCAGTGGTTTGCCGTCACCGACATGGATTGCCAGCAGTGTGACTGGGTCTGCAGCCCTATCGGCTCCGTTTCTGCCAACGACACCATCGATGGCTCACTAAAACACCGTGGCCAGCACTGCGAGAAGGCATGCGACCCGTACCAGCACACGGTAACCTGGGTGCCGTGCAAAGATTCGAATTGCATCGAGTACCAGTTCAGCGATGCATACGGACAATGCGACCACTCGAATCATTGCCAACAGAACTAGGTACACTACGGACACGATGGTGGCGTCTGGTGCTTTTGTCAACCACCCCCTTGCTGGCACGGGCCGGATGCAACACACCTTAATCACTGTGCTTTTACTCCGTCCTGACACATCTTTTTTGACAGTGCGCCTTGGTGGCATCGACTGTCAAATTGCTGACTCCATTAGCCAGCACGGAGACTCGTCTACGAAAAACCGCTGCACTCAGCCTAGACGTGTCGCCGGCTTACACATGACGCCTCTGTTGTTCGAATTGGGAGGACCTAACCAGTCCATGGTAGCTGGCACGAAGAGACGGGCGTTGAAGGGATAAATAGTACAGTAGTAGAAACTTTTTAATCATCAACGTAAAGTGTCGCAGCAATGCAAGTTTGTCGTCTGTTTTAATTGATCAAGTATTCCTCGTGCAGTGGATCAAATGCTTCACACAAGTCATGTTACATCATGGACATAATAGACGGCCCATATTCTGCCCGAAGGAAGCGCTATTCACAAGTAGGCCCTAAATGTGTTTGGCAAACGCAGAAGACACGAAAAGGATCAAGATGAGTTGTTGAGTTTTGACGTCAGGTCAGTGGAAGGGGTGTCACATGTACATGTGTACCGTCAGATTTGATGTTTCCGTGTATCTGTTGAATGGCTCTCTAGCGCTAGTAGACAGAATGAGGAAGGAGAGAAAGTCGTGGCGCTATCAGGCCCACTGAGGCGCAAGTGATATTCTGGACATGGGTATGAGTACCTAGGTAGGGAGCGAGACGGCACAGATTCTCATCATATATCTAGTTAGTCATATCCATTTTGATGTGTTTCTGTGCCTTTTCCTTTTTAACGTATTTTTCAAGGGAAAAGGCAACCCCCCGCTCCCCCCTTCCCTTTTTTTTTTTTTTTTTTTTTTTTTTTTTTTTTCGCGCCGCTTCAGCCTGTCAAGAAGTATGGCCAAGTTACGCAGCAGCTTGCTCCTTGGTGGTCCTGTTTGGTGGATGTGCCTTCTTGCCGCTCGCTCCATCTCAACTAGTACAATAAACTACAACTCATCAAGCGACTGCAATGTCTCCAACAAGGACTTTGGGCCGCCTTTCAATTCTACCGGCACAGTCTCATTCAACCTCGGCAGTGGCGGCCACAACGGCACAAAACCGTGGTACCTGACCGTCGGGCTCAAGGACAAGCGGGATCCCAATGCTGTTTCTTACAAAGGCACGCAGACAGTGAACAGTTATATTAGCATGCCGGACGAGTTCCTCCACAGCCTCGACGGAGGCTACACCAACTTGTGCGCTTATCGTCTTGGCGAGCAGAATTCAACCGCAGCAGAAGGCAACGGCTCGTGCAACGGTGTGCTGAGCGCCGCATGCACCAAGTACATTCAGACCTTCCGAGAAACCATGTCCTTCTCTAACGGTAAATGCCCGGAGTTCTCCCCTGGGCAAGGCTGCGGCGACGAAATCATCGCGTCGAGTACGTTTCTATATCTTCTTTCACTAAACCTGCAGTTTCGGCCAAGTTGCTAACGTGATGGATGGCCCTTGACAGGCGCTCCAATAAATTTGACCAACACGAGCTCTAGTTGCTCAACACATGGGCTTCCCGGGGTAGTTGATATACCCGAGAATTTCACTACTCGCAGCCTATTCGGATTCGGCTGGCTCTATGGAGACAGGGACATCAACTCGTTGGAGTCGTACGACCTGCATGTGCGTCAGCCAAACCCCGTGCTGCTCGCCTTCGGCTTGAAGCAGGGTCATGGCCAAGATAAAAGTAATGACACCGTCTATCTTGACCAATTGCTCTGTATTACGCCGGATCATATTGCTGCTGGAAGTCATGACCCAAAGTCCTCAGCGGCTGCGCCGCGATTCAATAAGGCAGTGTTATTGGCAATGGCGCTCAGCATAGTTTACGGCATGCATGCTCTGATGTAATATAATGGCTAATGACGTTACATTAACTAACTAGCTAACTTGGGAGAAGGGCATTAGTGGTTGTTTAGTAGCTAATAAAAACCCTTGTGAAGAAGGTACATACATCAAGTCAGTAATACCTAAGTAAGTACACTACATAGTAGCTTATACAGGTCAGACCATATCCAGTTTAGTGCCTGCTATATCCTGTAAGCTATAAGTTACTGAGCCGGTTTATAAGTGCAAGCTAAGCAATAAAGTCTCGTTTTAAATAAGAATTCTAATACTATATATAACAAGACGAAATTTTGCAAGAGGGATCTTTATATTATATTAAATAATAAACTTTATATTTGTAGAATGCCTGCTTTTTAAATTGTCTATTTCAACCTTCCACTCTCAAACCTCAAATTATACCAATCTACACTCTACTTGCTTTCTAAAGTTTTAAGAGCAAGATTACGTAAAGTCTCGAGCGTACATGTTTTACTTAACAGTAGTACAAGAGGCACGTCTACTACCATGCTCTAATAAAACCACAACCGAAATTCAGCACCAATAATGCTCTCCATACCATATGCCGATAGCGGTTTTTTGGGATCTACAGCTTCCATTTTCATAAGAATGAGGTTGCCAAATCTTCTCCGAATGAAGTTCAATACTGCCTTAGCCAGGCTTTGACCAGATTCCATAAGTTTAGTAACTTCTGGCAGCAGGCTGCTATCTAATAATTGCCACTAACTAGCAGCATTGCCATTTAGAGCACTAGCTAAGAGGTTTACACAAGGATCATTATTTATTTATTTATTTATTTTATTATTAATATCTACTAAGTAAGCTAGTTATATAAATCCCTTTTAGGTAATAGAATAGTAGGAGCTATAAGTTTAAAGTTTATATTTACTATATATTATATAAAATAAAGGAAAGGTAGTATATTAATTTTTATATTTATATTAATTTATATCTTAAGGGGCAGGGCTATAAGGGCTTATATTCTCTACTAGTATTTAAAAGTATTTATATTTATTTAGCCTAAGTAAGTATTTAAGGGGTATAATACCTATAAGGAGGTCTTTATTAAGAATATCTAATAAAAAGGGTTTAACTATCTTATATTTTATAAAGTAGCCTTATATTCTTAGCTTCCTATACTTATAGTTAAGCTTAGTATTATATTTAAATCTTTTATAGTACCTAATAAAGTTATTATATCTTAATTTTTGTATATAAAGCCTATATAATATAGCCCTAGGTAGTTAGAGTTCTAAGGGTTTAATAAGAGTATTTAGTTATTATTATTTATAATAGGGTAATTAGTTTTAATTTTAGTTTAGCTCTTAAAGCTATTTCCTCTTACTTTTAGCTTATCTTTTAATATAAGTAATTATAGCTATTTTAAATAATAAGGTTAAAAGCTTTAAACTTTCTATTATAAACCAATAGCTATAAGGTATATACTCTTGGAAATACTATGGACCAATAGGCTAATTAAAGAAGGGATTATATCTTATAATATAAGCTACCCTTAATAGATTGTAAACACTAGAGTAAGCTACCCTAGAGGATTATAATTAAAATTGTAAGCTACTTAGAATAACTTACTATATAAGAACTATTTATTATGCTTATTAGATAGAACTTAAATAGTTAGTTATTAATATAGCACTCTTAGATAATAATTAGATTGGTTATTTATAACCTTATTAGCTATATAATTACTTTACTTAAAAGATTCTTTATATCTCTCTACTAATATAAATTAATGCCTTAATTTATAAATTAAGAACCTTACTTTATATTTAAGTATAATAGTATAGGTTAGGATATTATATATTAATAACTCTTATTTAAAAGATATTTATAATCTTTTAAGTAATTTAAGCTATTATATCTTAAGTAACTCTATTAACTAGTATTTTTACTATTACTTTACTTACTCCTATAATTAAACTTATTTTTATTTAAGATAAAAATAAAAATATTATTATAAAGGATGCCCTTAACTAGGATAATATATCTTAAGAATAAGTTAAAGCTTTTTTTTAGGATATATTTTAACTTAACTTAATTTTTATTTAAAAAGCTAATAGTAATAAGACTGCTACTATTAAGAATATAGGAATACTTATTAAATATTAACTACCCCCTATATTTAATAGAAAAGTTAGTAAACTTTATAAGTTTTAAACTTAATTAAAGGCTTATTTTATAGACTTTTAGAATACTCTTAATATAAAATAAAAAAAAGTCTTTTTTATAATATCTTACCTTAAAGAAATTACTTTTAAATAGTTCTAACCCCTATAGGATATATACCTTAATAACCCTAATAGACTACTACTTAAAGCTATTAGTAAGGTATTTAATAGTTTTAAGAAATTTAAAAGGGAATTTATAAAAGCTTTTAGAGATATTAAAGAAATTTGCATAGCTAAAAATAAACTCTTAGAAATCTATTAGAAAGGAAAATACTTTAATTATATTATAAAATTTAAAGACCTTGCCTTTAGAGTAAAATAGGGATAATAAGCCCTTATTAAATAATTTTATAATAGACTTAATAGAAATATTAAGGAAAAAGTTTATAATATTAATAGAATTAATATTAATTTAATCTTATTTATAGAAAAATATATTATAGCTAATAATCTTCTATATAAACTTAATATAAAGAATTAATATAATTATAATTAAGAATAATTAAATTAAGGTAAGAAATAATAAAAATAGGTTACTAAAGATAATAGTAGTACTCTAGGACTTATAGACCTAAGTATAATATTATAACCTAATACTTATAGTTATAATAACAGGCCTACAGGGTAGGCAATCCTAGATTAACTTAGGACCGGGCAACTAATTAGGGATAGGTCGAAGAAAATTAGCTTTAATCCATTATAATCTAATACCTAGATTAATAAGAATTACTATTAATCTATTATAATTTAGGAAAACTTAACTAAATATATAAGTTTACTTCTTTATACTTATTTAAATAACTTAAATAGTTAGTTATTAACTTAGAATTAAGATTATAATATACTTTATATTACTTACACTTTAGTAATATTTATCTTATAATTTATATTACTTATAAGTCCCTTAACTACTCTGCTAATATAAACTATTAAACTAAGTTTATCCCTTAGGAATCTTATAAGCTACTAACTATCTAGGATATTAATAACTAGGTTATTATATATTAATAACTTTTATTTAAATAGTTACTAAATTTATAGGTAATAATTAAGAATAGCTAATAATAGTATAATAGACTAAGATCTTTTAGTAAACCTTATTAAACTACCTTAGGGTAAAAATAATACTATAGTTAGACTTAGGGTTCTAGAAGACCTAGTAAACTAGCTTATAGCAAACTATACTTAAAACTAGTAAACTATTAGTAACCTCTAATAATAATAAAATATAGCTTAGGCTACTATTAACTAATAAGCTAATATTATAGCTAACCTTTAGGGATAACTTTAGGGAATGTAAGGTAATTAAAATAACCTAGTAATATAACCCTAAGTATAACTTATTGCATAATAAAAGAATCTAGGGAAAATTATTAAATTAATACTACTAATACTTTTTAAGGAAGACCCTAAGAAAATCTAAGTATTCTTTATAAATATAAAAGCTTACTTTAGGTACTTTTTAATTACTATAGTAAAAGATAAAATAAAGGTTTATATTATAGGAGAAAAACTTAAAGGAGCTACTAAAAATTAATTTAAACCCTACCTTAGGGATTATAAAAGAAATAATAATATGCTATATAAACCTATAACTACTACCTTATTTTTTAACTATTATAACTTAAAAACTATATTTAAAAACCTCTTTAAAGAGAAAAATAAAAAGAAGGAAGTAGAAAATACTTTCCTTAAACTATACTAAAAGGGTATATACTCTAAATATACTGCTAAATTTATATAGCTTAGTATAAAAACTAACTTAAAAGAAATATTTATAAAAATGCTTTACTACTAAGAACTAAAGTTTAAAATAAAAAATAACCTAGCTAAGGAAGACCTCCTTGCTATATTTAAAGAACTATTTAAGAAAGCTATTTATATTAATAATTATTAGTATAAATAATGCATAGAATAATAATAAGAAAAGAAAGGAAACCCTAAAGCCTCTTAGAAAATACTAAATTATATAAATTAAGGAAAGAAATAAGATAATTATATTACTAAGAATAATAAAACTAAACTAAGAAAAATAAATATTAATGCTATTAATTATAAGAAGTTCTAAGGAACTTATAATGCTTATAGTAAAAAAGGCTATAAGGAAGTAAACTACTACTTAAAGTTAACTTATAAATTCTATTAAAAGAAAGGCTATAATAAAGCCTACTGCTATACTAAGAAAAATTAAAACTTAAAAACTATTAAAAATATAGTCTAAATAAATATAATTATAGAAGTACTATATAACTACCTTAGCTAGATAGCTTGCTATAATAACTTATGCCTTATATATTAAAGTAATAAGGAAGGATTAGGATACTATTTAAAGAAGCTATAAGTTAAGAAAACCTATAAGATTATTATAATTAATACTCTTAACTTTTATAATAAAGATTTAAACTTTAGTATTAAATTTCTATATAAATACTATTAGTTTAATAACTTATATTATAACTACTAGGGAAAATGCTTAGTAGTATAAAAGGAATATTATATTTATAATAATTATAAATCCTAGGACCTTAACTATACTTATATAGGCTATCTAAACTGCAGTTCTCTTAAATTCTTATATAAATATAAAGTAAAATAATAAAGAAATATAAAAGCTATATATAAACTCTTTAAAGAAGAAGATAAACTAGCTAAAGAATACCTTAAAGAATAAGAAAAAATCTAATATAAGGATAAAGGAAAGGAACTCTTAGATAAAGAGTTTAGTAAAAATAAACTTACTTATAATAAAAGTAAAAGAATTTATAAAAGTAATTTTTATAAAATTTATAAGAAATATTAATAGTAGATTAATACCCTTTTAAATATATATCCCTTTATAAGATATAAGAAGATATATAAATATAAAATTTATAAGTTTATAAACCTAGACTATAATTACAAAGGATGCTATACCTATAGATTCTATAACCCTAAATATAACTATATATATATTTTAGGGGAATAAGCATTAAGATAAAAAGAATAAAAAGAGTAATAATAATACTTTAATAAAAACCTACTTTACTTAATAAGCCTAGAAAAAGCTTAAGAATAAATTTAACTTATTAAGGCTAATATCTAAGGAACCTATAGTTAAATAACTATTAAAGACCTTCTTAATGCCCTTAATAAAGACTGCGGGGTATATAATTAAAAATAATATAATAGTATATATTACTAAATATACCTCTTTAATAAATTAAAAGACTAGTATAAATACTAACTTAAATATATTATATATAAAGGATATATTATAATATACTTTATAAATTATACTATAATATATTATATTAAATATAAAGAAAAAAAATACTAATTTTACTAAATAACTTAAAAACTATACTTAAAAGAATATAACTTTAATAATTATACCCTTAGAGAAATAAGAAATAAAACCCTAATTAAAAGATATTACTATATAATTTAAGAATAAAACTAAGAATTAAAATATTAATAGTACACAAAGTATTAAACTATTATATAGAATTAAACCCATTTAGATAATATTACTATTAACTTAATTAGAAATATAAAAAATAAATTAATAATTAAGGGATATATTAATTAATACCTAGTAATAATATATATAAATAGTAGTATAGATTATAACCTTATTACCCCCTAAATAGTAAACTAACTTAGATTACTATATATTAAGAAAAAATAATTTATATATATATTAATTATTACTATACTTAATACTAAGGTAATAATTAACTATAAAACTAATTATCTCCTAATTATAATTACTAGTTATATTAAGACTATTAAGTTTAATATTATGCCTCTTAGTACCTATAATATTTTGCTTAAATACCTATAGTTAAAATAAGGCAATTTACTAATTAACTAGAAAATAAAGGAAATACTCTAAGATAAAGATATTACCTAGGGATTATAATTAGGCTATAGAGAGGATAAGGTAGGTAAAGATATGCCTCTAGACCTAAAAATAAAATCTCCTATATAATAAAAATAAGAAAATATAAAAATAAAAATAAAACCTAGGAAAAAGGTTAGATTTAATATAAAAAAATTACTAGTATTACTATAATATAACTATAAAAGGGTTAAAGGAAAATAAGTATATATTAATTAAATTATTATATAAATAAAAATAAAATTATAAGCTTTAAATAAAGTATTATTAAAAGCTAAAGAAAAAGAAAAACTTAGAGAATTAAAAGAAACTCTCCTAAAAGTATTATAATAATATTAAAGGAAGTATAGGAAATTATTTAGCTTAATACTAGAAATAATATAATTACTTTACTTATAATAGGATTATTATATAGATCTTATAAATAGGAAAATAATAAAGTTCTTTTTAATTTATAATCTTAGTAAAATTAAACTTAAAATACTTTAGGAATAAATATAAAAATAATTAGAAAAAGGATATATTAAACTATTTATATTATTAATTAAATATCTTATTATATTTATATCTAAGAAAAATAAGAAACTTTAATTAGTTATTAACTATTAATAGTTAAATAAGATTACTATTAAGGATTAAATTCTATTATTACTTATTATAGAAATTTAAGACTACTTAACTAGTATTAATTAATTTACTGCCTTAGACCTTAAGGGAGTATATAACTTAATTTATATTTATAAAGGGGATAAATAAAAAATAGTATTTAGAATATACTATAAATTATTTAAATACTTAGTAATACTATTTAAGCTAACTAATATACTAGTAACATTTTAATAAATAATTAACTATATACTATAAGAATATATTAATAACTTTATAATTATTTACTTGTTATAAACTAATAGCTATAAGGTATATACCCTTAGAAATACTATAGACTAATAGGCTAATTAAAGAAGGGATTATATTTTATAATATAAGCTACCCTTAATAAATTATAAATACTAAAGTAAGCTACCTTAAAGAATTATAATTAGAATTATAAGCTACTTAAAATAACTTATTATATAAGAACTATTTATTATACTTATTAAATAAAACTTAAATAGTTAATTATTAATATAATACTCTTAGATAATAATTAAATTAATTATTTATAACTTTATTAGCTATATAATTACTTTACTTAAAAGATCCCTTATATCTTTTTACTAATATAAATTAATGCCTTAATTTATAAATTAAGAACCTTACCTTATACCTAAGTATAATAGTATAGGTTAAGATATTATATATTAATAACTCTTATTTAAAAGATATTTATAATCTCTTAAGTAATTTAAGCTATTATATTTTAAGTAACTTTATTAACTAATACTTTTACTATTACTTTATTTACTTTTATAACTAAACCTATCTTTACTTAAAATAAAAATAAAAATATTATTATAAAGGATATCCCTAATTAAAATAATATATCTTAAGAATAAGTTAAAGCTTTCCTTTAGGATATATTTTAACTTAACTTAATTCTTATTTAAAAAGCTAATAGTAATAAGACTATTACTACTAAGGATATAAGGATACTTATTAAATATTAACTACCCCTTATATTTAATAGAAAAGTTAGTAAACTTTATAAGTTTTAAACTTAATTAAAGGCTTATTTTATAAACTTTTAGAATACTTTTAATATAAAATAAAAGAAAGTTTCTTTTATAGTATTTTGCTTTAAAGGAATTACTCTTAAATAGTTTTAACCCCTATAAGATATATATCTTAATAACCCTAATAGACTATTACTTAAAGCTATTAATAAGGTATTTAATAGTTTTAAGAAATTTAAAAGGGAACTTATAAAAGCTTTTAGAGATATTAAAGAAATTTATATAGCTAAAAATAAACTCTTAGAAATTTATTAAAAAGGAAAATACTTTAATTATACTATAAAATTTAAAGACCTTACCTTTAAAGTAAAATAAGAATAATAAGCTTTTATTAAATAATTTTATAATAAACTTAGTAAAAATATTAAGGAAAAAGTTTATAATATTAATAGAATTAATATTAATTTAATTTTATTTATAGAAAAATATATTATAGCTAATAATCTCTTATATAAACTTAATATAAGGAATTAATATAATAATAATTAAAAATAATTAAATTAAAATAAGAAATAATAAGAATAGGTTACTAAAGATAATAGTAGTACTCTAGGACCTATAAACCTAAGTATAATATAAAAAGGGAATAGTAAGTAGTAAATTTACTCTTAGATATTAGGTTAGGCCTAGAAATTTAACTACTAAGTTTTATACCCTAGGGTATAAAAGATTAACTCTAAGTTTTATACCCTAGGGCATAAAAGACCTATTTTAAACTATATACCCTAGGGTATAAAATATTAACCTAGAAAGGCTAAATATAATTAGCTAGGGGAGGAAATAGGCTAAGTATATAGAAATATTAAGTATACCTCTTATAGGCTATTCTTATAGTACTACTATAGGAAGTAAGTAATAACTAGCTAAGAATTTAAAGCTAGGGGCTAGCTACTATTATAAGATGCTTATATTATAATAAAGTATATAAAGGAGGTCTTTAAGAATTATTTTATGCCTAAGATATAGTAGTTTAGCGCAGGGAGGATCTAAAAGCTTCTCTAAAAGCGGAAATAAGGTATTATACTTTTAGATAAGTAATAAAAGAAGCTTAGAAAGGGTTGCCTATGCTTTTTATGCCTTAATAACTAGGATGCTATAAATTAATAGGGTATAACTATATTTAGCTTTAAGTAAGTATAATTATATTAAGTAGATACTTAAATATTTATATTATTATATTAAAAGCTAATACTATGCCTTAAGTAGGCATAGTAGATATAAATATAAAGAGCTAATAAGTAATTAGTATATAGGAGATTTAGTAGTATTATAAAGAAGACTAATAGTACTTTAAATAAAAGGCTAGGCTAGCTAGAGGATATAATTATAAGTAATAAGCTAAAGTAAAATAAATATTCTTTAATTTAGTAGTAATAAGGCAATAAATAAGACTTTTAGCTTAAATAATATAATAGGGCTAGTATCCTAAGCTTTCTCTTTAAGTAAATATATAGTAAGGGGAATTTAAAAAAGTTAACTAAGTAGTAGTAATATTATATTAAATTAATAGTTAAATGTAACTTTATTAAATAGATTTTTAGAAACTCTTATAAGACTATTATAGTAATACTTACCTAAGAGGTACTGCTATTAATAAAGAAGAGCTTATTAGTTGGCTAGGCTATAAAACTATATTCTAAGAGCTTAAAGTAAAAAGCTATAGAGTTAGATATTATATATAAAATTAAGAGGCATAATGCTAAGGAAACTTATATTAACTTCTAGTATAAAATCCCCCTTAGTAGTAGTCTCTTAAATAGGCTTAAGTATAGCTTTAAATAGCTATTAAAGAACTTAGGCTAAAAGAAAAGAGAGGAAGAGGTAATAATATATAGTATGCATTTATCCCTTAGGAACCTCTATACCCTATAATAGTATAATAAGAATATAAAAATAAATTATTATTAAAAAGTTACTATCTTTAATATAATTTAAAACTATATTTATAAGCTCTATAGGTATATAAAGTAAGGATAATATACTAGCTAAATAAAAATATATATAAATAAGTTAATATAAATAATAGTAAAAGCAGGGTAGGATTAATATAAGGAAATTAGGTATTAATTCCTATCTTTAAGGAACTTATTTAAATCCAGTCTAAGGCTTAAAACTAAGGACTGCTAGCTCCTATATATATACTAATTAGGTAATCTTTAATTTTATTATTCCTAGCTCTTATATTCTTAAGCTTTAACCTATTAACTTAGTTAAGTAAAAGAGAAAATATTATTAAATAATAATATATATTTTATTAGCATTATAGCCTAACTAATAATAGATTTTGCTAGTCTTAGTAAGTTAAGGAAAAGATAGAGAGAGGCTATTTTTAAATAGGATGAGTTAGTTTAAATATTAGTTAAGAAAATAGCTTAGTAGAAGTAATTTAAAGCTAAAGAGTTTACTTTAAAATAAGCGCAGCTATACTATATAGCTACTGCTTAAATGCCTATTAATATACTTATACCTATTTAAAGCCTTAATTAAAATTAGCCTATAAGTAAATAGTATATTTAAAAGCTTTATATTATTTTTATATAAGGTAGGCTAAATTATATAGTATATAGAAACTACCTCTAAGTGCTATATAGCTAGGAGTAAATAAGGAAAATAATAGTATATTTAAATATTAATATTAGTAGTAGTAAGAGTATAATAGTAAATAAAATAATAGATTTTACTAAATAGAAATCTATTATTAGTAATAGGAAGTTAAAGATATTAGCTAGCTAGTATTAAATTAGAGCCTTAGAGGAGTATATTAAGTAGACTAATATAGGCAATAGTAAGCTATAGTAGCTATATAAATTCTATAATAAAGGTAAGTAATTTATATATTATTAGTAGGGAATAAATAATTCTATAGTAGGAGAAGAAGTAATTAATAGATCTCTTTATAATTAAATACTCTACTATATAAGCTAAATCTTAAGCTTAAAGTAAATAGAAAGGATTTAGCCTTAGTAAATAGCTATAGTAAGATCTAGGTATAAGTTATAGCTATAGCCTTATATAACCCCTAACTATTTAAAGGTAAACCCTTTAAGGTAAAAAGATAGGTAATAGATATACTATAATTAAATAGTAAGATTATATTCCTACTCTATTAACTTATTACTATATAGAGGAATAAAAGATAAAGGGCAATTATAACTAAATAGTATTAAATAATAATTAAAAGAACTACATTCTAAATCTTAATATAGGAGTAAATAATAAGCTATAGGATTAATAATATAAGTCTATTTTACTGTAAAAGAAATACTAAATTAATAGCTAAGGGCTTTAATTAAATAAATAATGCTTATTTATTCCTTTTTATTTAGTTTTAGTTTTTAACCTTTTAAAATATCTTAAATATAATAGTAAGCCTCCTTAGAGATATAGTAAAGATAATATAGCAATTAGATTAGGTAAGCTTATTAAAATTACTCCTAGTAAAGCATACTAAACTATAGATTTATAAGCTTTTTTACCTAGGCAAGTTACTATTATAAATTACTCCTTCTATAAAATAATAGTAGTATTTTCTTACTAAATATAATAATAATAGCTATTAGGAGGTATATTAATAAATTCTACTATCCTTAGACCTAAGTTTTCTAAATCTTAACTATATAACCTAACTATTTAAAGAGGATGGCAAAATATTATTCTTAGTTATAAGCTATATTATAGCCTAGTTAAACCCTAGTCCTACTATTATTACTAATTAGCAAGATAATAATAAGCTACTGCTTTATAGCAACCTATAGCCAGCGCTCTAGCATTTTAATAAATCTTAACTGTATAGTATAAAGCAAAGGGTCTAAGTAAATATCTTACTTAGCATAGAATAGTTAGCAATGGAAAATGCATCTACTATAATGCAGCAAGAGATTCTTAAATTTATTTATAACTAACTAAAGGTATTTAAATCCCTAGTAGTAAAGCTATACCTAAACTAAATACTATACTTTAATGCTATAAATAATTATACTATGCAATTTTTTATTTATATATAGGCTAGGGTATAAGCTATTATCTATTACTATATACTAAACCTATAATAGTATAAGTGGCTTATAGACGCACTAAGGCTCTGCATTATAACTAACTTTTTTAAGGAGGGCCTAAAGTAAATACTAAATAATATACTAAATAGCATAGAAGGCATTATTATTAATTTATAACTAAAGTCTAAGATTAACTCTATAGCATTTTACTAATAGCTTATAAACTAGCTCTTAGAGCAGTATTAAACCTAGCCCTAGACTTAGCTTAAAAGGCTATAAGCAGAAGCTATAAGAAGGCTAGTTTATAATTCTTATAATAATATTAATATTAATACTTCTCCTGCATTTAATATTATTATTATTCTATCTAATAACATTTAGGAAGCTATTACTATCTAGTAGAATAATATATTATCTTTACCATTAGATTTATTTAAGCTTTATAAGAACTTAGCTAGTAGCAGCTTACTTAATGTAGTATTAATAAACTAAGGTTAGTAGATATTAGCTAGGGCTATAATAAATAAGCTAGGAAAAAAGCACTCTATAAGCATAAAAGTCTTAGTATAATACTACCTACTGCCTATAGCAAGGGAAATTTAATAAGAGTTAAGTAGTATAGTGTAGTTAATACTACCTAATTAAACTAAAGGAACCTATAATAAAGAAGAAATAATAATAACTTATATTAATATAAAAGGAAATCCTATTAACCCTAATAAAAAGAGTTAGCCTAAGGCATCCTAGAGAAAGAGTTATAAGGCAGGTAAGTTATAGAAATTTAGTTTAGTAGGTAGTATTTATTAAATAGAGATTATTACTATTTAGCTTACTATAATTAAGGGTTTATTTTAATTTATATATATATTTAATAGTAAATTATAAACCTTAGGGTATATAATAAAGAATAATAAATCCTTTTTATACTATAAAAGCTATTAAGTAATAAATATTTTTTATTTCTTCCTTAAATTTTATAATAGCTTTTATAGTAATTATAATAGGAATATTAGTTTAATAACTATTCTTATAATCCTTATAGTATTCTTTAGCTATTCCTCCCCCTTTTTTCTTCTTTATCTTTTACCCTAGAAAATTTCCCTTTTAGGGAGAAAGAAAGCTAATATAACTATGTATATACTAGATAAACTAGATCTATTCTATATGGCGGCTAACCTATATAATAAAGATAAAGATAGTAATAATAGCCTTAATAATTATATATTTAAAGAAGCCTATAATAATTTCTATCTTAATATAGCTAATAACTTAATTTATAACCTAAATAAAGATATTAATATATTTAACTAAGTAAATAATTTTAAGATAATTTATTCTTCTGGTAATTTTAAAATAAGGTATATATTAAATTTATTAATCCCTTATAAAAGCTAGGGCTAGTATTAAAGGGCAAGAGCTATTATTAATATATAGGGTAAGAAATATAGCTAAGCGCCTAGCTTTTATAATTAGCTCTTTAGACTTTACTATATAATAAGCTATAAGTATATTCTAATAAAGGTTTATAATAGACTATAGCTAGGGAGGAGCTAGATTAAAGCTAGTAAGTAATAAGGATAATTACTTTCCTATTTTCTACCTTAATATAATTAGTATTATAGGCTGCCTACTTAAACTAATTACTAATAGCAGTGGATTTTTTAATAATATTATATTTATATTGTAGTATTAGTAGGAGCCTTATAGCTTTAAGCATATAGTAAGTAATCTTCCCTTTAACTTAATAAATTAAACCTTTTAGCTAGGTACTAGATTAACTTATAAGGTATAGTTTATAGTAATATACTTAATGTAGAATAATATATTTAAGCTACCTTATTCCTAAGCTAAGCTGTAGTAATAAAAGAATGCATTTAGCTAAGGCAGTATAATAAAGCAATACTATATTAAGAAGCTTATAATATATATTAAGTAGGTCTTCCTTCTTAGTAATTTACTAGGCAAAGGGGTTAAGCCTTTATAGTAACTAGGCAAGTAATAATTATAGCATTTAGCTAGTAATAAGTAAATATCTTTTTAAAACTTCTTTATAAAAGGATAGCCTAGCTTTATATAAAATTATTTATATAATAAGTTTTAAATAAAATAATGCCTTATATTTTATGCCTATAACTATAGTATAAATATTAAAATTAAGGTTAATAGCCTATTTATAAATATACTAGTTAAGACTTATATATAGAATAATAATAATAATAATAATAATATAAATAAAAGTATATATAGTAATAATAAAGATAATAGTAATAGATATATTAAGGAGTAAGAGGGATAAGAAGGAGAGGAAAAAAGAAGATTAGGGGGAAGGGAGTAAGAGAGGGAAGTAAAGGTAAGTAATAACTATAATAAGTAAGGCAATATAGCTAAGAGGGAGTAATCCTTTGCTAATATATTTAGTAATATAGATAATAATATAGCTATTAATAGTAGAAATAAATATAGCGCTAACTTAGATAATAAGGAAGAATGCTAGGAGCCTGCTTATAAATCTCTATATAGTAATAGACTAGAGTAACTCTACATAAAGCTTAAGTAAAAATATAACCTAGCTAATATTAATTAAATATTTTATACTTTAGCAGCTAATATTAACTATTTAGAGGCATTACTATATAATTAATAAAATACTAGGCCTAGTAATAATTTTAAAAGTAATAAAGAAAGTACTAATAGGCTAGCCTTATATTTATTAGTAGATTAAACTAAGCTAGTAAGGATATACTATAGGCTGCAAGACTTTATATTCTACCCCCTTAGTTTTTACTAATAATATAGTAATTTTACCTTTAGCTACCTGCCTAACTTTTTTAATAACCTCTATATAGTAATATAAGATAATATAAGCTATTAGAATAATAGTATAGATATACTATTATTTAGATTTTTCTAGGGCTACTTTAATATTAAGAGGTTAATTTAAAGCTAACTAAATAACCTACTAGTAACCTAGGGCATTACTATAGCAGCGCTAATAATACCTTTATTAAAGGCTATATAAAATGCAGTATATATATAAGGTAAATAGTATTAACTGCTTTAAAGGCTTTAGGGGGACCTAATGCTAAATTAATGCAAGGCATTAATCCTATTTATGCATAAAAGGCAGTAGATTAAAGTAATAATTAAATAGGAGTAAATAGTATTTTATATAAAGTAAGTAGTAATAATTTAGGCATTAAGGCTAGTAGAGGCTAGATGTAACTTTTATATAGTTTTATAGCCTATCTTTTAGCTAATATAATTATTCTTAAAAGATAGCTACCTATATATATTAGCACTTTAAAGGTTTACTTTATTTATATTTCTTAGTATGCTTTACTTATTTATAAGGATATTTAAGCTAATGCTAGGGGAGATAGATTGGCAATTTATAGCTAGAGGTAATAAGGGCCTTAACCTAGCCTTATATAAGAGCATTATAGTTCTTAATAGACTTAATAGCTATTACTTTATAGGTAATCCTAGGGTGCTTTTAAGTATAGTACTAAAGCCTTTAATAATAATAGATAGTATTTATAGAGAAGTATAGCTATATATCTCTCTTAATATACTTAATTTCTATAACCTTAGTAGTAATATAAATGTTTTATAATGGCTATATATAATTAATAATAGCTAATTAATATTACTTTATATAGTAGCGCTAATATATTACTATAGCTTAAATATAGTAATTAAGTGCTATAGCTAGATTTAGTTTAGCTAGCTAGGTAGTAAGGTAATTTAGGATGCTAAAGGTATAAGTAAGTTCCTAGAAGATATATTCTATATAATATAGGTACTATAGACTATTTCCTTTATAGCCTATTAGCTATAGAAGGATCTTAGGCATAATATATAGAGAGAAGGGGTCTTATTAAAGTATAAAATATAGCAGCTAGAGGAGGTAAAAAGGTTACTTAATACCTAGGAAGCTAATAATAAGCCCTTTATATTAAGGTAAGTAATAAGATTATAAAAGCTAATATTTAATACTGCCTAAGGGTTCCTCTTTACTAAATTATAGAATTAGGTATAAGAGGTATATAGCGCTATTTAGGGAGCTAACTTTATTATTATTAGTATTATTAGCTTTAAGGCTATAAGCTAATAATCTACATTCTATAATAACATTAAGTATAGCATAGTATAATCTTATAAGGGGGATATATAAAGTATATATATTTAAAGATAAATTAGCTAGGAAATTTATATTATTAAAGTATAGTATATAGTTTTTACTCCTATAGGGCGCTATATAGTATATAAGTAAAGATTATATCTCCTAGTAAGACTAAATTATAGTACTAGCCTTAGTAATAGTAGCAGTAAGGATTAAGTAGGTACTAGAGAGCCACTAGGGCTAGCTTATATTATAATAAATAGTAAAGCTTATAGGGACTAGCAAGCCAAAGCTATTCCTTATAAGCTTAGTAGGGAGCCTAAAGAGAGCTATAATAAAGGCAAAGTATTAAATAGCATTAAAGAGGGAGGGGCTAAAGTAGCTATAAAGGTAAATAATTAACTTTAGGTATAAGATTCCCTTTATAATAGTGCCTA